>OU342745.1:105406558-105991282 GCA_910589775.1 Avena eriantha | reverse complement strand
AAAGAGCAGACATGCAATGACACTGGTGGATCCATATGTGGTTTGTGCAAAGAATAGACATGCAATCACACTGGGTGGATCCATGTGTGGTTCATGAGAAGAACACACATGCAATCACACTGGTGATATGTGGTTTGTGAAAAGAACAGACATGCAACGACTCTAAGTGTGGTTAATGAAAAGAGCAAACATGTAATGTACACTGGTGGATCCATGTGTGGTTCATGAGAAGAACACACATCCAATGACACCGGTGGATCCTTATGTGGTTTTTGAGAAGAACAAACATGTAATGACTCTAGCTGTGGTTCATGAGAAGAACACACATGCATTGAAACTGGTGTATCTTTATGTGGTTTGTAGAAGAACACACATGCAATGACTTTAGATGTGGTTCATGAGAGGAACACACATACAATGATACTGGTGGATCCATGTGTAGTTTGTGAAAGGAACACACATGCAATGACACTGGGTGTAGTTCATGGGAAGAACACAGATGCAATGACACTGGTGTATCCACGTGTGGTCTGTGAGAGGAACACACATGCAGTCACACTGGGTGTGGTTCATGAAAAGAACACACATCCAATGAGACTAGCTGTGGTTCATGAGAAGAACACACATGCAATGACACTGGTGGATCCATGTGTGGTCTGTGAGAGGAACATACATGCAATGACACTAGGTGTGGTTCATGAGAAGAACACACATCGAATGACACCGGTGGATCTTTATGTGGTTTGTGAGAGGAACACACATCCAATGACACTGGTGGATCCTTATGTGGTTTTTGAGAAGAACACACATGCAATGACACTTGTGATATGTGGTTTGTGAAAAGAGCAGACATGCAATGACACTGGTGGATCCATATGTGGTTTGTGAAAAGAATAGACATGCAATCACACTGGGTGGATCCATGTGTGGTTCATGAGAAGAACACACATGCAATCACACTGGTTACATGTGGTTTGTGAAAAGAACAGACATGCAACGACTCTAATTATGGTTAATGAAAAGAGCAAACATGCAATGACACTGGTGGATCCATGTGTGGTTCATGAGAAGAACACACATCCAATGAGACCGGTGGATCCTCATGTGGTTTTTTAGAAGAACAGACATGCAATGACTCTAGCTGTGGTTCATGAGAAGAACACACATGCATTGAAACTGGTGTATCCTTATGTAGTTTGTAGAAGAACACACATGCAATGACTCTAGATGTGGTTCATGAGAGGAACACACATACAATGACACTGGTGGATCCATGTGTAGTTTGTGAAAGGAACACACATGCAATGACACTAGATGTAGTTCATGAGAAGAACACACATGCAATGACACTGGTGTATCCATGTGTGGTCAGTGAGAGGAACGCACATGCAATGACACTGGGTGTGGTTCATGAGAAGAACACACATCGAATGACACCGGTGGATCTTTATGTGGTTTGTGAGAGGAACACACATCCAATGACACTGGTGGATCCTTATGTGGTTTGTGAGAAGAACACACATGCAATGACACTGGTGATATCTGGTTTGTGAAAAGAGCAGACATGCAATGACACTAGTGGATCCATATGTGGTTTGTGAAAGAACAGACATGCAATCACACTGGGTGGATCCATGTGTGGTTCATGAGAAGAAAACACATGCAATCACACTGGGGATATGTGGTTTGTGAACAGAATAGACATGCAACGACTCTAAGTGTTGTTAATGAAAAGAGCAAACATGCAATGACACTAGTGAATCCATGTGTGGTTCATGAGAAGAACACACATCCAATGAGACTGGTGGATCCTCATGTGGTTTTTTCAGAAGAACAGACATGCAATGACTCTAGCTGTGGTTCATGAGAAGAACACACATGCAATGAAACTAGTGTATCCTTATGTGGTTTGTAGAAGAACTCACATGCAATGAATCTAGATGTGGTTCATGAGAGGAACACACATGCAATGAATCACTAGTGGATTCATGTGTAGTTTGTGAAGGGAACACACATCCAATGACACTGGGTGTAGTTCATGAGAAGAACACACATGCAATGACACTGGTGTATCCATGTGTGGTCAGTGAGAGGAACACACATGCAGTGACACTGGGTGTGGTTCATGAAAAGAACACACATCCAATGAGACTAGCCGTGGTTCATGAGAAGAACACCCATGCCATGACACTGGTGGATCCATGTGTGGTCTGTGAGAGGAACAGACATGCAATGACACTGGGTGTGGTTCATGAGAAGAACACACATCGAATGACACCGGTGGATCTTTATGTGGTTTGTGAGAGGAACACACATCCAATGACACTGGTGGATCCTTATGTGGTTTGTGAGAAGAACACACATGCAATGACACTCCTGATATGTGGTTTGTGAAAAGAGCAGACATGCAATGACACTAGTGGATCCATATGTGGTTTGTGAAAGAACAGACATGCAATCACACTGGGTGGATCCATGTGTGGTTCATGAGAAGAACACACATGCAATGACACTGGTGATATGTGGTTTGTGAAAAGAGCAAACTTGCTACGACTCTAACTTTGGTTAATGAAAAGTGCAGACATGGAATGACACTGGTGGATATATGTGTGGTTCATGAGAAGAACACACATCCAATGACACCGGAGGATCCTTATGTGGTTTGTGAGAAGAACAGACATGCAATAACTCTAGCTGTGGTTCATGAGAAGAACTAAAATGCAATGCAACTTGTGTATCCTTATGTGGTTTGTGAGAAGAACACACATGTAATGACTCCAGATGTGGTTCATGAGAGGAACACACATCCAATGACTGTCGTGGATCCATGTGTATTTGTGAAAGGAACACACATCATGACACAGGGTGTAGTTCATGAGAAGATCACACATGCAATGACACTAGTGTATCCTTATGTGGTTTGTGAGAATAACAAACATGCAATGACTCTAGCCGTGGTTCATGAGAAGAACACGCATGCAATGACACTGGTGGATCCATGTGTGGTTTATGAGAAGAACAGACATGCAATGACACTGGGTGTGGTTCATTAAAAGAACACACATGCAATGGCACTGGTGGATCCATGTGTGGTTTGTGACAAGAACAGACATGCAATCACACTTGGTGGATGCATGTGTGGTTCATGTGAAGAGCACACATGCAATGACACTGGTGGATCCATGTGTGGTTTGTGAGAAGAACACACATCCAATGAAACTGGTTGTGGTTCATGAAAAGAACACACATCCAATGACATTGCTGGATCCTTATGTGGTTTGTGAGAAGAACATACATGCAATAACTCTAGATGTGGTTCATGAGAAGGAGACACATGCAATGAGACCGGTGTATCCTTATGTGGTTTGTGAGAAGAACACACATGCAAGGACTCTAGATGTGGTTCATGGAAAGAACACACATGCAATGACTCTAGCTGTAGTTCATGAGAAGAACACACATGCAATGGCACTGGTGAATCCATGTGTGGTCTGTGAGAGGAACACACATGCAATGACACTAGGTGTGGTTCATGAAAAGAACACACATCCAATGACACTGGTGGATCCTTATGTGGTTTGTGAGAATAACACACATGCAATGCCACTGGTGGATCCATGTGTGGTCTGTGAGAGGAACACACATCCAATGACACTGGGTGTGGTTCATGAAAAGAACACACATGCAACGACTCTAGCCGTGGTTCATGAGAAGAACACACATGTAATGACACTGGTGGATCCACGTGTGGTCTGTGAGAGGAACACACATACAATGACACTCGGTGTGGTTAATGAAAAGAACACACATCCAATGACATTGGTGGATCCTTATGTGGATTGTGAGAACAACACACATCCAATGGCACTAGTGGATCCTTAGGTGGTATGTGAGAAGAACACACATGCAACGACTCTAGATTTGGTTCATGGAAAGAGCAGACATGCAATGACACTGGTGGATCCATGTGTAGTCTATGAGAGGAACACACATCCAATGACACTAGGTGTGGTTCATGAAAAGAACACACATGCAATGACTCTAGCCATGGTTCATGAGAAGAACACACATGTAATGACACTGGTGGATCCATGTGTGGTCTATGAGAGGAACACACATACAATGACACTCAGTGTGGTTCATGAAAAGAACACACATCCAATGACACTGGTGGATCCTTATGTGGTTTGTGAGAAGAACACACATCCAATGACACTAGTGGATCCTTAGGTGGTCTGTGAGAAGAACACACGTGCAATGACTCTAGATGTGGTTCATGAAAAGAGCAGACATGCAATGACACTGGTGGATCCATGTGTGGTCTATGAGAGGAACACACATCCAATGACACTGGGTGTGGTTCATGAAAAGAACACACATGCAATGACTCTAGCTGTGGTTCATGAGAAGAACACACATACAATGAAACTAGTGGATCCATGTGTGGTCTGTGGGAATAACAGACATGCAATGACTCTTGATGTGGTTCATGAAAAGAACAAACATCCAATGACACCAGTGGATCCTTATGTGGTTTATGAGAGGAACAGACATCCAATAACACTAGTGGATCCTTATGTGGTTTGGGAGAAGAACACAGATGCAATGACACTTGTGATATGTGGTTTGTGAAAAGAGCAGACATGCAATGACACTGGTGGATCCATATGTGGTTTGTGCAAAGAATAGACATGCAATCACACTGGCTGGATCCATGTGTGGTTCATGAGAAGAACACACATGCAATCACACTGGTGATATGTGGTTTGTGAAAAGAACAGACATGCAACGACTCTAAGTGTGGTTAATGAAAAGAGCAAACATGTAATGACACTGGTGGATCCATGTGTGGTTCGTGAGAAGAACACACATCCAATGACACCGGTGGATCCTTATGTGGTTTTTGAGAAGAACAGACATGCAGTGACTCTAGCTGTGGTTCATGAGAAGAACACACATGCATTGAAACTAGTGTATCCTTATGTGGTTTGTAGAAGAACACACATGCAATGACTCTAGATGTGGTTCATGAGAGGAACACACATCCAATGACACTGGTGGATCCATGTGTAGTTTGTGAAAGGAACACACATGCAATGACACTGGCTGTAGTTCATGAGAAGAATACACATGCAATGACACTGGTGTATCCATGTGTTGTCAGTGAGAGGAACACGCATGCAGTGACACTGGGTGTGGTTCATGAAAAGAACACACATCCAATGACACTAGCCGTGGTTCATGAGAATAACACACATGCAATGCCACTGGTGGATCCATGTGTGGTCTGTGAGAGGAACACACATCCAATGACACTGGGTGTGGTTCATGAAAAGAACACACATGCAATGACTCTAGCCGTGGTTCATGAGAAGAACACACATGTAATGACACTGGTGGATCCACGTGTGGTCTGTGAGAGGAACACACATACAATGACACTCGGTGTGGTTAATGAAAAGAACACACATCCAATGACATTGGTGGATCCTTATGTGGATTGTGAGAACAACACACATCCAATGGCACTAGTGGATCCTTAGGTGGTATGTGAGAAGAACACACATGCAACGACTCTAGATGTGGTTCATGGAAAGAGCAGACATGCAATGACACTGGTGGATCCATGTGTGGTCTATGAGAGGAACACACATCCAATGACACTAGGTGTGGTTCATGAAAAGAACACACATGCAATGACTCTAGCCGTGGTTCATGAGAAGAACACACATGTAATGACACTGGTGGATCCATGTGTGGTCTATGAGAGGAACACACATACAATGACACTCAGTGTGGTTCATGAAAAGAACACACATCCAATGACACTGGTGGATCCTTATGTGGTTTGTGAGAAGAACACACATCCAATGACACTAGTGGATCCTTAGGTGGTCTGTGAGAAGAACACACGTGCAATGACTCTAGATGTGGTTCATGAAAAGAGCAGACATGCAATGACACTGGTGGCTCCATGTGTGGTCTATGAGAGGAACACACATCCAATGACACTGGGTGTGGTTCATGAAAAGAACACACATGCAATGACTCTAGCTGTGGTTCATGAGAAGAACACACATACAATGAAACTAGTGGATCCATGTGTGGTCTGTGGGAATAACAGACATGCAATGACTCTTGATGTGGTTCATGAAAAGAACAAACATCCAATGACACCAGTGGATCCTTATGTGGTTTATGAGAGGAACAGACATCCAATAACACTAGTGGATCCTTATGTGGTTTGGGAGAAGAACACAGATGCAATGACACTTGTGATATGTGGTTTGTGAAAAGAGCAGACATGCAATGACACTGGTGGATCCATATGTGGTTTGTGCAAAGAATAGACATGCAATCACACTGGCTGGATCCATGTGTGGTTCATGAGAAGAACACACATGCAATCACACTGGTGATATGTGGTTTGTGAAAAGAACAGACATGCAACGACTCTAAGTGTGGTTAATGAAAAGAGCAAACATGTAATGACACTGGTGGATCCATGTGTAGTTCGTGAGAAGAACACACATCCAATGACACCGGTGGATCCTTATGTGGTTTTTGAGAAGAACAGACATGCAGTGACTCTAGCTGTGGTTCATGAGAAGAACACACATGCATTGAAACTAGTGTATCCTTATGTGGTTTGTAGAAGAACACACATGCAATGACTCTAGATGTGGTTCATGAGAGGAACACACATCCAATGACACTGGTGGATCCATGTGTAGTTTGTGAAAGGAACACACATGCAATGACACTGGCTGTAGTTCATGAGAAGAATACACATGCAATGACACTGGTGTATCCATGTGTTGTCAGTGAGAGGAACACGCATGCAGTGACACTGGGTGTGGTTCATGAAAAGAACACACATCCAATGACACTAGCCGTGGTTCATGAGAATAACACACATGCAATGCCACTGGTGGATCCATGTGTGGTCTGTGAGAGGAACACACATCCAATGACACTGGGTGTGGTTCATGAAAAGAACACACATGCAATGACCCAAGCCATGGTTCATGAGAAGAACACACATGTAATGACACTGGTGGATCCACGTGTGGTCTGTGAGAGGAACACACATACAATGACACTCGGTGTGGTTAATGAAAAGAACACACATCCAATGACATTGGTGGATCCTTATGTGGATTGTGAGAACAACACACATCCAATGGCACTAGTGGATCCTTAGGTGGTATGTGAGAAGAACACACATGCAACGACTCTAGATGTGGTTCATGGAAAGAGCAGACATGCAATGACACTGGTGGATCCATGTGTGGTCTATGAGAGGAACACACATCCAATGACACTAGGTGTGGTTCATGAAAAGAACACACATGCAATGACTCTAGCCGTGGTTCATCAGAAGAACACACATGTAATGACACTGGTGGATCCATGTGTGGTCTATGAGAGGAACACACATACAATGACACTCAGTGTGGTTCATGAGAAGAACACACATCCAATGACACTGTGGATCCTTATGTGGTTTGTGAGAAGAACACACATCCAATGACACTAGTGGATCCTTAGGTGGTCTGTGAGAAGAACACACGTGCAATGACTCTAGATGTGGTTCATGAAAAGAGCAGACATGCAATGACACTGGTGGATCCATGTGTGGTCTATGAGAGGAACACACATCCAATGACACTAGGTGTGGTTCATGAAAAGAACACACATGCAATGACTCTAGCTGTGGTTCATGAGAAGAACACACATGCAATGAAACTAGTGGATCCATGTGTGGTCTGTGGGAATAACAGACATGCAATGACTCTTGATGTGGTTCATGAAAAGAACAAACATCCAATGACACCAGTGGATCCTTATGTGGTTTATGAGAGGAACAGACATCCAATAACACTAGTGGATCCTTATGTGGTTTGGGAGAAGAACACAGATGCAATGACACTTGTGATATGTGGTTTGTGAAAAGAGCAGACATGCAATGACACTGGTGGATCCATATGTGGTTTGTGCAAAGAATAGACATGCAATCACACTGGCTGGATCCATGTGTGGTTCATGAGAAGAACACACATGCAATCACACTGGTGATATGTGGTTTGTGAAAAGAATAGACATGCAACGACTCTAAGTGTGGTTAATGAAAAGAGCAAACATGCAATGACACTGGTGGATCCATGTGTGGTTCGTGAGAAGAACACACATCCAATGACACCGGTGGATCCTTATGTGGTTTTTGAGAAGAACAGACATGCAGTGACTCTAGCTGTGGTTCATGAGAAGAACACACATGCATTGAAACTAGTGTATCCTTATGTGGTTTGTAGAAGAACACACATGCAATGACTCTAGATGTGGTTCATGAGAGGAACACACATCCAATGACACTGGTGGATCCATGTGTAGTTTGTGAAAGGAACACACATGCAATGACACTGGCTGTAGTTCATGAGAAGAATACACATGCAATGACACTGGTGTATCCATGTGTTGTCAGTGAGAGGAACACGCATGCAGTGACACTGGGTGTGGTTCATGAAAAGAACACACATCCAATGACACTAGTCGTGGTTCATGAGAAGAACACACATGCAATGACACTGGTGGATCCATGTGTGGTCTGTGAGAGGAACAGACATGCAATGACACTGGGTGTGCTTCATGAGAAGAACACACATCGAATGACACCGGTGGATCTTTCTGTGGTTTGTGAGAGGAACACACATCCAATGACACTGGTGGATCCTTATGTTGTTTGTGGGAAGAACATACATGCAATGACACTGGTGATATCTGGTTTGTGAAAAGAGCAGACATGCAATGACACTGGTGGATCCATATGTGGTTTGTGAAGAAACAGACATGCAATCACACTGGGTGGATCCATGTGTGGTTCATGAGAAGAACACACATGCAATGACACTGGTGATATGTGGTTTGTGAAAAGAGCAAACTTGCAACGACTCTAACTTTGGTTAATGAAAAGAGCAGACATGGAATGACACTGGTGGATCCATGTGTGGTTCATGAGAAGAACACACATCCAATGACACCGGAGGATCCTTATGTGGTTTGTGAGAACAACAGACATGCAATAACTCTAGCTGTGGTTCATGAGAAGAACTAAAATGCAATGCAACTTGTGTATCCTTATGTGGTTTGTGAGAAGAACACACATGCAACTTGAGTATCCTTATGTGGTGTGCGGACAACTGCAATTTATTGCCACTTTATTTTAATAACACATCTCCCATTTTTTACGCAGCGGCTCTCAATCTCACTTCCAATTGGGCCCGACCATAAGAAACTTGCACGTGCTAGCCGGAGGCCGAAGAGCTGAGCTCGACAAGACCTAACGTCTCCACCTTCATCGAGTCACTCGCAGTCATCAACACATCCCTCTACCCGATCTAGCACAACCCCACAAATCATCGTACATCCACCTACCTTCCCCTCTACATTTCCACTTTTAACTATCGCCAATTTTAGAGCCGTGTCAAACTTCGTACATAGAAATTGTGTATGCACCCTTTGCATGCGGCTCAATACAGAACTGCCATGCATGGCCCATGAAAAAACATGACGTACCGTGCTCGTGTCGCGGTGCACGGTGCAGTAGACTGCACGGCACGTTGCACGGTGGTGCAACGAAACGTGCCTTGATTCCATCCACCTTAACTATAGAGCCCCTCTCCGCACACCCACTCTTAATCTCGCTCTCCCTCCCCACGCAACCCCTATCCATTGTCCCACCAGCTTCCGCAAACTCCCAAGAATACCCCGTCCGCACCGGTGATGGCCGAGGAGGATAAGGTGGCCATCGTCGCCTTCGAGGCCGCCAGCGAGGAGGCCCCCGTCTCCTCGCCGGTCCCCCTCGACGCATTGAAAGCAGCCGCCGTCCCTGTCCAGGCCCCAGTCGAGGCCCCCACCGGTCACAAGCAGATCAAGCACTTCTTGGGCACCTACGATCCAGATAAGTACATCGCTCCGCTGAACCCCTACGACACCGACATCGACGACCCATGGTCGGAGGTAACTAGGGTTTTCTCCCCTCCCCTAGTTCTTCTACCATTCCCATCGTTGGATGCTAGATCTTGGTTTGTTAGGATTCGCTTATTCGCATTTCGATTGCTCGATCTTCTTACATCATCTACTCCCCCATTTTCCTTTTCTTCCAATAGGTTTCCGGCAGCGACGTCTGCAGCGATGACGAGTCCATGCACACTAAGGATCGTCAGGTGCTGAGGAGGCTGCGGGCCGGCAAGTACGACGCCTTCTTCAGGGGCGGCTACTGGCGTTGTCCCTTCTGCCGGGTGAGTCTCGCTGGCACTGACCTCAACTCCTTACTGAAGCATGTAGAGGCCCCGGGCTCCGGCATACACAAAGGCGGCAAGCGCAAGACCGTGAACATCAACGCCTACATCGCTGAACACGGGGCTCTCAGCATTCACCTCTACAACCTCCAGCGGGTGGCCATCAAAGAGGGTCACATGCCTCCAATCAGGCCCAAGGCCCCCAAGATCAAGGGACTAGGCAGCAAGAAGTGGAGGAAGCGCCGGAGGGAGGCGGAGGAGCTGGTGCATGAAGGACGGGTTGGATGTGTCTTTAAATGTATCTGCATCTACAGCGTCTGCTGCTACTAAGAAGCTTCTTTTGATTTTCTATATTTTGCTTGCATCGAACCTCGTTAAGCAACCTACTTTCTATCGATATATCCTATTTAGCTAAGCACAACTATATCTGCATTTGTTTTGTTTTTTGAATGAATGTATTATGCCTGGTGTGATTTGCTGCTCTAGATTTGCTACTTGATCGGAGGCAAAAAGAGATCCAAAAGGGAACGAATTATGGAAGAGAGAATCTTCTCTAGATTTGCTACCAATTTGGGCAAAATGAAACATATCTGTTTAGCGAGAGAGGAAAAGGGTACTCTTTCAAACTGCCAGTTAACGAGCTACCATCTTGACGAGGCCCCATCTTGACGTCTCCCTCTACAACAAGGAACACAATGCCGTCCATGGAAAAAGTCGTCGAGCGGTCATGTCACGTTTAATCAATTCTGAAAAGCCTACTACTGCTACTACAACACATGTATAGGGAAACAGGGTCATCGAGTGCACGGTTGTCAACGGGACGCTGCAATTTATTGCAACTTGATTTTAATAAGACATATCCCATTTTTACGCAGCGCTCTCAATCTCACTTCCAACTGGGCCCTACTGCTAGTAACTTCCATGAGTCAAGGGCTCCCCTCGAGTAGATCTAACGTCGCTAGAAATTGGTTCTGCGCCACTTGCATGCAGTGGAATCAAGGCCTGCCATGAGCGTGTTTTCAATGCAGCTCTAAAGTGGAGATCGTGGCTATTCCAAAAAAAAGGGAACCCAAAAAAAGGGTGGAGATCGTGGTAGCCCCCCACCCCCCACCCACCACACGTGTCCACTCGAGGACTACGAATGGTCTGGTGTTTATAGCCCCCCTCGACCTTCTTCTATGTGCTCGTGTCATTTTCCCCCATTCTGTCTAGTCCCAAGTCTCCAATCTACACCTACCGCACGCGCCGAAGCTCCTTCGCTTGCACTACCTCCTTCCCTTGGTGCGCCATAAAGCATATGCATGGAGACGAGCCAGAGGTGAAGCCACTTGAAGGCGCAGCAGCAGATGGCTCGGTCGTCACCAAGCAGGCGGAGGCGTCTTCTCCGGGCAGGAATGCCCCTCGTCGCCGCGCCGTCGAGGATACGAGCTCATCCGTCCAGCCAGTAGTTGTTGCCGCCGAGCAGCAGGTGGCCAGCAACGTCGTGGTACCAGCGGCAGATCTAGATGGGGGCAGACGGTAGGCGGAGGGAATCCGATGCTCTACATCAACGACCCCATCACTGTACAAGAAATCTTTGACGCAATCGCGGAGAATGACGAGTTCAAGGAGGAGGTCCCTGATGAGGAGTCGGAGGTACTACATTGCTAGCTTCTCTAGTCGCAGCCGCATATTTCACTGTTCATACATAGGATTTGCTCAATCGTGTACAAATTCTTTTTCTCTTGAAGTAGGGTAGTTTATATATGGTTCGGTCGGTCGATTGATGCATCTACCATGTAGTCACAAAACCCCAATCCCTCTAGTCACAAAACCCCAATCTGCTCATCTGCCATCTAGTTGAGTTTGCTAGTTGAGTGTTGATTTCGATACACAGCATGCCTATAACATTACATTTCTATTCCTTACTGAGCCCAATGATTCAATTTTTCCCAAAATAGTGCAAGGGCATCTAATGGTGTCGTTTTCTTAGGGATGGTTAGTGAACCTGAGGCAGCAATGCACATAAACAATATAGGTTGTGCTTTTGGTATTTTGGTTCTCTGATTCCATCGCTGAAAAAAATGAGGCCCTATTTTTTTCTCATGTGGAACCTATATATAATCTTTGTATTGTTTCTGATCTATGAATGCGTTGTATGATGCATATGTATATCCCTGAATATTGTTTTGTACGATTACAGTTCAATTTCTTATTGTGGCCAATGATTTAAATTTGCCCCAAAGAGAGGCAGACACATTGGTGTCATATTTTTTCAGGGATGAGTGAGCGAACCTGGGGCCATGTACAAGATCAATATAAGCTGTCCAATTGTTACTTGGTTCGCTTACGCCTTCTCTGTAGAAACTTATGCGGCTGCAATTTTTATTCTACATTCATAGAACTATGATATTTGAATTATCAATTCCATGCATTCATAGTGTATAAGAATTAAATTTTAGTGTGTCACCGAGGCCGATGATTGAAATTTGCCCCAAAAGAGTTCAAGGGGAGACACGTATGATGGTGTCATGTTTTAGGGATGGGTTGGTGAACCTGAGGCAACAATGCACACAAATAATATAGGTTGTGCTATTGGTACTTTGGTTCTCCAACTCCATCTCTAAAACAAATTATGAGGCCCTTGATTTATTCTCATATGGAACTACATATATGATCCTTGATTTGTTTCTGATCTTTTAATGATTGGTATGATGCATATGTATATGAATGGTTTTGATCATAAGTATTTTTAACATGTACCTGAAGATTAATTGTTTGGATTTTTATTTATAATTACAATATTTAGGCTTGTTTTTGTACCCGACTATGTATATCCCTGAATATTGTTTTGTACGATTACATTTCAATTTCTTATTGTAGCCAATGAATCAAATTTGCCCCAAAGAGAGACAGACACATTGGTGTCAGATTTTTGAGGGATGAGTTAGCGAACCTGGGGCCATGTACAAGATCAATATAAGTTGTGCAAGTGTTACTTGGTTCGCTTATGCCATCCCTATAGAAAATTATGAGGCCACAATCTTTATTCTACATTCATTGAACTATGATATTGGAATTATCTATTCCATGCATTCATAGTGTATAAGAATTATATTTTAGTTTTTGCCGAGGCCGATGATTGAAATTTACCCCAAAAGAGTTCAAGGGGAGACACGTATGCTGGTGTCATGTTTTAGGGATGGGTTGGTGAACCTGAGGCAGCAATGCACACAAACAATATAGGTTGTGATATTGGTACTTTGGTTCGCCAACTCCATCTCTGAAACAAATTATGAGGCCCTAGATTTATTCTCATAGGGAACTACATATATGATCCTTGAATTGTTTCTGATCTTTTAATGATTGGTATGATGCATATGTATATGAATGGTTTTGATCATAAGTATTTTAACATGTACCTAAAGATCAATTGCTTGGTTTTTTATTTATAATTACAATCTTTAGGCTTGTTTTTGTACCTAACTATGTATATCCCTGAATTTTTTTTGTACGATTAAATTTGAATTTATTATTGTGGCCAATGATTCAAATTTGTTCCAAAAGAGTGGCAGACACATTGGTGTCAGATTTTTTTAGGGACGAGTTAGTGAACCTGGGGCGATGTACAAGAATAATATAGGTTGTGCAATTCTTACTTGGTTCACTCACGCCGTCCCTGAATAAACTTATGAGGCCGCAATCTTTATTCTACATACACTCTGATGCAATTATTTGTCATTGTGTTGAGATGAAATCATATATGAACCGATCAAACTATTGCTGAGATGCTTTATCTTTGATATCCACCGATATATTGTCTTACATATACATGTCAATTCTTGAGTTGTAATACAATTCAATCATATGTATGAGTTCTAAGTTATGTTCTTAAAAATCAACAGGATGATGATGATGAAGTGGACGATAGCAAGGTATCCAGGGACAACAAGAGCCACTACGTGCTGAGGCGGTTACGGTGTGGGCTAATCCGTTTCCACCGTAGGGGGAGACTGTTTTACCCATTCTGTGGAAGAGCAATCAACGTGGACCTCGACAGCATGATCCATCACACGGAGGGCGTTGGCAGAGGCGGAGGCAGAAGCCATTGGCCGATTACCTTGGTGCGGGACGCAGCCTTCGGCAAATTCCTCCGGGAGTATGTCAGGACTGGCCTGTATCCCATCGACTAGGCTATCGCTGCCTCCTGCGTATATGCCCCTGCCCTACTAGGCGTCTCCATGTCCCGGCCTCCTGCTGCCGCCCCTGCTTTTATTTTGTTTTTGTTAATTATTACCTGTGTGTGGAATGTAAGACAATATATCCGTGGTGTCTCTGGTGAACCTTCTATATTAATCTACTCCTTTATATGGAGTGCCTTAAAATTTCTAGTGTTCAATTATATTACTGATCATGCTCATGCACACTACAAAATATTTCTAGTGCTCGATTATATTATAATTGTCAAGGAATACATCAACAAGTTAAATTGGTCGAAATTTTGTATTGAAGTAACTAAATGATCTCACATTGGCGATGGACGTTGGCATCAACCGAAGACCTTGGAGCGGCACGCAGTCTTCAGCAAATTCCTTGCAGGTTCAACAACGGGTTGCCACCGCCCAGCTCGGAATTCGGTTATAGGTCCAACATGACAGAACTTGAGCTACCACAGAGACCTCGTCAGAGGTGGCAGAATTGGTGTGGGTGCAACCACGGCGACCGTGAGCTCGGATTCTAGAGGAGGAAAACAGAACCGAGCATGGTCGACACGGTGATAGATCTGACCGGGAACCAATTCTCGTCCCGGCACCGTGCCATGGGTGCGTCCATGGTGAGGGCGAGCTCCGACTCGGGATCGGGAGGAGAGCGGAGCCGAGCAGGTTCATCACGTCCCAGCTCTGTGGCATGGCCGTGACTACAGATTGCCGCTCCGGGGAAGAAGAAGGCGCGTAATGAATGCAGGCGCCAACGCTACAAGCCTACAGGGAGGAGAGCTGGGCCGAGAAGGTTCGTCCACATCCCAACTCCGCGCCATGGCTACAACGCCCCACAGATTGCCCGTCCGGGGAAGAAGAAGACGCGTAATGGATGCAGGCGCCAACGCTGCAAGCCTAATTGACACCTAAGCGACGAGAGGGACATAACTTGACGACCGTTAGCCTCATTTTTTGTGTTGAAACATAAAGTTGAATTCGTGCCGAAAAAGACCCTCTAAGTATTTGGCACACCAACTGTAGTCATCTCGGCTGATTTCAGGAAACTTGGGTACCGCGTTGCCTGGGCGTCCCAACTTTCGGGCCGCAAAATGATATTCTCTAGAATGGGGGACCTGAATTTGAGACCAGCCAAGCCTTGTTCTGATTCTATTGTTCCAACACAACAGGATATCGAAATAGCTGCTACACCATAGTAACCACCACGACAGATATGCATGCCAAGACATGGGCACGAACCGGAGGAGCTCACGGGGGCTCGCATGGATAGAGGTGAGGAGGAGCTTGCGGCCGAGATGCATGGGCAGACCGTCGGGCGCCTGGCCAAAGCGAGCTCGGGCAGCGACGTTGGCTTGCTTCTGGGGCAGGACGGCGGGCTCACGGGGCTGGCAGCGGTCATAGGCAGAGCGGGTCGGGGAGGAGCTCGAGGGAAACAGGTGCGGCGGCGGTGCTCGCAAAGCAGATGCGGGCGAGCGAGCGAGGGTCGGCCGGTGGAGAGGCATGGGGCTCGCGGCGGCGAGGTCGATTCGGGTGATGAGGAGGTACTCAAGGGCGGCGCCAGACGAGGAGGAAAGGGGACGAGGCGCTGAGCAGTACGAGGGAGGGCCGCGGCGAGGTCTCCGGTGACTCGGCTTGGGGATCGAGGTCGAACAGACAAACCAAGGCAGCGCGGGAAGCGGATTTCGACGGCTGCGATTGGAGCACAGTCCGGCAGCAGCGCAGGCTCTGGGCGGAGAAAATCCTGGCGGTGACGGGGAATAGTGGGTGGCACGGCGAGACCCGAACCGCAAGGCGAGCGGGGGGGGGGGGGGGGTTGGTGAGTGGGGCAGGGATCGCGGGGAGAGAGAGGGAGCGGGGTCGGGCTCGCATGGCAAGAAACGTACAAGGGGAGCGGGGGTTGGGTGATGCCGCGATGGGATCGAGGCGAGAGCGTTGTCGATGGGGTGGGCCAGATCGCCATAGCGGGGTGGGGATCGGGTCGAGGCTGGTGGTTGACCGCGTTGTCGGTCGCGGTTGCAAGTAGGCCGGAACTGCAGGCGGACATGATGGTGGGGCTAGGGAACATACGTGATACGGCGACCGTGTCGGTCGCGTGCGTGGCTGTCATGCACGTTGCTTGGCGCGCTCTTGCGTGCGGCCGGTTGCGCGTTCCTTGTAGGGTTAGGTGTGGCGGCGACATGTGGAGGGAGTGGTAGGATAGGTAGGGTGTGTGGCTGGGGATTAGGGTTTGGCTAGGGTTTGGTCAAACGGGATGGGGCAACCAGGGTGGTAGGTGGCCTGGCCTAAGGGCTAGGCGGCCTCCCCTGGTTCAAAAATATTTTATTTATTTTTATTTACACACTTTTGTAAATATTTTTTTAGACAAATAAAATATCTGGAAGAGACCAGGGTTTTGATTTGAAATATAAGAGGGGGATATCTGGAAAACAAAAATAGGCTTTTACAAAATAGTCTTAGACAAACATATGTATGATGATGATGCTCAAATGCAATGTGGAATAATGACATGAGCATGCGGTCATGATGTTCCACAAAACAAAAACTCCAAGCGATTTTCTAGTAGTGATTTTATCGGGGTGCTACAGACGGTGCGGTCAGTCAGTCAAAATTGCCTCGGTGGCATGTGACGTGCCCCGGGCCCACTAATTAGTGATAGTAGGATAGGGTTGTCTGCGGTGTAAAAGAATTTAGAGTGAGGCTAACGTAAGCACTGATGCAATAAAACAATTAAATATTTTCTTTTAGAATTTCAAGAAATTATTAAATCTTGTTAAATCAATATGTTATGTTTTATAATTCAGAAAAATATATATTATATATCAAAATGTTCAGAAAAATACATCCTATATTCTAAACTTGTTATCATATTTTATTTTCCAACTTAAATAAGATAATAATTATTATTAGTAAATAAACTATTAGGAATAAATCTTAAATAAATATATTTTATTATTTAAAATTCATAAAAATAAGTATAGTATATCAAAATTCTTAGAAAAAAATATACATTTAGAGACAAATTTTGTACATTTTTGTGATAATTAATTAAGTATTTATAAAATGGTAAAACTTATAAAATCATATCTTATTAATTATAAATCATAAAAATACTTATACTATACCAAAATGATCACACAAATAAAATCTACACATTAAAAATATCCTCTTACACATTTGAAGTTAAATAAAGGTAAAGGTTTAATAAGTCTTGATTAAAACTATTTTCTAATATCTTAATGGATTAAAAATACATAAATCTTTATTTTGCCTTTGGCATCATCTGTTTAAAGTATAAATAGTGTAATAATAAGTTCAATTGATGTTTAAGTGAAGTTAACATAGGTCTAACCATTTTAAGATGTATCTACTAAAACTATCATCTCAAATTAAGTGTATCTTAATTTTCCTAAAAAGATTTTATCAATTATAAACTCAAAAAGAATAGTATATTGTTTATGAAAAGGAGTCTATTCACTTATAAAATTGAGAAGACACTATTTCTATAAAATCAATAATACTCTTATTCCATATTTATAAAACATTAAGAAGTGAGCCACATATGATATAAGACATTTTCAAAATATATAAGTATCCACTACAAGTGGAATAGCTATTCAAATATGGTAATTGTTTTCTTCTTGAATATTCATAACTAGTAAGAAAATCTTAATGTGTTAGCTTTAAGTTTCACTGACTTTACTTTATAAAGAAATATTTTCCTCAAATGTTATTCTTTTAAGAAACATTAAAAGTAACCCATAAACATTTTCATAAAGGCTATAATTGATTAATAATCCTCCTTAGGAAATCTTTCAGATATCGTGCCCCATTTGAGTGCTTTAATATTATATGCTACTTGTTGTATTTACTTATTGTTTCACACACAATCACAAGCCTTAATAAGAAGCACAAGTGTGAAGCTGGTATAAAAGTGAAACACATTCTAAAGAAACCGTCCCCAGTTTCCGAACCCTATGTCAACACCCTTATTTTTAATCCTAGATGCCTGTTATGCCATACATCGCAATTCTAGGATTACCATTTTTGCGAGACATAATAGATTGGATATCATAGTTCCTCATGCATTACAAACCATAATAAGGTCTTATAGAAAGAAAGGATCTCATGATCCAGTCTTAGTACAAACAAGTAGCGGAATAAATAGCATAGCGGTGGGCTCCATCTTCAGTGTCATAGTGGGGCCACGGGAATATGCAAGGACAAAGCCATGAGTACTCTTTAAGTACTTGCAAGCAATCACTAACAAGTCAGGTAGTTCTAGTACGAATGCAAAGTTCTAAGTTTATTTGTAAAGTTAAGTTTGAAACCTAAGCCGAGTTTAGAAACAAAGAAAGATAAAAATAAAGTTGACATCACCTAAGTGGGAACTTAGTTTTCATAGTCACAACTCTTTTGTGGTCAAGTCATGTCACAATTCATTTCGTAAGTCATTTTGAAAACATTTGACAACAGAACAGTATGGCCACTCCAACTGTCCATAACCGCAGACGCGACTATTTGAATAGTTTGACACTCTACAGAGGTGGTACACTTTCACCACAAAATTCAATACATCTGTCAAGGATAACCCTGAATCATCATACTTAGTATGAATATAATCAAACATAACCTTTACTTTACACACTCTAGTATAAGCATCTCTCCTATGAGCTTGGCCTCCCAGCCATGGCCATCTGCCATCCTAGGAACTACATAGGTGGACAACATTGAGAGGTAGCCTCAAATCAAACCTCTCCCATGAGGGAACTCATACTAATGCATATAAACTTCTGGCTAAGCCTTACCCAATTCAGGTATTGTGGTTGTACGGTAAAATTGGACTGGTATCGCATCTGAACCCAACCATCAGTTTTTATAAAGGGCTAAGGCTCATGCCTCAACATTTTCATCATCATCATAAACCAGTTGTGTTTCTCAACAGATGTCAAAACATCTCAATAGAATGACTCATCATTCCAAGGTTTTCATAATCATTTTCACCAAGTATTCCCATCTAAGGTGATCAAGTTTTTTGGTTTAGGTCTAAACTACTAAGTTAAGAGTGTTCACTAATGTGGGATGCTAATCTCAATCTCATGCCATAGAATGACATCTAAGTCTAACTAGATAGGCCAAGTTTTATACTCTTTATGCTATCTATAAACAAAGTAAAGAACTTTGGTAAAGTAAAAGAAATTAAAGCTTGTAAGTAAAACTTGAGATTGGTATAAATCAAAGAGGTATAACCAAAGAATGCCTAATGCATCTTTGCTTAGGTTATCAAGCTTGCAAGGGTTAGCTTGCATTGTTAATGATGGCTTGCCTTGGTTGGTGTAGTGGTTGAAATTCTCCTCGTCTTCTTTGGGGTAGAACTCCTCCTCCTCGTAGACTTGGTCGGTACTATCGTCTATCAATATATACGGAATACACAATCACCAAACAATACTTAACTAGTCTATTTAGTACACTAAGTCACATAGTTGATGATCTAGTATCCTCACACTCATCACACGATTTAATGAACTAGTTTCATTTATTTTATTTGAGAAAAGTAATTTCTACTCATTGAAATTAATTAAGATTTAATATTCTCTAATTAAAATAGGGGATCATGTGGACACATGTCTTCACCACATATTCTAATACATGGGAATGTGATTTAAATGTTGGATCACATTTTATAAAGTTTAGGATTCATATTTAAATGATTTAAAGTGACTAGAAATGCCTATATAGCATTATTTTGGTACTAGTCCAAAGTCACTGCATGCAAACATAAATATTATTACATATTTAGATAGGTATTGTTAAATGTGATTTTTGAGAGTTGGAATCAACTCAAAAGCTATTATGGTTGATTTTTGAAAAATGTTTGAAAGTAGAAAAGTCTCAGTCTTGTTATTTTTGCTATATGTGATCTATAACTCTAATTGATTTAAATCCAATGGGATTGGATAGAGATTTAAATTATCTTTATAGAAAAATTTGAATCATTCAATTTGGTTCAGTACAACTCTCTGAATTGATTTTTAAACTAGTGGACATAATTGAGTTTAAGTCTAAAAATAAAAACACTTATTTGAATTCTAGGGCCAGTGCGGGAAAGAAAATGGGCCAGCCTAGTGACACTCCGCGGCGCAGAGGACAGCTGACAGGGGGGTCCCGCTTGTTAGTGGCTCTTCTAACACGAAGCGGTACGGGGCGATGTGGGCCGTGCGATTAGAACCTAGATCAACTGTCGTGGCTCATCGTCCACGACGGACTGGTCGCCGGCGAGACGGAACCCTAGCAGCTCGGTGGGGGTCGACTGGGGGCTTACCAGGGCTCCAAATAATGTGGCGATGGGGGCGATCGAATGAGTGGACGACGACGGACTCAAGCGAGGTCGCGGTGGCTCCTAGGGTGGTCGCAATCGACGAGCCCCTTTCTTCTCTACTACTCGAGCGGATCCGACGAGAGGTGGGGAAGGATCAGTGGTGAGAGGGGAGGTGAGTGTTGTGCAGAAATGGGACGGGGTGCCCTCCTTTTATAGGTCGACGAGGGGACCGTGGGGTACAACGGTGATCTCATCGGTGACGATGGTACAGAAGGCTAGAGGCATGGGCGGGGTAGGCGGACGAAGGCTAGAGGCATGGGCGCAATGGCGCAGCTAGGGGCGGTGGTATCTGCTCGGAAAAGGCTGGCGCTCTGAGAGGCAGAGGTGGTGCTCAACGCTGCGTGCGGTGGCTGCTGGTCGCGCGGCGGGAAAAGGGCATGTCTAGTGGCATGCTGGGGTTATGGCGGAGCGGCGTGTGCAAGCTGGGGTTGAGGCGCAGCTTGTGCTGGCCTGTCGGGGATGGCGCTCTGGCATGCTCCGTGCATGGCGCAGAGGCTCAGTGCGCAGGCGTGCCTCGGTGGTCCAGGGGCCGGCTGCGTCCGTGGGGTGGACAGGGGGTCGCGGTAGGGTGTGGTGGAGCTAGGGCTGTGCTGGTTTGGCACGACGCTGTCTCTAGAACCTTGCCCACGTTTGGCCGGCGGCAACCAAGAACGGGTGGCGCGCCACTTGTGCGTACAATGAAGAGGGCTAGGATTAGAGGCTGTGGTTGGTGTTGGGGTGACCAGGGGAGAAAGTTTTAACCAAATGGCTCGACAATGCATTGATCAAAACAATGTTAGTTAGGCAGGTTTTTCTATGATCACAAGGCGTTCGACACAAGGGCCACAAGAAACTTTTATTTGAATTTTGAAATGATTTTTGGTGTGTGAGTTGATCTCATGCTTGGTAGTCTGTGTTTGCTTGGGATTGTCAAGGTGAACTCATTTGAGTGGTTTTTGAAAAAGTGTGATCTATGTATATGAAATGGATTCCATTTTCAAATGCCATTTAAAATTAGTGTTTAAATGTTTTTGTAATATTTCAAAGTGGGCCTTGGTAGATCATTACTTGTACTAAGAAGGGGTGCAAAGATCCATAATTGTTTCTGTTTGAATTTGACTTCTAGGAACACCTAAAGTGGCCTAGTGGATTAAAATGGCAAAAGTGACCATTTGCATTTATTAATCTTATTTGATTTCTTTTTCTTTGGATTTTGCTTGGGAATGATCTAGATGATGTGGCATTCACCTTTGAATCATTTTACAACCATTTAGAACAAACAAACAAACATGGCCATTCAAAACAATTCTATTTTAATGCAACACACATATGCTTTCTTAATTATTTTAATCATAAAAAGTTTTTGTTAACCCTAAATTGGGTGATTTGGATCTTGATAACTTTGATTAAAGTTTTGGGATGTTACACCCTAGATCAGATACGATTAGTCTGGGGATTCGCGTTTATCAAACTGCATTACATTACTTATGCATAATTGCATCTTGCTTCTTTAAACATTTGTCCTTACCGGACCAATGATGCTGCTTACAGAATTTGGATCTTATATTGTCTGGAAGACCATGAGTGCATAATATTGCAATCACAAAAGGAAAGTTCACAACTTGCTCATGTCCTTTGATTATTTTTTATGCTTGTAACGCAACTGTTGTCATCACCTGCATTTCAAAAAGGTCCGAAAACACTATTTTCATAATAATATGATTATGGATTATTTACTAGATGGTAATAATCTATTAATACAGATGCGGTGGTAAAGGAACACAATATCTAGGACTTAACAACCAATGTCGCCAATGATTCTAGTGCCATATATTACGCGTTAATCATGAGATTTGGAATGGGACGGAGAAGTTAGCTGGATCTTCTTCCTTTCGCATGGATGTATGACCTTATCGTGAAGCTGCAGATTTCTCATGGAGAATCCAGAGAATCCAGCACATGGGTGGGACACGGTAGTGCCCCGTGATCTAGGTGTCTAGATTATCTATGCATAGCTGTCTTGGTGGAGGTTCACCATAACTGATGGTGGCTGCCAAGCATAGCTGCTTATAGAGTCTTCGAGAGGCTACTCAGACTGTACTCGTGGTGGTGCTGTTGGGGGATCATGTCTTCATGCAGGGTCGCGGAGAAGGGCAGCGATTGGCTTGGATCTTAGACCGGGCCCCATACCAAGGAAGTATGGACACGCTCTAGATTTGGATGTGAAACAAGGCTAAGGTCTCTCATGGGTAAAGCAATGAACCTCTGCAGAGTGTAAGAACTATGACATGTTACTCCCTGTTCGGGGAAGGAGCTATGAACGCGGCAGGAAAGGAACCCCACGATGGTTCTGGTCAACCTGTGAAGGCTGCCGAACATAGTTTTCTAAATAAAAGCAACCTTTGAAGAAATGTTTACGAAAACCTACATTACCTACGACCTATGGTCTGTGGCTGTAGAGATAGGGCATCATACACTCATTTTTAGTGAACTTGCAGAGTACGCTCGTATTCAACCGTATCATCTTAACCCTTGCTAGGTTCTAAGCCGTTGAAGAAGACGTCAACATCAATTTCTGCTCAAGAAACCATCATCGGCAGCTCAAGTTTTTCAATAAAGTCAATGGAGTCAACATATACATCAACCGAAGCAAAGGCGAAGAGCTTGATTAGATAGGAGTAGATACTCTAGCCATAACACCTACTTCTGTAGAGCCTTGCACTAGCAGCAATTGCAAGCTAGATAGTTTAAATGCTAGTCTTATTAGATTGATTAGCTAGCTAGATAGCCATAACACCTACTTCTCTCTCTTTAACCTAGAGTGTTCTCTGGATCTTTTGTAAAGAGTCGAGTTGTAATCTATAGTCATGTCTTGGACCTTCTGATGCAGCCCGTCCTATGGATGCTCCTACATCTACACCAACAAGTCCCCCAAGTGGACCCATGACGGGTGCCCGAGACGAACTCCTACAAGCTAAGGTGAACACGGTCCTCTCCTCGTGCGCATTTGATACATCTTTGGATGGTGTGCTACTTCATGCAACTACTCTATGCATCATCAGGTACGAAGCTCCAACACAACACCAAGCACCCAAGGATGGAGAACAAGGAGCAGGGCGTGAAGCAGAAGCCACTAGAGCTGCTCAGACCGGAGTCTCCGGTCTACGCACACCGAAGTCTCTGGTCCACCAAAGTCTCTGGCTTGAAGACCCCGGAGACTCCGGCCCAACTCCAGTCTGAGCCCCAAATCAAGCTCGAGGACAGCCAGATGGCCACTCTGAAGATGGACCAGAGATTTACCAGAATCTCCGTCCCAGACCAGAGTCTCCGGTCCACCACACCGGAGTCTCCGGACCGAGTGTCTCTAGGCCTGTAAAAGGCCTTTGGCCTTCGGCCCATGTACCCCTTAGTCCATCAGAACTTATCTATTATCCCTAAAGTACCCCTGACTTTGTGGCTGGCCTATATATAGTCCCCCACCTCTATTGTCAACCCTAGGCATATGATGTCTACGCACTTTTATTCTTGTAGACAGTTGTTGGGCCTCCAAGTGCAGAGGTTTGTAGAACAGCAACACGTTTTCCCTTAAGTGGATTACCCAAGGTTTATCGAACTCAGGGAGGAAGTGGTCAAAGGTATCCCCTCTCAAGCAACCCTGCAATCAAGATACAAGAAGTCTCTTGTGTCCCCAACACACCCAATACACTTGTCAGGTGTATAGGTGCACTAGTTCGGCAAAGAGATAGTGAAATACAAGTGGTATAGATAATTATAAGTGGTAACGGTGATAGAAAATAACTTGATGGCGTGGAAGAGACTAAAGTCAAACTGAAATAAAGATGGAAGCAAGCAAAGATGTAACAGATCTAGTAGCAAACAGTGTATCAATGCTTAGAAACAAGGCCTAGGGATCATACTTTCTCTAGTGAACGCTCTCATATAAATATATTCTTCTTCATGATACTACTCTTAACTACTCTCCGGTTGAACACTCTAATCGATGGTAGGGCTATAACAGCACACCTCAAAGTAAGCCTTTCCCATCTAGAAAATCCCACACTGTCACCTTGAGCACTAGATGGTTCCAACAAATACCACAATTTCATAGAGACATCCAACTCCAAATATAACTCATAACAAGTATTTGTAATCTCTAGCCTAAGTGCCACCATGGTGTGCACACTGTCACTTTCACACACAAGGGGAGAGCAGAGATCTATTAAATCACTTGTGTAGCGAGGTAGATCTATAGATTACAAGCTCATGATCTTAATAATATCATGCATAGAGAGAGATATGAACACATAGCTACCGATAGAACCCTTAGCCTTGAGAGAGAACTACTCCCACCTCATAATGGGAATCAACAACGGCGATGGTGATGGTGGTGGAGATCGATGGAGATGGCTCCGGGGGCACTTCCCAGTCCCGTCAGGGTGCCGGAAAAGAGACTTTCTGTCCCCCGAATCTCCCCTTCGGTGGCGGCGGTGCTGCGGAACTTTTCGTGGCTGGAGGCTTGACGATTTAGGGTTTATGCATCGGGAGGCTCTTATAGGCGAAAGAGGCAAGGTCGGTGGCTAGCCAGGGGGCCCACACCATGCCCTGGCGCGACCTAGGCTGGCCCGCTCCAAGGGTGTGTGTGGCCACCTTGTGGCCCCTCTCCGAGTCTCCTTCTGGCTCCGTGAGTCTTCCGAGAAAATAGTAACTTTGGCTTTTGTCCCGTCCAATTCCGAGAATATTCATTTTTCGACTTCCTGGAACTAAAACCACCAGAAAACAGGCAACTAGCACTGTGGCATCTTGTTAATAGGTTAGTCCAAGAAATCATATGAAAAGTACTCCAAAGTGTGGACAAAACACAAGAAAGTAGATCAAACCATGCATGGAACATCAAAAATTATACATACATTTGCAATGTATCAACATCCCCAAGCTTAACTCCTTCTCGTCCTCGAGTAGGTAAGTGATAGAAAGAAAGAATAATTTTTGAGGTGACATGCACCATCAAAGACTTGATCAAAGTATTTGTAAAACATTCAAAGCTGCGATCAAAGTACTTCAATCATAACATGAAAGACAAAGTTCTAGCAATAAGACAAAGAAACTATGTTGCAACATGAAAAGGCACAAACAAAAGATTCATGAATAACAATGCTTTGCAAGATGTTTGTTTGTTTCACATAAAGAAAGCATAATGAGAAAGGTATTCAGCTTGTCCCTCATAGAGTAGAAAACATAAATGCATAGGACACCTTTAAAGTTCATAAGGGTGACTAGATACAAATAGTTTAAGAACAAGCAATATCAAAGTTATGCATCAATCAACAAGTTTTGGGACAATGCACATTAAACTAAGAATGGTCACTATGCTCTCTCAATAGGTGCATAAAGATAGAAGGTGGAGACTCAACATAAAAGTAAAAGAAAGGCCTTCATAGAAGGAAGTAGGGATTCAAGTCTCATAAAGAGCTTCCAAAAATTATGGTACTTAATAGCTTTCAGCTCTCATTGCCCCTATCATAAGCTTCTTGAAGTGATTAAGGTTAAAGTGAACAAACTTTGGTGTATATGCTTGATGGAGTATAAGTTAGAAATATCATGTCCCTTGAATACGAGGGCCGCTCCTCATGCTACTCAAGTTTAGTCACCGGTAAGTTCTTGTCATCGTAAGTACATGTGTATCATAGAGAACCGCCAACGGGGTACCCCTTCCCCGATGATACGGAAGAATCCCCATATCAAAATGACAAGGTAAGCAGACAACGAGCATCTCAGCAATCTTCTTATTTACCATGGGAAAATGGTTCTTTTTTCTCGGTTTCCTCTTTTCTCATAACTCTTTTATTCTTTTCTTTTTCTCTTTTTTCTCAATATCTGACTCTTTTTTATAAGAAAAATGCTTCATAGACAGCTCATTATGGTTAGGCTGCAGGTTTCCACCATGACAGCATGGATTAGACCAGCGGCCCAGGCGTTTCTCTAACACATATACATAACTCCATGGACTTACAAGCTCTCCTTTCATTTCACATCGACGACATCCATAGACAAAAGAGCATGATATCAACTAGGTACAAAGTACAAGTGCAATGTTGAAAGTGTTCCCCATGAAAGCATGGTTCTGCTATTCCCAACAAATAAGTGCAAGCATATACAACATAGACGACACAATGGTTCAAGTTTATTAAGGGCAAGAAAAGTAAAGTGTGCCATCAAGTTCATGAGAGCTTTAATCACTAGTTTTCTCATAACAAGTTTAATTTGGAAGGTAAACAAAAGCATGAATATACTTGGAATAGCATAAGCTAGTAGGTAGGTATGGTGGACGCTTTGAAATAACTTGGTTTAAGGAGTTGGATGCATGATTGGAACTCATACTTTGTTGTGGAGACTGGCAAAAGACTGGGAGCGACAAACTAAGAGAGCAATAATGGCCATAATCATGCAAAGCGACAAAACATTATTAATCAAAGCATAAAGTGATATTACAAGTCGAAAACTAAAGGATCATAAAGGCTATGGTGACTTGGGATAGTCATAACATGGTGCGAGCATGCGCCAAGTCAACCCAAATAAAGCATCAAAGGAGAATACCACAATACTATGATTTAATATGCTAAAACAACACATGATTCTTTCAAGGCACATTAAGCAATCTCAATTGTTTATAACAAGTCATGCTACAGCAAAGAATACTAAGCATAAATACAAAACATGTCAAGCATGGCATGAGAAAGCATACGTCACAGTAAAAAACAAGCTCTCTTTACCACTTAGGCATGAACTTTCCTACTCTTTTTCCAATCCAAACCAAACTATTTGAAAACCAATGCATGAAAGAGGGGACCCAACCAATTTATTAAGCAAACTAAGAAAACCAAGCAAACGAAAACCCAAAATGAAAATGAAAAAGAAGACGCTCCAAGAACAACACAACTATGTATGAAACAATAAAAATAAAGTGTTTGGAAGAAACTTGAGATTTTTATTGATGAAGACGGGGATGCCCAAGGCATCCCCAAGCTTTGACGCCTGTACTTCTTGGATATTTCTTTGGGTGAAACGTGTGGCATCCCCAAGCTTGAGCTTCAGTCCATCCTTCATCTCATTACTCATTCCTTCCATACACCTGAATTTTTTCCTTCATACAAAACTTCACACAATCTTTATTAGCAACATTAGTGCACTCAAGATAATAAGTCCTTGGGTTCAGTTTCAACACCAATAAAACTTCGATTAAAACACAAGATACTGTAGCTATTCTCTCAAAAAGCTCAATTCCCGAAAAGAACTCAAAAAGGAACCAACAAGAAGCAAATGCAGAAAATGGCAGAAATCTGCCAAAACAGACCAGCAGGTAAAGACGAATTTTTTTGAAGACCTAAAGATGCTCAAATCAAAAAGTGTTGAACTAACGAAAGTTAGATAACAACCTGGGGCAGCAGCACAAACATTCACGTATCAAAAGGACGTACAAAGATTGTACACGAATTTTTACGGTGAAGCACAGAAATCTGTTTCGGGACAACAACTTTCCCAATCATTACTTCTCTCTCATTAGAGGTTACTCTTAGCACAAAAAGAAAATAAAAAGGATAAGGAGTGGTTAGTACTGTAGTAATAACTTCCAAGACTCATCTAAAACTTTTGGGTTATCTCCCAATAAGTACTTTTCTTTAATGCCTTTAAGTTAGGCATGATAGTTTGAGAAGATGCACACATAAGAAATATGAATTGAAGTAAAAGAGAGCATCAAGAAGCAAACTCAAAGCACATTTAAGTCTAACCCACTTCCTATGCAGAGGAATGTTGTAAAGAAACAATTAATAAAAGCACAAAGCAATAAGCATAGGAAAGCAAAACAAGTGCATCTTTAAGACTTTCAACACAAAGAGAGGAAACTTAATATTATTGAGATGCATAAAACTATGCTTACCTCTTTCATAATAACTTTCTGTAGCATCATGAATAAAATTAACAATATAACTATCACATAAAACATTCTTATCATGAGCCACATGCATATAATAATTATTACTCTCGACATAAGCATAGTCATTCTTATTAATTGTGGTGGGAGAAAATTCAACAAAATAGCTATCATTATTATTCTCATCACCATAGTCATCAAATATAGGAGGCATATTGTAGTCATAATTAATTTTCTCTTCAGTAGTAGGTGGACTAAAAATATCATATTCATCATTGTAATCATCATATATTGGAGGCATAGTATCATCAAAGTAAATTTTCTCCTCGATGCTTGGGGGACTAAAAATATCATGCTCATAAAAACTAGCTTCCCCAAGCTTAGACTTTTCCATAGCATTAGCACTAATGGTGTTCAAAGAATTCATACTAATAATGTTGCTATTAGAATGCAAATAAAGTTCCATAGGTTTTTTAATTTTCTCTTCAAACACTTCATGTCCTAACTCACGATAAATACTATAAAGCTCTCTAATTTTGTTGTTGTTTTCCATTACGACTAACTAGTGAAAACAAGAAACAAAAAGACAAAATTGCAGAATCTAAAGGAAATAACTTCGAGCACTCACACCGGAGGATGTGACTACCTTTTACCTTACCTCCCCGGCAACGGTGCCAGAAAATAGGAGTTTGCCATGGGAGGTTCTTCTTCTTTAATCCTCCGGTGTGAATACCTTTTAACTTACCTCCCCGGCAACGGCGCCAGAAAATAGGCGTTTGCCGTGGGAGGTTCTTCTTTAATCCTCCAGTGTGAATACCTTTTACCGTACCTCCCCGGGAACGGCACTAGAAAATAGCTTGATGTCTACGCACTTCTATTCTTGTAGACAGTTGTTGGGCCTCCAAGTGTAGAGGTTTGTAGAACAGCAGCAAGTTTTCCCTTAAGTGGATTACCCAAGGTTTATCGAACTCAGGGATGAAGTGGTCAGAGGTATCCCCTCTCAAGCAACCTTGCAATCAAGATACAAGAAGTCTCTTGTGTCCCCAACACACCCAATACACTTGTCAGGTGTATAGGTGCACTAGTTCGGCGAAGAGATAGTGAAATACAAGTGGTATAGATAATTATAAGTGGTAACGGTGATAGAAAATAACTTGATAGCGTGGAAGAGACTAAAGGAAAACTGAAATAAAAGATGGAAGCAAGCAAAGATGTAACAGATCTAGTAGCAAACAGTGTAGCAATGCTTAGAAACAAGGCCTAGGGATCATACTTTCACTAGTGAACACTCTCATATAAATATATTCTTCTTTATGATACTACTCTTAACTACTCTCCGGTTGAATACGCTAATCGATGGTAGGGCTATAACAACACACCTCAAAGTAATCCTTTCCCATCTAGAAAATCCCACACTATCACCTTGAGCACTAGATGGTACCAACAAACACCACAATTTCATAGAGACATCCAACTCCAAATATAACTCATAACAAGTATTTGTAATCTCTAGCCTAAGTGCCACCATGATGTGCACACCGTCACTTTCACACACATGGGGAGAGCAGAGATCTATTAAAGCACTTGAGTAGCAAGGTAGATCTATAGATTACAAGCTCATGATCTCAATAAGATCATGCATAGAGAGAGATGAACACATAGCTACCGATAGAACCGTTAGCCTCACGAGAGAACTACTCCCTCCTCATCATGGGAATCAGCAATGGCGATGGAGATGGTGGTGGAGATCGATGGAGATGGCTCCGGGGGCACTTCCCCGTCCCGGCAGGGTGCCAGAAAAGAGACTTTTTGTCCGCTGAATCTCCCCTTCGGTGGCGGTGGCACTGTGGAACTTTTCATGGCTGGAGGCTTGATGATTTAGGGTTTATGCATCGGGAGGCTCTTATAGGGTAAAGAGGCAATGTCGGTGGCCGGCCAGGGGGCCCACACCATGCCCTGGCGCGGCCTGGGCTGGCCCGCGCCAAGGGGGGGTGTGGCCACCCTGTGGCCCCTCTCCGACTCTCCTTCTGGCTCTATGAGACTTCCAGGAAAATAGTAACTTTGGCTTTTGTCCCATCCAATTCCGAGAATATTCATTTTCTGACTTCCTGAAACCAAAAACAGCAGAAAATAGGCAACTGGCACTGTGGCATCTTGTTAATAGGTTAGTCCCAGAAATCATATGAAAAGTACTCCAAAGTGTGGACAAAACACAAGAAAGTAGATCAAACCAAGCATGGAACATCAAAAATTATAGATACATTTGCAATATATCAGCATGGTATTTGGAATTAGTGGAAACCCCTTGTGGATATATCTAGTTCTTGCCTCATGCTCCTTGACCAAGGAGAACCAAATATCACAAACCTCGTTTTTCATGGAAATGGCCACGGCAGTCGCTGCAACTGGCAGCGATTGAGTGTTTCGTGACGAAGAGTTGGCGGCCATCTGCGGTGCGAGATGGGGGTGGATGCACATGGGTTTACCTAGGTTCGGCCCCCCAGAGGGTAAATACCTACTCCTGCTAGATTAGATTATTGGAGAGCGAGTTATAGGGGTGGCGAGCTCGGCGGCTAGGCAACGAGTCGCTTGAGGGGGTGTATGATGGAACGTAAGTCTCTAGGATACCCTAGGGAGGTTTATATATGAGGCACCTCGCTAGGGTTTACAAGTACAACTGAACAAGATAAGGATCCGGAGGTTTTGACCTAATCCAACTGGGCTTCTGTTACACTCCTAGGCCTCCAGTCGCCAATCGCTGGGCCTTTCCTTCCTTCGTAGTCCAGTCGCCGTCTTTCGGGTGCACTCGCAGGCCCTTCGGCCCAATCGGAACGTCCTGCTGGGCATACCCCCTTCAGCATATCCCCATCAGTAGTCCCCGAGGCCATCGTTGATGTAGGCGCAGGCGTCCTTTTGGCGTTCGGAGTAGGCGAGCCCAATTTGGGCGTCCAGTCGAGTCGGCGATGGACTCCATTAGAACCAAGGAGAATTTCCCCATGTTTCCATTCGCCGTCCCAATGAATGTTATTGCTGCCAAGTCGTCGTCTTGGCGAATGGAAAAGACTGGCAGGTAGCGGGTGAAATAAAGGAGTTGGACCGTCAAATCTGGTCAAACTATCCATTGGAATTTCCAACGGTAACTTCGGCGCAATTACCGTGAGTAACGGCTATCCCGATTTTGGCGGGTGGCATTCCCATATAAGGGGAGTGATGGTTCAACTCTGCAGACCTTCTTCGCATTCTTCATTCTTCCTCATTCTTCTTCCTACCTCCAATCTCCCTGCCTACATCCTTCTGACTTGTCCTTTCCGCATCGTGCGGTTCCACATCCTACCCAACGGCGCCTCCCAAAGGCTCATGGGGAAAATCCAAGTGTACCACACCCCAGCTTAAATGTTTCGAGGACGCCGGAGTGCTCCGCAAGAGGAACTGGTGGGTCCCCCGTCCACCGAGACCGAGCCGAAGCCGCGACCCGGCGAATTCATCTGCTTCCCCAGTCATCTTGAGAGGGGTCTAGGATTCCCCACCTCACTCTTTTTCCGCCGCTTCTACGCGTATTACCCGATCAAGACATTGGATCTTGGTCCGCATAGCATCGAGCAGCTGGCGATCTTCGTCGCCTTCTACGAATGTTACCTCGGCTGCAGGCCGTATTTCCCGCTGTGGCTGGAGCTCTTCCACAGCCGCATTGGGCGCGAGGCGTCTAGCGGCTTGATGCTGGCCGCAGGTGGAGTCACATTTCAACTGAAGCCGAAGGCCAATTTCGTCAAGCTCCTCCTGCCAAAGAAGACAGCCAGTGAGTGGAAAAAGAGCTGGCTCTACGTCAAAGAAGCCACTCCCTCTGGCGAGGTGGCTCTTCCCGAGTTCGTCTCTGAGAGGAGCGAGCCCCATCGGTTGGCGTCGAAGAAGCTTCTCGAAGACCAGCGGATGGCCGTCGTGGAAATGATGGATCAGATCCAGAAGCTGAAGGTCCAGGGGTTGATTCCGATCAACCTCTACAACTGCTGGCTCAGGCGGTGCCTGGTTCCGCTTCGGCTCCCATGAAGAATGAAGCCCCCACAGTAAGTTCTCTTCCTAATTGCTACGTCCGTACTTCAGTTCTCATTCTCCGTGTTTGGTGTTTTACTCGTGGTGGTTCTCAGCTTTTTTAGGTGTTGGAGGGTTGGCTACCTCCGCTCGATGAAGACGTTCCCCAGGAACTTGAGGAAGAATCCGAGGGAGACTCTTCCGACAGTGACGGGGAGGAGGAAGAGGTTCCTCCCCTAGCGCCTGTGGCTCGCAAGACCCGCATGCAGAAACAACGTGAAGTCGAGGCGAGCCGCAGCCTGGATGAGCACGACGGAGGCGACGAGGTCGCACAGGAGCACACGTCCCGGCATACTGCTACGTCGTCGAAGCCCGCACGAAGGCCCAAGTCGCCAGCGAAAAGTCCCACGTCGCCGTCCAAATCAGCGGTGGTGTTCGAGTCGGATGACGATTCCGATGATGAAGGTTCTCGCGAAGTCTCACACAAGGCCCCAAAGGATGCAGTCTCGACAAAGGGGTTGGAGGGCGAGGACATGGAGGTAGTGGTAGAGGTTCACCTGGCGGCGATTGCGCCGACGGCCTCGGGGGTTCCAAGCCAAGAAGCGGCTGACGCGATGACGTCCAAGTCGCCGCAGCCATCAAGGGCGGTCGCGTCGGAGCTGGAGATCCCGACGACTGCAGCTGTATCGTCGAGGAAGCCCGCGGTTTCGTGGGCTTCAGACGTCTTCGAGAGGGGGCTCACCCGCAAGTTGGGTCCCGAGTTAGACAAGCCCGCCCACATCAGCACCGGGCTTCGTGTCCTCCCGGTCGCTAAGTAAGTACTACTCCCTCGTCCCAGTTCGCCTTGCTCTTTTGTATTGTCGTTATATTGATTGTGGGGACTCGTGCAAGTCGGGGGTCAAGAATATTGGCCGTCCTTCGGTGGCTAAGATTCCATTGCCCACCCCCACGGGAGAGGGCGGCCTCCCCAAGAAGAGAAAGGCTACTGGAGATGTGGCGACCGCAGAAGTCAGAAGAAGCAGAAGGGGGTGCCGATGACGCCGCGGCCAAGGACAGTGCCGCGGAGCCAGATGTTGTGTTAGTCGCCGAAGAGGTGGTGGCGACGCGATCGAAACCAGTCTTGGCTGCGTCCGTGCTGGAAGCGCTGGTCCCGACAACCAGTGCCCCCGCTAGAGCGTCGGTGACGTTCCCGTGCTTCATGGCAAGGGGGTTTCCAAGTGTGGCGGACACCCAGTCTCCGCAGAGTCCAGAGATCGTGGATGCGGACATTGGGTCCCGTCGCGGGCGCACTTCCTTCATGATCCCGTCGACTGACGTCGGAGAACTTCACAGGATGCTCGGCGCTGCTATTCAGGTATGTCCAGTCCCTAGTCGCTGAATTTCAGCGGCTGGGAACTGAACCTTTGCTCCTCTCCAGTCCCCGAATTCCTAGTCACTGAATTTTGGCGGCTCGGAATTGAGTTTCTTTCTCCATCTCCAGTCCTTGAATTCCTAGTCGCTGAATTTCGGTGGCTAGGAATTGAGTTTCTTTTTCCTTCTCCAGTCCCCGAGTTCCAGGTCGCTGAATTTCAGCGGCTGGGAACTGGGTTTTGTTTTGTCAAATGCTGAGGCGAGTTGTTTGTTTGCCGGGATTGCAAAGGGAGTCGACCATCGGCAGGCCGCGAGAGAGCGCTTGGAGCATGACTTGCACGAAGCACAAGAGGCAAACGGGCGGCTTCAGGAAACTATTGGTGAGTATCTGTTTGTCTTTCTTTTCCTCTGTCGGGTGTGAGCTAGTCGTGTACAGTACGCTGATGGTTTCTCTTGCAGATGGTTTCCCTGCTGAGATTTCCAAGGTCCGTGAGGGGTATGTTCCAGTCGCCGAGCTGGACGCGGCAAATGGACGAATAGCCTCCCTGGTCCAGGACTTGGAGGAGGCAAAAGTGGCCTCAATTTCTTCAGAGGAGCGAGCGAAGGCTACCGTCGCTGCGGCTGAGGAAGAACGCAAAGCCACGGATTCCATCATCGTGGGGCTGCACAACAAGCAAACCGCCTTGGATAAGCACGTCACGGAGAACTGCCGCAAACTCCTTGGTGAGTCTCTGTCTTTGCCTAACCCATTTGTCGAGTCCCTGATTTGGGGGTTTCATAGTTTCACTAACACATGACTTTGTAGCTATGGTAGGCCAAAGCGATCCGGTGTTGCAAACTTACAATGCCTTGCAGTGCGTGACTGCCATGGTGAACGCAGCCACGGCCTCGGCGTTGTGCGTCCAAGCGGCTCTTCAGGGCATGTCCCCAACCGAAGTTATTCCTGGGGGGCTTAAGGAGGTGTGGCGCTATCTGGAGGAGGTGCCTGCCGTCATGGAGTGGATGACGCGCTCAGCATTCAGGCGCGGGGCCACCACAGCGTTGAGCTTGGGTCTCGCCTACTTCCCCAACGACTTCGACCTTGACGACGTGACGAGTGGCTATCCATCGGCGATCCGCACGGTGGAGATGTCAGAGGTGCTGAAGCTGATCGCGAAGGCCGCCCCTTATGCCGATCGGGTCTTGGCGATGGGGGATCTGCTACCGTACCAGGAGACGGTGTTGGCGCCTGGCGACCCCGAGCCGGAGCATCACGACATGAAGTCGGAGCAGCCCTTCCGGTCGTTGTTGTCGAAGTCGCTGACGACGTACCCGACGAACCCATGGCAGCCTTTTGTTCGCGTCAAGGGGGGTGGCGCTGCTTCTTCATTAGGGCATGTGGAGTAAACAATGTAATTGTACAATTTGTGATGTATGCCAAGTGGCAAATGCTGTAAAATATTTTTGCAATATATGCCAAGGGGAGTCAATCGACTCGTATTGCGACTAGGAATGTGTGGTGTGTTTGTTTTTGATTGAGCGAGTCCCCGAGCATGTCCGCCCTTTAATGGGGTATAACTCGATTATATACTTTTGTGTATTTTTTGTTTATGCATTGTTTTTATCTCTCGCGTCTTCTGAGTGGCGAGTCCCCGAGCGCAAGTAGGACTGATTTATAAGTGAGTTCGCGAGCGTGGTGCCCGACCACATTGGTCATGCTCCTATTGGAGGTTGTGAGTGTGTTGTTTGTAACGCGTCTCCTCCCCTGGCCCGGAGAGCCAGTCGCTTGGCGAGTCCTAGGCAGCTCTCTTACTTGGTGTCTTCCCGAGTCGCGTGGTGGTTCCCGTTTTGCGGAGTCCTCGTGCGTGGTACTTAACTGTTCGAGTCGATTTGCACGAGGGGGGAGGGACAAGTCGATGTGAGAAGCGTGTACCGGTTATCTTGGCCCGGTGGGCCAGTCGGGCTAGGCGACTCTAATGGCGGCTCCGGGTTGGCGTTTTCGTGGATGGGCCAAGGCCCGAATATTTCCGCTGCCCTTGTGCCGCACTACTTAGCCATGCCGGTCTCTCGACCAGAGGTTGACTTCCGTAAGTAGCGTATTGCTAGTATGTACGAGTGCAAGTGGCACAAGAATATGGCGAGTGGACACAATTTGTGCGATCCGGATGAATTTCATTGTATATTCTGATGGAGTACAATGTGAGGTTCTAAGTATAGAACTTTCTGAGGAGGTTTACATTCCATGGCCTCCCGACCTCCAGTTGGCCGTCACCCCGTATGTCGATGAGGTAGTAGGCATCATTGCCAAGGAATCTGCCTATGGCGAACGGCCCCTCCCATGGGGGGAGAGTTTGTGCATGCCCTTCTTGTCTTGGGCCAGTCGTAGGACCAGGTCGCCTTCTTGGAAGGTGCGAGTTCGCACTCGGCGGCTATGGTAGTGGCGGAGTCCTTGCTGGTATATGGTGGCGCGGGAGTGAGCCAGGCCGCGTGCCTCGTCGAGTTGATCGATGTTGTCTTGGCGGGAACCTCATTGGCCACCTCGACATAGTTGGCGACTCGAGGTGAGTCATGCTCTAGGTCGGTTGGCATTACGGCCTCGGCGCCATACACCATGAATAAGGGCGTGAACCCGGTTGAGCGGTTGACGAAGGTGCAAATCCCCCATATCACAGAGGGGAGCTCGTCGACCCAGCATCCTGGGGTGTGCTCGAGGGGCACCTGGAGTCGTGGCTTGAGCCCATGGAGGACGCTCTGGTTGGCACGTTCTGCTTGGCCATTTGACTCCGGGTGAGTGACTGATGCGAGGTCGAGTCGGATGCCATGTTCTTCACAGAATTCCGCCATGGCCCCATTGGCAAAGTTGGTGCCGTTGTCTGTTATGATGCTGTGCAGGTAGCCGTACCAGTAGATGAGTTCGCGTAGGAACTTGGTGGCCGTCTTGCCGTCACATTTTTTATCGGCTTGTCCTCGACCCATTTGGTGAACTTGTCGACTGCGACCAGGAGGTGAGTGAAGCTAGACGGGGCCTTCTTGAACGGGCCTACCATGTCCATGCCCCATACGACAAATGGCCACGTGATGGGGATGGTCTTGAGTGTCGAGCTAGGGAGGTTCGTCTGGTTGGCGTACTTCTGGCACCTAACGCATCGTTGGACGATGTTGGTGGCGTCGGCGTGTGCGGTGAGCCAGTAGAAACCGTGCTGCATGGCCTTGGTGACTAGCGACTTGGCGCCGGCGTGATGGCCACAGTCGCCGGCGTGAATGTCCGGGAGGATCTTGCGGCCTTCTTCTGGCTGTACGCAGTGCTAGAACACGCAGGTCACGCTGCGTTTGTGGAGCTCGCCGTTGATGATGACGAAGGATTTGCAGCGGTGCACGATCATTCGCGCCTTTGTCTCATTGCTTGGTAGGAGTTTGTGTTCCAGGAAGGCGACGTATGGTGTTGTCCAGTCGCGAGGTTCCACAACCATGGCGACTAAGGCCGGTTCTGGTTGCAGTGGGATCCCGACGTCGATCTCTTTTGGTGGGCTGACCGATGGTTTGTGGATGTTGTCGAGGAAGACGCCTACTGGTGGCGCTTGTCGGGTCGATCCGATGCGGGAGAGGGCGTCCGCCTCCTCGTTTTTGCGCCTGTCGATCCACTCGACAGAGTAGCCATCGAAGTGTCCCCACAACTGGTTGACAGCTTGGCGGTACGTGATCATTGTTAGGGAGACGGCGTCGCACATCCCGGCGACTTAGCCGGCGACTAGGTCGGAGTCACCATAGCATTGTAGGCGGTTGACGTTCATCTTCTTAGCGGCTCTCATGCCATGAAGGAGGGCCTCATATTCTGCCATGTTGTTGGTGCAGGGCTTGAAGTTGAGGTGGAGCACGTAGTAGAGCTTGTCTCCTTTGGGAGAGGTCAGGATGACTCCAACCCCTGCGCCGTCGGCGTTCTTGGAGCCGTCAAAATGGAGCGACCAGTAGTGGAGGTACGGGAGCTTCTCTAGCTGCTGTGCTTCTTCCCAGTCTGCGAGGAAATCAGCCAGGGCTTGTGACTTGATCGCTTTGCGGGGTTGGTATTTGATGTTGTGGACGCCGATTTCGACGGCCCACTTGGCGACTCGCCCGGTCGCCTCGCGAGTGCGTATGATGTCCTACAGGGGCACGGAGGAGACCACCATGATTGGGTGCTCCTGGAAGTAGTGAGGGAGTCGCGCTGTGCTCGGAATACCGTGTACACCAGTTTTTGGAATTGCGGGTACCGCTGTCGTGAGTCCGTTAGGACTTCGCTGATGTAGTAGACGGGGCGCTGTATGGGGTGCTCCTTGCCCTCTTCCGGTCGTTCGACGACCATCACGGCGCTGACGACTCGAGTGGAGCCCGCGACGTAAACGAGCATTGGCTCTTTGTCGAGTGGCGCGGCGGGTAGTGGTGCCGCGAGTAGCACTTCTTTGAGCGCTTTGAGTGCGTCGTCGGCCTCCGCGTCCCATTGAAACGTGGGGTTCTTACGCATCAGGCGGTAGGGGCATTGCCTTCTCGCCTAGTCGGGGGATGAAGCGACTGAGGGCCGCGAGTCCCCCGGCCAATTTCTGGACGTCGCACAGGCACTCGGGTTTCTCGAGTCGCGTGATGGTGTCGATCTTGGTGGGGTTGGCTTTGATGCCTCGCTTGGAGACTACATAACCCAGGAGTTGTCCGGTGGGGACGCTGAAGGTGCATTTTTTGGGGTCCATCTTGATGTTGTACCTCCGCAAGTTTGCGAAGGTTTCGGCTAGGTCGGTGAGCAGGTCGTCCTGGCGGGTGCATTTTACCACCACGTCGTCGATGTAGACGTGAATGTTGCAGCCAATTTGGCTCGCTAGACACTCCTGCATGCACCTCTGGTATGTGGCGCCTGCGTTCTTGAGGCCGAACGTTATGGCCGTGTAGCAGAATGCGCCGAATGGCGTAATGAACGCCGTCTTCTCCTCGTCCTCGACCACCATCTTGATCTGGTTATAAACAGAGTAAGTGTCGAGAAAGCACAGCGACTCTGATCCCGTGGTCGAGTCGATGATCTTATCGATGCGCGGTAGGACGAACTCCTCCTTCAGGCAGGCGCTGTTGAGGTTGGTGTAGTCAATGCACATTCTCCATGTCTTGTTCTTTTTTAGAACCAGGACTGGGTTTGCCAGCCACTTGGAGTACTTGATTGGCCGGATGAAGCCTGCGGCTAGCAGGCGCTGAACTTCTTCGGCGATTACTCGATGACGCTCTTCATTGAAGGGCCATAACGTCTTCTTTACTGGTCGCACTTTGGGGTCGGCGTTGAGTTTGTGCTCAGCGAGTTCCCTCGGCACACCTGGCATGTCAGATGGCTTCCATGCGAAGATGTCGCGGTTCTCACGGAGGAACCCGATGAGGGCGCTTTCCTATGCGGGGCTCATGTGCGCCCCAATGGTGACCGTCTGGCTGGAGTTGCCTGGGACGAGCTCGACGGTGCGGGTGTGCGTGGTTTCCTCGAACGTGGAGTTCGCGGTGGTTGGTTTCTTCAGGATGGTGGGGTCGTCCTTGTTGATGTTGCCCGCGTATTTCGTGAGTTCCTCCGCGTGGTCGGTCTCCGTGGCGATGACGGCGTCGGCGAGTTCGGCGCCTTTGTCCTCGCATTCCATGGACATGTCGGGGTCGCTGTGGACGGTGATGATGCCGCTTGGGCCAGGGAGCTTCATCATGTTTAGGCATAGTGTGGGGTCGCCATGAACTTTGCGAATGCCTAGCGGCCCAGGATGCAGTGGTAGGGGCTGCGGAAGTTCACTAGCTCGAACACGATCCTCTCCGTGCGGTAGTTTGTTGGAGTGTCTAAGGTGACTGGCAGCGTCAGTTTCCCGATCGAGTACCCCTTCCGACCGGGGACGATGCCGTGGAAGGTTGTCAATGTTGGCTCAATGGCTGCTTCTAGGAGCTGGAGCCTTTTGAACGTGTCGAGGTATAAGATGTTGATGGAGCTCCCACCATCCATTAGTGTCTTGGGCAGCCAGTAGTCGGCCACCTTGGGCTTGACTAGCAGGGCGACTCGCCGTGGGTATTCGATCCTTGGCGCATGGTCCTGGTGACTCTAGGTGATGCTCTGCTCGGACCAGTTTAGGAAGCGAGGGATGTCAACCTGTGTCACCGCATTGACAGCGACCGCGCGGGCGAGAACCTTCTTCTCGCGCTTGGTGCCGAGTCCGGTGAAGGTGTTTAGTGAGCCGACGGCGGTGCCGAAGCCGCCGCCGTTCCCGTTGTCCCAAGGTGGGTTGTTGTTGGGGTCCTCCCTTGCTTGTCTCGCCTTCTCGATCTCTTTGAGAGAGTGGCAATCGGCGGTGGTGTGGGTGGCGGGTTTTCCCTCCCTGCTATGGTAGACGCAGGGCTGATTGAGCAGGGCGGCGGGGTCGAATTTCGGCCTCGTCGCGTTGTTGGCGCGGTAGTTCCCGCTGTCACGGTAGTTTCCTCCATCGCGGCGGTAGTTCTTGGAGTTGCGCTGGCCGTAGCTAGCATTGGCGACGAAGTCGACTCGCCCGTCCGTGCGGCGCTTGCCGGTGATGCGGGTGTTGCTGTAGCGCATGTCGCGTAGGCGCCCGCTGTCGTGGATGCTAGTGCGGCGTCTTCCTCCCGACTCGTTGTCGCAGTGTTGGCTAGGGTCCTCCTCCGCATAGCGCTTGGCGATCTCGAGGAGGTCGGGGATGTTGTTGAGCGTCCGGTAGACCCTCTTGATCTTGGCGACCAGGTGTTCGTGTCGGCACGCGTTCTTGAAACAGTGTATCGCCATGCCTGGGTAGATGCCGGAGGTGTTTATCCACAGTTCTTGCCATTTTTGGATCCACCCTCGAAGTGCCTGACGAAGGCGTCCCGCATTTCTTCCCAGGAATCGATGCTGTCGGTAGGGAGTGTGTTGATCCACTGCCGGGTCGCACCCTCCATCATCAGGGGGAGGTAGCGAGCGGCGAGGAGGTCGGTGTGGCCTGCGATTCCCATTGCCATGAGGTATGTGTCCAGCCAGACAGCGGGGTCGTACGTTGGGTCGTACTTCTCGATCTCCTTGGGGGCCTTGAAGTTGGCGGGGTATTTTTCCCCGCGAATCATGGGTCCGAAGCATTGTGCCCCGACTCGAATGAGCGAGCCTCTTAGTTCCGGGTCGCCGCCGTTGGTGAGGGTGTGCCTCAGGTCGTTGGGTTGGCCCGACCGCCACGCCTGGTTGTTGATGATGTTCGTTCGGGCATCGAGGGGCTGCCCGTTGGCAGCGACCGGGTTGTTCGTCGGTCGCGGCTCGTTGGTTGACAACACGGGATTGGTGGCCCGTGGTTGGTTCGCCAGGGGCTGGGGTGGTGGGCAAACTAATGCGTTGGCCACGGTGGGGTGGCCGCTTGATGCCGCCCTGCTTGCTGATGAGCGGGAGTACATCTGCCCCTTCAAGTCGACTCCCGCGGCTTGTTGCTCGATGACCCTGACGAGTAGGGCCTTGGCGTACTGGATCTGTAGCACGCCGTCGCCTTGGACGTCGAGGTTGGCGATCGCGGCGTCGGCCGCGACGACGTTGTCCATCGGGGTGGAGTATTATGGTAGCCCGTTGGCATCACGGGCTTGAGGCGATATGATGATCCGCGGTTGGTCCAGCGGGGGCGTGCGACCCGTGGGTGGTGGAGGGGCCCCGGTTGCCGATGCGCCAGGTGGTGGTCTCGCGGGGTTGCTTCCGCCTGGTGGCCCGTTCTCGCAGTATTCGCGCTCGACGGCGCGTGCGGGGTCGCTTTCGTCGTTGAAGTTCAGGATGCGGCCATGGACGTTGGAGTTCAGGCGGGTCCTAATGCGGCGCTAGTGATAGAGCGATAGCTCCCGCGCTGTCTCTCGTTCGAGGCGGTATTTCTTGCGCTCGGCGAGTTCGTTGTGTTGCGCCTCCGCGAGCTGCATGCGGGCTTGCTCCACCTCCGTGGCGGTTGCAGTTCACGGGATCGGCATGGCGAACGGATCTGACGGGGCGGCCGTGCTGCCCGCCATGTAGATCGCGTTGAAGTGATTGGATCTGGCGCAAAAATCCTCGGGGGACTCCGAGCCGGAATCGGAGTCGAATATCCCCAGGATGGAGGGGTCCTCGAAGTCCTCGGGGTTGGAGACTCGCGTGATGGAGTCCTCCCGTGATGCAGCGGTGATGGATCCGTCGACTGATGCATGGGTCGCGGAGTCGGCTTTGTCGTTAGGGCGTCGTCGCTGGTGGCGGCGTTAGTCTCGACCACGTCAGTGGCGGCTGAGTCGTACTCGGTGATGAGGCTCCTGATGGAGCGGACCTGCTCCTCCGAAAGCAGATCGTGGTGTGGCGGCGATCCGCCGATGATCACCGTTGCAGCTGGGTCGATCGCGCCGGTGAAGCCGACGAAGAGGTTGATGGAGTCGACCGGCATCACCGTGCCGTGAGTGACCGGACGTGACGCCGGGATGTAGCTGCTGGGCAGGATCTGTAAGATCCCGCCGATGGCGATCATGCGACCGGTGGCAAGCGGCCGATCGATCGGCGAGTAGGGTCTCGCCGCAGAACTCAGGCCAGTCCCGCTATGCCCCACGGTGGGCGCCACTATCGTGGAAATGGCCACGGCAGTCGCTGCCACTGGCAGCGATTGAGTGTTTCATGAGGAAGAGTTGGCAGCCATCTGCGATGCGAGATGGGGGCGGATGCACATGGGTTTACCCAGGTTCAGCCCTCCTCAGGGTAAAGAACTACTCCTGCTAGATTAGATTATTGGACAGCGAGTTACAGGGGTGGCGAGCTCGGCGGCTAGGCAGCGAGTCGCTTGAGGGGGTGTATGATGGAACGTAAGTCTCCAGGATACCCTAGGGAGGTTTATTATGAGGCACCTCGCTAGGGTTTACAAGTACAACCGAACAAGATAAGGATCTGGAGGTTTTGACCTAATCCGACTGGGCTTGTTTTACGCTCCTGGGCCTCCAGTCGCCAGTCGCTGGGCCTTTCCTTCCTTCGTAGTCCAGTTGCCGTCTTTTGGGCGCACTCGCAGGCCCTTCGGCCCAATCAGAACGTCCTGCTGGGCATACCCCCTTCGGCATATCCCCATCATCGTTGGAGTTTGCATCGTGCCTCCGTGTTGTACAAGGCCTAGGCATCAGAGTTCCTTTTCCTAGACGTCAAGATCGCACCGAGTCTTCCTACACGTCATGCCGGTTCAAGAGAGAGTCCTCCGCCCGATGCTGATCCTAGGGATTGCGCCAGACCGATCACCGCCGGCGTGAGCTATTGGTGTGTATCGTGGTTTTGCGTGAGTGTGTTCATCGTGTTCTTCGTGCGTGAGTTCGTCGTGTTCATCCTCTCCTCCTCTCCGCACACTCCATCGTCGATTTGAAAGGGATTCATGAAAGATCGGGCCACCCTCGAGGTTTGCCCTCAACATATTGGTATCAAGTGCTTCGTTGCTCACAAATTCCCCCACAGAATTTTCTTCTATCCACCAAAAATTCGAAAATACCCAAAAATGAGCCCCAAATTTTCCTTTGGATCGTTCTCTTGATTTGGAGTGTTATTTGTGGTTTTGATCTGACCAAATCTTGTCTCAGGTGTTGGTCCAACTTTATCCTGTGTTTTCCAAGCCCAATTTGGCCAATTTTTCGCGGATTTGAGGACCCAAGGCGTGAATTTCCGCTCAAGAACACGAGCAGTTCGCGATCTGACTCCAGACCAGAGTTTCCGGCCAACACCGGAGTTTCCGGCCTCGACCAAAGTTTCCGGCCTAAGACCCCGGAGTCTCCGGCCCTGACGCCTGATTTTGACGGTTTTGCCTCTATTCTTGCATTGGCTAATTTCCTCTGGTTTGTTTGTGCCCGTGTGCGTGTCGTCAACTAACAACAAGCTTCCGCATCGACAACTCCCGCGCTCATCGACAACACTACCCACGAACATCATCCCGCACCACCGACGACAAGTTCATCATCACTAATGAAGGTATAGCTTGCGTCAACTTGTTAACCCCTATCTTAATTTGTGTGTACCTATCCCACGAGAGTGGCTTATCTTGTGTTTGCTTGAGCATTGTGCATTTGTCCTTGGATAGTGAGAGTGCAAGAGCAATATCAAGTGTGACTAGGTAGCATCAAGGGAGAGCAAAAAAAGATACAAAGCAAAAGAAAAAGAAAAATAGTCTCCCATAGCAAAAGAGAGTCTCAAAGCTCGTAAGCAAGAGAGAAAGAAGAGTGCCCAAGGCAAGTGCACAAATCCGTTGCTCATTTTTTCTTCCTTGCAAACGAGCCACGGTCTGTCCTTGCATTGGAATGACAACGAGCTTAGTCTTCGTTAGGACATTTTGTTTGCTCATTTTCATAGTCGTGTCAATCCCAACAATCTCTACGTGTGTGTATATAGTCGTAGGTTCTTGTCACCCTTTCGAGTTGTTTACCTTCGCCTTTGACTTGAGTTTTGTTTGGATTTTACCCACTTTTGACTATACCTTTTCTTTTGGTTGGTTCTTTGGCATTCCACAACCCTAACCTACCAGCAACATGATTTTGAGAGTTAGCTCTTTATTTAGTGTGAGTTTTCTTTGCAATTCCACTTTGCACACTTATAGCTCTCACTTGTGGTTTCTAGTTTGGTGCAATCCCCAAGGTGAGGTACAAGGCTAACACCACCATATTCCACTTCCATATACAATACTTGTGTGTTTTGTATGATGGATAGGCACGGTGAGTCGAGCCAACCACCTCCTCAAGAAGAAGAACATGGACCGTACATGACGTGCGCAAGTCACTTGATCATCCGACAAGAGTTCCGTGAATGTTGCCAAGCCCTTGAGACGCATCAAGATGAAAAATTTGGCGAGACGCAAGCCGAGTTCAAGAACATCGACAACCGCTTTGATGGCCTCGAATGACAAATGCATGCAATGCATCACAACTTTGGCCACCAAGATGAAGCGCTCCAATGCTCCGTTGCCAAAACAAATGAAAAGCTTCGTGTCCTCATCGAAGGAATGGAAACACCACATTCGTGTGCTTCAAGCTCTTCAAGTTCTTCATGTCGTCATGCACCTCGTCAACAAGATCTACATCCATGTGCTACAAGACGCAATGAAGCCCCTGTGGTTGAAGATGGAAGTTCTTCGAACTATGTACCTTCCCCACGACACACCGCAACGTCAAGCTATGATGGTGATTTCTCTTCGAGGCCCCAAGCAAGACAAGAAGCACACCGTCATTACGCAAGGTCACTAGTGATCCAACAAGCATAACCACAAGAAGAACCGCGAGCGCAACCGCAAATCTACCACCATCGCCCATGACATATACTTGACACAACAAGTGATGACTCCAATTTGAAGAATCAAGCTCGTCATCGACGTGAAGCTCTCCAAGATCCTCCTCGTCATCATCGTCATGAAATTCCACACCAACAACATGGTCATCACGAGGCTCCCCTCCACCACACCAAAACATGGAGTGTCAAGTGGTACAAGTTGAGCGATGCCCACCACGTCAAGAGGCTCAAGACCATGATCTTCGCCGTGAGGCCCGTGCGCCTAATACACATCACCAACCGAGGAACGAGCCTCCTCTTAGTCATCAACCGCGTTATGAGGCTCCAAATCCTCAACACCCTCATCAGGGCCAAGCGCCTCAACATCGTCAACAACCGCGCCAAGAGCAAGAGCAAGCACCTCAACAAGGTCGTGACAATCAAGTTCCACCTCCCCAACCACAAGATCATCAACAAGGTCACCAAGCTCGTTGCAATGACTGCAACAATGAAGAAACTTTTGGCAAGCTCAAGTTCACAATGCCCAAGTTTACCGGATCCACTGACCCCGAAGAATACCTCTCATGGGCACTCAAAGTCGACAAGATCTTCCGCATGCACAATTATAGCAACGAGAAGATGGTCGCCATGGCTTCGCTTGAGTTTGATGATTATGCCAACCTTTGGTGGGAACAAGTTCAAGTTGCTTGTGACGCAAGACAAGAGCCGCCAATCACAACTTGGCATGACATGAAGGCTCACATGAGATCCCGTTTCGTCCCCGCGCACTACACGCGTGACCTCTTCAACAACCTTCAATCACTTCGTCAAGGGACAAAGACCGTGGAAGTGTACTTCAAGGAAATGGAACTCAACTTGATCCGCGACAACATTGAAGAGGGCATAGAGCAAACTATGGCACGCTTCCTTATTGGGTTGAACCAGCCAATCAAGCGCATCGTCGAGCTCCAAACATACAACAACATGGTTGAGCTTGTGCACATCGCAACAAAGGCCGAACGTCAAGTGCAAGAGGACATCAAGTACAACAAGCTCAAGACGTATTTCACCTACAAGCAAGCTTCAACCGCTACGCCAACAACCTTCAATGGAAGCTCCTCAAGTACCTCCAAGCCTTCCTTCAAGCCCACACTTCCTCAAAGAAAACTGCCCCCATGTGTCAAACAAGCAAAGAGTGATACACCTTTCAATGGTGAATGCTACAAGTGTGGAGGCAAAGTACACAAGTCGGCCGAGTGTGGAAACAATAAAGTATTGTTCATCCATGACAATGGCGACGAAGAGTACTTGAGTGAAGATGAATTTGATGCCCGAGTCAAGGAAGCAATGGAAAGGCAACGAGTAGAAGATGACCAAGAACTCCTCATGTGTGAACATGACGTAAGTCCATCGCTTGTCGTCACAAGGATCTTGACCACTCAAGCACAAGAGCATGAAGACCAATGCTCAAATATCTTCCAAACACGAGCCGACATCAATGGCAAATCTATCAAAGTGATCATCAATGGAGGGAGTTTCCACAAACTTCCTAGCACCGAGTTTTGTGAGAAGCTCAACCTCACCCTCCATCCGCACAAGCACCCCTACCAAGGGCAATGGCTAAGTGACCAAGGGTCCGTGAAGATCAAGCATACCGTATCAGTCTCCTTCGCCATTGGTCCTTAAAAAGACACGGTGGAGTGCGATGTGGTTCCTATGACAGTTTGTCACATGTTTCTTGGTCGACCATGGCAATTCAACAAGGATTCTCTACAAGATGGTCACACCAAAGTGTACACCTTCAAATGGCTCAACAAAACATGTGTTTTGCAACCAATGACTCCTAGCCAAATAATTGTGGACAATGCAAAGGCTTTAGCGAGGGCACAAAGCACAACACCTACTTGTGAGAAGAGCGATGAGCGAGACAACCACCTTATAGTGAGTGAGAGCCACAAGCTAAACTCAAGTGGAAAAACTAAGAGTGTTCTCCTTGCCACCAAAAGTGATATGAGAGATGTGCGGAACAAGCCATCCATCTTGCACTATGTCCTCCATTGCAAGGGACTAGCCCAAGGAACTAATGAATTAACAAATGTTCCTCCATCTTTGATGATTGTTTTGCAGGAATTCAAGGATGTGTTCCCCGAAGAACTTCCACATGGACTACCTCCTCTTCGCGGAATTGAGCATCACATTGATCTTATCCCTGGCGCACCCCTTCCAAACAGCGTCGCTTACCGCACAAACCCGAAGGAGACAAAGGAGATTGAACATAAAATCAACCAAACTCGTATCCAAAGGTTTCATCCAAGTTAGCACTAGTCCAAGTGTCGTTCCCGTGATTCTTGTTCCAAAAATGGATGATATGTTACGGTTATGCATGGACTGACGTCCAATCAATCCTATCACCATGCGTTATTGACATCCCATACCATGTCTATATGACATGCTTGATGAGTTGTGTGGAGCCACTATTTTTTTGAAAATTGATCTTCATAGTGGTTACGATCAAATACGCATGGCTGAAGGTGATGAGTGGAAAACCGCCTTAAAGATCAAACTTGGTCTCTATGAATGGCTGGTTACGCCCTTTGGTTTATCTAATGCCCCATCCACCTTAATGCACCTTATGAATCATATCTTGCATTCTCTCATTGGAAAAAGTGTTGTCTATTTCGATGAAATACTTGTTTATACCAAGTCACTTGAGGACCATATTAAACATGTCAAGGAAGTCTTGCAAATCCTTTGACATGAAAAGCTTTATGCTAATCTTCCCAGGTGCACTTTTTCTAAAGACAAGTTGTTTTTTCTTGGATTTGTCATTTCTTCAAAGGACATTGAAGTTGATGTGTCCAAGGTAAAGGACATATGTGATTGGCCCATCCCAACAAATGTGAGTGAACTCCGAAGTTTCCATGGGTTGGCCGGTTTCTATCGTCACTTTGTGAAAGACTTTTCAACCATTGCTTGTCATCTCAATGAGTTGACGAAAAAGAATGTCACCTTCGTGTGGGGAAAAGCTCAACAAAAAGCTTTTGATGAACTCAAAAACAGGCTCACCGAAGCACCTCTCCTTGTGTTACCGGATTTCACAAAAACTTTTGAGATGGGGTGTGATGCTAGTGGTATTGGCATTGGAGGAGTCCTTATGCAAAACAGACGTCCTATAACCTACCATAGAGAGAAACTTGATGGTGCTCGCCTTAATTATCCAATTTATGACGAAGAGCTTTTTACGTTAGTTCGTGTCCTTCAAGTTTGGCAACGCTACCTATGGCCCAAGGAATTTATCATACATTCCGACCATGAGTCATTGAAATATCTCAAAGGCCAAGATAACTTGAGCAAGAGACACGCTAAGTGGGTTGAGTTTATGGAGTCTTTTCCATACATTGTCAAGTATAAGAAGGGCAAAGGTAATGCAGTTGCGAACGCTTTGTCTCGCAAGCACACAAGCCTTCTTACGAGACTTGAAATCAATGTGTTGATTCTTGAGGAAATAAAAACTCTGTATGCTTCCGACCCGTTCTTTGAAACAATTTTCGCAAAGTGCTCCATTGAAAAAGGAGTTTATGATTTGTATTTGCATAAGGGCTTTCTCTTTAAACAAAACAAGCTTTGCATTCCAAACTCATCCCTCCAACTCTTGCTTCTCCAAGAATCTCATGGTGGAGGCCTCATGGGTAACTTTTGCCGTGACAAGACATTGGACATGCTCTCCACTCACTACTTTTGGCCCAAGATGAAGCGCGATGTGGAGCGCTACATTCAACGATTCACGGCATGTGTTCAAGCTAAGTCTGAAGCTAACCCTTATCATCTTTATATGCCATTGCCTATTCCTCATTCACCTTGGTCCGACATTAGCATGGATTTTGTGTTAGGATTGCGTAGATCTAAGCATGGTCATGATTCTATATTTTTTGTCGTGGATCGCTTTTCCAAAATTGCACACTTCATACCGTGCCATAAGATCGACAATGCTTCACATGTTGCAAATCTGTTTTTTAGGGAAATCGTCCGTCTTCACGGTGTGCCAAGAACAATCGTCTCTGACCGCGATGTCAAATTCATGAGCTACTTATGGAAGACCCTCATGGCCAAGCTCGGCGTCAAGCTACTCTTTTCATCCGCATCGCATCCCCAAATCGATGGCCAAACTGAAGTTGTCAACCGAAGCCTCGGGACCTTCCTTCGTGTATTGATCAAGAAAAACCTCAAGGATTGGGAGGAATATATTCCACACGCCAAGTTCGCCTACAACCGTGCCAAGCACTCAACAACCAATATGATTCCCTTCATGATCGTCTATGGTTTCGAGCCCCTCACCGCGCTCGACATCCTACCACTACCTCTCCATGAGAGCACCAACATGGAAGTTGAGGAGCGCGCACAAGCTATGAAGAAGCTTCATGAAGAAACTAGAGCTACTATTGAGCAACAAGTCCTTTCAAGGAACACCTAAGCAAAGACTGCTTCCCCAAGGAACACGACTCCAAGCTAAAGCCAAGAGGAGATGGCCCCTTCAAGGTCCTCAAACGAATCAACAACAATGCCTACATCATCGACATACCGACCTCCAAGTACCTTTCAAGCAATACATTCAATGTCAAGGACCTCTCACCCTACCATGGAGATGTTCCCGATGATACCCATGAAGAGTCGAGGACGACTCTTTCCCAAGGGGGGAGCTGATGCAGCTGATACGTCCATTTTGCATCACTATTCTATATCATAATTTACTGTTATTCATTGATATATTTCATATTAAGAGATGGTACTTATGTTATTTCATCTATTTTTGCATGGTTGATGACTTTTGGAGCATGGACCGCTGTAGTCAGGATTCTGATGGAAAAGGTGCTGTTTGGAGGCAAAATTCTCGAACATCGGAAAATCCGGGAAAATACATGGAAAATCCTATTTTTCTAGAAGACGAAGAATGCCAGAAGGGGAAGTGGAGATGGGCCACAGGGGGCCCACACCACCCCTGGCGCGGGCCACCCCAGGCCGCGCCATCAGGTGGTGTGGCTGCCCTGGTCCACTCTAGCCTCTCCCCTCTAATACATTGCAAATGTATCTATAATTTTTGATGTTCCAAGCTTGGTTTTATGTACTTTCTTGTGTTTTGTCCCCACTTTGGAGTACTTTTCATATGATTTCTTGGACTAACCTATTAATAAGAGCCATAGTGCCAGCTGCCTGTTTTCTGCTGTTTTTGGTTCTAGGAAAGTCAGAAAATGAATATTCTCGGAATTGGACGGGACAAAAGCCAAAGTGCCTATTTTTCCGGAAGTCATCAGATGCCAGAATAAGAGACGGCGAAGGGCTGTGGGCCGGGCACACCACCTGGTTGTGCGGCCAGGCCTGACCCACGCCAGGGTGTGGTCTGGCCGACCCCAACACCCCCTCGGCCTCTCCTTCCGCCTATAAGATGCCCTTAGGACGAAAACCTAAGTGCCCGATCAAAAATCCATGAAAGAGTCTGTAGCCGCCGTCATCTCCATCCCTAGATCAGGAGGGATCTGAAGCTCTTCCCGGCACCCTGCCGGAGAGGGGAATTCACAATAGAGGCCTTCTTCATCACCATGCAAGACTCTGGTGTGATGCGTGAGTAGTTCATCCTTTGACTACGGATCCATGTAGTAGCTAGATGGCTTGCTCTCCTCCTTTGTGCTTTCATGTCTAGATCTTGTGAGCTCCGTTCATGATCAAGATCATCTATTTGTAATTCTGCATGTTGTGTTTGCGGGGATCCGATGGATATTGAGATCCTATTTCAGATTGATTATTGATTCTATCATGTCTTTGTTATTTGTGATCTTGCATGCTTTCCGTTGTTAGTAGCTATCTTGGCCAAGTAGATGCTAGCAACTCCAAAAGTTAGTATTTATGCTCGGTAGTGGGTTCATGCCTCTAGTAATCTGGGGAAGTGATAGAAATCTCTAAGGTACTAGATGTGTTGTTGCTACTAGGGAGAAAACAACAATCCTTTGTTCATAGAACAATCATATTGTTTACATTACACGCAGTTCGTAAAGCAATAATCTGTTGCTTGCAAATTAATATTGGAGGGGGTTCGGATGATAACCTGAAGGTCGATTATTAGTCATAGATGCAATTGGATGGCGGTCTATGTATAATGTTGTAATGCCCAATCAAGTTCCAAAGTAGTCAAGATGATTAGTATATGCATGTATTGCTTTCTCGATGTTTGTCAATTGCCCCGCTGTAATTTTTTCACCCAGCATGTTAACTATCTTAAGGAGAGCCACCTCTAGTGAACTATGGATCCCGGTCCTTTCTTTTACATACATCTACAAATTGTTTACTTCTTTGTCTTTACTTTCTGCAAACTTTTACTTCCTTCCATTCGATATGTTTAATCCTTTGCTTTCAGCAAAACTTGTGAGATTGACAACCTCATCGCAAGTTGGGGACAAAGTTCTGTGGTTGTGTTGTGGTGGTCTCCATGTTGCTACTAGCACTGGTAGTGCGCCCTGCCAAGGCTCAGCTAGCAACACCTTTTGGGTGTTTCCTTGCTCCTACTAGTTCGATTAAACCTTGGTTTCATAACTGAGGGAAACTTGCTACTGTGATCATCATACCTGCCTCTTGGGGTTCCCAACGAGCTCTACATCAACACTAAGCCATCAAGCACTTTTCTGGCACCATTGCCGGGGAGTCAAGGACATCTTCACAAGGGGAGTCCCTCATAACCAATCTCTTTAGTTTGTTTTTGTTTTGCTTAGTTTCCTTTTTCTTTGTTTGCTTGTTTCTTTATCAAAAACACAAAAAAATAGTTTTACTAGTTTGCTTTCTTATTCAAAAACACACACAAAAATTAGTTCCTATATCAAGTTGCCACTATGTCTAGCCTTGCTCCAATCACTATGTCACCGGAGGAAATGATTTTCACTTTTAAACAAGGAATTGAGGAAAGTTTTAAGGAAGCTTGGTCTAGAATCTCTGATCTACATGAAAAAACTGAGCCTAAAATGACTCAACACTTGCTCCTTAGCAATTTTTACCTTGGAATTGCTCTTTACTATAGATATGATTTAGATGCTATTGTGGGAGGAGATTTCCTACAATGTAATGAGGATGATGCTATTAATGCTATAAAGAAATTGATCCTTACTTACAACTTGCCTGGCCAAACTGATATTTCTTTCGCAAGAATATTTGCTAGATTGAACACTCTTGAGACTGGCACTGCTAGATTAAAAGATTGCTATAGTACACTTAGGGAGCATCATAATTATGTTCCAATAAATTCTGAACCATCAAAGTGGCTCCCTACAGTAAAGATTGAGATAAACACTGAAACTTTTCAAGCCCGCTGTGATATCATGTCTGAATTTTGTCTTATGCCCAAAGATATTTATGAATCTCTGAATGTTTGGGGGGCTTACTGAAGGAGGAAAAGAAATATCTCTTTCTAATAATGCTACCTTATTACCTATTTGAACAACTGAAGGAGTGTTTACAAAGATCCTTGGGAAAATGATTTCTACTGATTATCTTGTTATTGAATGTGCAGAAAAAGGACAAATTACACTTGGAAGGTCCCTATTAGAACTTCTTGGAGCTATAATAGATGTGGGAAAGGGGACCATGCACCTTTTTTATCCACCAAACAACCATATTTTCCCCAAGGTTAAGAGTAAAAGTAAGAGAGGTAAGGGCAAGAAATTTGGTCTTAATGCTTCTTCATTTGAGAATACTTTATCCTTTTTCTTGCTTCTTATGCCTAACTTAAAGGCGTTAAAGAAAAGTACTTATTGGGAGATAACCCAAAAGTTTTAGATGAGTCTTGGAAGTTATTACTTAAATAATAACCGCTCCTTATCCTTTTTATATGCTTTTTGTGCCAAGAGTAACCTCTAATGAGAGAGAAGTAATGATTGGGAAAGTTGCTTTCCCGAAACATATTTCTGTGCTTCACCCTAAAAATTCGTGTAAAATCTTTGAACGTCTTTTTGAGGCGTCAATTTTTTTGCTTCTTCCCCAGGTTTTTTGCTAACTTTCGTTAGTTCAACACTTTTTGATTTGAGCAACAGAAGGTCTTCGAAAAAATTCTTCTTTACCTGATAGTCTGTTTTGACAGATTTCTACCATTTTCTGCATTTGCTTCTTGTTGGTTCCTTTTTGAGTTCTTTTGGGGAATTGAGCTTTTTAAGGGAAGTTATACAGTAGCTAGTGTTCTAATGGAAGTTTATTTGGTGTTATAACTGAACCTTAAGACTTATTTATCTTGAGTGCACTAATGTTGCTAATAAAAATTGTGTGAAGTTTTGTATGAAGGAAAAATTTCAGGTATATGGATGGAATGAGTAATGAGATGAAGGATGGACTAAAGCTCAAGTTTGGGGATGCCACACGTGTCACCCCAAGAAATATCCAAGAAGTACAAGCGTCAAAGCTTGGGGATGCCCAAGGCATCCCCTTCTTCATCAATAAAAATCCCAAGTTTCTTCCAAACACTTCATTTTTATTGTTTCATGCACAGTTGTGTTGTTCTTGGAGCATCTTATTTTTCATTTACTTTTGTTTGCTTAGTTTTCTGAATAAATTGGTTGGACCCCCTCTTTCATACCTTGGTTTGCAAATAGTTTGGTTTTGTTTGGAAAAGAGTAGGAAAGTTCATGCTTATGTGGTAAAAAGTGGTTGTTTTTGACTGTGGCATATGCTTTGTCATGCCATGCTTGAAATTGTTTTGGCTTTATGCTTAGTATTCTTTGATGTAGCATGACTTGTTATAAACAATTGATATTTCTTAATGTGCCTTGGATGAATCATGTGTTGTTTTAGCATATTAAATCATAGTATAGTGGTATTCTCCTTTGATGCTTTATTTGGGTTGACTTGGCGCATGATCACACCATGTTATGACTATCCAAAGTCACCATAGCCTTTATGATCCTTTAGTTTTCAACTTGTAGTATCACTTTATGTCATGGAAATGGCCACGGCAGTCGCCGCCATAGGCGGCGATTGAGAGTTTCGTGAGGAAGAGTTGGTGTCCATCTGTGGTGCGAGATGGGGGCAGGTGCACAAGGGTTTACCCAGGTTCGGCCCCCCGGAGGGTAAAGACCTACTCCTGCTAGGTTAGATTATGAGAGAGCGAATTACAAGGGTGGCGAGCTCGGCGGCCGGGCGGCGAGTCGCTCGAGGGGGTGTATGATGGAACGTAAGTCCCTATGATACCCTAGGGAGGTTTATATATGAAGCACCTCCCCGGGTTTACAAGTTGCCTCCGAACAAGATAAGGATCCGGGAGCCTTTGACCAAATCTGACTGGGCTTCTGCTACGCTCTTGGGCTTCCAGTCGCCAGTCGATGGGCCTTTTCCTTCCTCGAAGTCCAGTCGATGTCCTTCAGGCGTACTCATGGGCCTTCCGGCCCACTCGAAACCTATTGCTGAGCATACCCCCTTAGGCATATCCCCGTCAGTAGTCCCCGAGGCCATTGTTGATGTAGGCGCAGGCGTTCTTTGGTGCTTGAAGTAGGCGATCCCAATTTGGGCGCCCAGTCGAATCGGCAATGGACTCTATTAATGCCGGGGAGAATTTCTCCACAGCTCCACTCGTCACTTTAATGAGCATCTTCGTAGCCCAGTCGTCATTTCGGCGAGAAGAGAGATTGGTGGGTAGCGAGTGGATCACCGAAGTTGGACCGTCAACTTCAGTCAAACTACCAGTTGGAGCTTCCAACGGTAACTAAGGCGCAATTACCGTGGGTAACGGCCATCCCGATTTTGGCGGGTGACTTTTCCCATATAAGGGGAGTGATGGATCTGCTTCGCAATCCTGCTTCGCATTCTTCATCCTTCCTCATTTGCTCTTCCTGCTCGCCCCTGACCTATTCTCCTCGCATCGCGCAACTCCGCTTCCCACTCAATGGCGCCTCCCAAAGGCTCGTGGGGAAAATCCAAGTGCTCCACGGCCCAGTTGAAATCCTTCGAGGACGCCGGGGTGCTTTGCAAGGGGAATTGGCGAGTTCCCCCTTCTTCTGAGACCGAGCCGAAGCCGTGGCCCGGCGAATTCATCTGTTTCACCAGCCATCTCGAGAGGGGTTTAGGGTTCCCCACTTCGCTCTTCTTCCGCCGCTTCTGCGCGTACTACGTGATCAAGCCCTCAGATCTTGGTCCGCATAGCATCGAGCAGCTGGCGATCTTCGTTGCCTTCTGCGAGTGTTATCTCGGCTGCAGGCCTTACTTCCCACTGTGGCTGGAGCTCTTCCATGGCCGCATCGGGCGCGAGGCGTCCAGCGGCTTGATGCTGGCCGCAGGCGGGGTCACCTTCCAGTTGAAGCCGAAGGCCAACTTCATCAAGCTTCTCCTGCCGAAGAAGGCCACCAGCGAGTGGAAGAAAAGCTGGTTCTACGTCAAGGAAGCCACTCCCTCCGGTGCGGTTTCCCTCCCTAATTCGTTGCCGAGAGTGGAAGAAAAGCTGGTTCCACATCAAGGAGCCCCGCCGACTGGCGCCAAAGAAGCTCCCTGAAGATCAGCGGATGGCCATCGCGGAGATGCTGGACCAGATCCAGAAGCTGAAGGACCAGGGGTTGATTCCAATCAACCTCTACAATTGCTGGCTTGGGCGGCGCCTGGTTCCGCTGGCGGCTCGTCCACGCTGGATGTACGAGTACAACGGGAAGCTTGATCCATCTCGCACTAGCACGGAGTCGTGGGAAGCCAAAGACTACAAGGCCGCCCTGAAGAAGATCACCGACGCGGAGTTCACGGGCGCGGCGGTCAGAGTCGCCCCGTATACTCCCGTGAAGAATGAAGCCCCTACAGTAAGTCTTCTTTCCAATCGCTCCGTTCGTATTCCAATTTCGTTCTTTTCGCTCGTCGTGTTTCTGACTCGCAATGGTTCTCAGCTTTTTTAGGTATTGGAGGGTTGGCTCCCTCTGCTCGATGAAGAAGTCCCCTAGGAGCTGGAGGAAGATTCCGAGGGGAATCCTTCCGATAGCGACGGGGAAGACGAAGAGGTCACTCCCCCAGTGCCTGTGGCTCGCAAGACCCGAATGCAGAAGCAGTGAGAGGTCGAAGCGAGCCGCAGCCTGGACGAATTCGAAGAAGGCGACGAGGTCGCACAGGAGCAGACGTCCCGATGCACCGCCACGCCTTCGAAGCCCCCACGCCAGCCTAGGTCGCCGGCGAAGAGGCCCGCGTCGCCAGTCAGGTCGTCAATGGTGTTTGGGTCGGAAGACGACTCTGACGGCGAAGGGTCTCCTGAAGTCTTGCACAAGGTCCCGAGGGCTGCAATCCCGACGAAGGGGTTGGAGAGCATGGACGCGGAGGTGGTGGTAGAGGCGCCCCTGGCTTTGATCGCGTCGTCGACCTCGGGGGTCCCAAGCCAAGAAGCCACCAACGTGATGCCGCCCAAGTCGCCATTGCTGTCGAAGACAGCGGCGTCGGAGCCGGAGATCCCGGCGACTGCGGCTTCGTCGTCAAGGAAGCCATCGGTTTCGTGGGCTTCAGACGTATTCGAGCGGGGGCTTAGTCGCAAGCTTGGTCCCGAGTTGGACAAGCCTTCCCATATCAGTATCGGTCTTCGCGTTCTTCTAGTCGCCAAGTGAGTTTACACTTCCCTGTCCCACTATGCTTTGCATCTTTCGTGTCGTGGTCGCACTAATAATAAGGGTTCGTGTAGGTCGGGGGCTAAGAAGATTGGGCGCCGTTTGGTGGCCAAGATTCCCCCGGCCACTATCGCGGGAGAAGGTGATCTCCTTAGGAAGAGGAAGGCCTCTGAGGATGTCGTGACTGCTGAAGTCGCGAACAAACAGAAGGGCGGTACTGACAATGCCGCGACCGGGGGGAGAGCCGTGGAGCCAGTTGCTACGCCGCTCGTCGGAGAGGGGGCGGCGACGCGATTGGAGCCAGCACCGGCTGCATCCGCGCCGGAGGTGCCGGTCCCGACGGTCAGTGCCCCTGCCAGGGCGTCGGCGTCATTTCCTCGCTTTATGGCGAGGGGTTTTCCAGGCGGTGCGGACGCGCAATCTCTGCAGTTCCCTGAAATCATGGATGTGGAGATTGAGGCCCGCCGCGGGCGGACCTCCTTCACGGTCCCATCGACTGACGCTGCTAAACTTCACAAGATGCTCGGCGCTGCCATTCAGGTATGTCTAGTCCCCGAATTCCTAGTCGCTGAATTTTAGCGGTTGGGAATTATCTTTATCTTCCTGTATTCTCCTGTCCCCGAGTTCCTAGTCGTTGAATCGTAGCGACTGGGAACTAGTCTTTGTTTTTCCTTCCTTCTCCAGTCCCCGAGTTCCTAGTTGCTGAATTTTGGCGACTGGGAACTGGTCTTGTTTTTCCTTCCTTCTCCAGTCCGCGAGTTCCTGGTCGCTGAATTTCAACGACTTGGAACTGGTGATAATTTTCCTCCCGATGCTGAGCTGGTCTTGTTGTTTTGCAGGGTTGCAGCGGGAGTCGACTGATCGGCAGGCTGCACGAGAGCGCCTGGAGCGTGACTTGCACAAGGCGCAGGAGGTTAACCGGCGGCTTCAGGAGAGGATCGGCGAGTGTTTGGCGTTTGTTCTTCTTTGCTTGTTGTGAGCTGATTTTTATGCGATACTTGAACATCTCCACTTGCAGACGATTTCTCGGCTGAGGTCTCCAAGGCCCGTGAGGGGTATGTCCCACTCGCGGAGCTGGACGCGGCGACTGAGCGAGTGGCCTTCTTGGTCAAGGAGTTGGAGGATGCTAAGGCGGCCTCAATTTCTTCGGAAGAACGGGCGAAGGCTGTCGTTGCTGCCGCTGAAGAGGAACGCAAAGCCGCGGACTCCATCATTGTGGGACTGCATAACGACCAGGCCGCCTTGGAGAAGCTCGTCAAGGAGAGTTGCCATAAGCTGCTTGGTGAGTTTCTGTCATTGCTTTAGCCTTTTGTCCGGTCCCCGCTTTGGGGGTTTCATTGTTTCACTGATACCTGACTTTGCAGCTGTGGTAGGCCAAAGCGACCCGGTGGTGCAGACTTATACTGCTTCGCAGTGCGTAACTGCTATGGTGAATGCAGCCACAGCCTCGGCGTTGTGTGTCCAGGCGGGTCTCCAAGGCATGTCTCCCACCGAAGTCATCCCTGGGGGGCGCTCACGGAGGTGTGGCGCTATCTGGAGGAGGTGCCCGCGGTTGTGGACTGGATGACACGCTCGGCGTTCAGACGCGGGGCTGCCACGGCGTTGAGCTTGGGTCTCGCGCATTTCCCCGACGACTTCGACCTTGACGATGTCACGAGTGGCTATCCCTCGGCGACCGGCGCGGTGGAGATGTCGGAGGTGCTGAAGCTTACCGCGAAGGCCGCTCCTTATGCTGATCGTGTCTTGGCGATGGGGGATCTGCTGCCGTACCAGGAGGCGGTGTTGGCGCCTGGCGACCTCGAGCCGGAGCACCGCGACATGAAGTCGGAGCCGCCCTTCCGGTCGTCATTGGCGAAGTCGCTGACCACGTATCCGACGAACCCGTGGCAGCCCTTTGTGCGTGTCAGGGGTGGTGGTGCTTCTTCTTCGTCAGGGCCTGTGTAATGAGCAAATGTAGAAGTTGTAATAGATGCGAGGTGGCGAACATTTGTATGATTTTTGTGACCCGTGCCGCAGGGACTTGGTCTGCTTGTGTTTTATTAAAGCAGTATTTTGTTCAACAATTTGAGCGAGTCCCTGAGCACGTCCGCCCTTTAATGGGGTATAACTCGACTATGTATTTCTATGTGTTTGCCTTGTTTTTGCGTTTGTTTTTGCTCTCGCATCTCCTGAACGGCGAGTCCCCGAGTGTGGGTGAGGTTCATTTGTGAATGAATCCCTGAGCATTGTGCTAGACCGTATTGGTCGTGATCCTGTTGCAGGTTACGGATGCGTTGTTTGTAACACGTCTCCTCCCCTGGCCCGGAGAGCCAGTCGCTTGGCGAGCCCTAGGCAGCTCTCTTACTGGGTGTGTTCCCGAGCCGCGTGGGGTCCCCGTTTCGCGGGGTCCCCGTGCGTGGTACCTAACCGTTCGAGTCGCTTTGCGCGAGGGTGGGGGGGACATGTCGCTGTTAGAAGCGTGTGTCGGATGTCTTGGCCTGGCGGGCCAGTCGGGCTAGGAAACTCCAATGGCGGCTCCGGGTTGGCGTTTTTCATGGACGACCCAAGGCCCGGATTTTTCCGGTGCCCTTGTGCCGCACTACTTGGCCGTGCCGGTCGCTCGACCAGAGGTTGACTTCCGTAGGTAGCATATTGCTAGTATGTACGAGTGCGAGTGGCACAAGAATATGGCGATTGGACACAATTTGTGCGATCTGAATGAATTTCATTATATATGCCGATGGAGTACAGTGTGAGGTTCTAAGTGTAGAACTTTCTGAGAAGGTTTATATTCCATGGCGTCCCGACCTCCAGTTGGCCGTCACCCCGTATGTCGATGAGGTAGTAAGCGTCGTTGCCAAGGACTCGGTCTATGGCGAATGGCCCCTCCCATGGGGGGGATAGCTTGTGCATGCCCTTTTTATGTTGGACCAGTCGTAGGACCAGGTCGCCTTCCTGGAATGTGTGAGTGCGCACTCGGCGGCTGTGATAGCGGCGAAGTCCCTGCTAGTATATGGCGGTGCGGGAGCGAGCCAGGTCGTGTGCTTCGTTGAGTTGATCAACGCTGTCTTGGCGGGCGGTTTCGTTGGCCGCCTCGACGTAGTTGGCGACTCGAGGGGAGTCGTGCTCCAGGTCTGTTGGCATTACGGCTTCGGCGCCGTACACCATGAAGAAAGGCGTGAATCCTGTTGATCGGTTGACGGAGGTGCGGATCCCCCATATCACAGAGGGGAGCTCATTGACCCAGCATCCTGGGGTGCGCTCGAGGGGCACTTGAAGTCACGGCTTGAGACCATGGAGGACGCTCTGGTTGGCGTGTTCTGCTTGGACGTTTGACTCCGGGTGGGCGACTGATGCGAGGTCGAGTCGTATGCCGTGCTCCTCACAGAATTCCGCCATGGCCCCCTTGGCGAAGTTGGTGCCGTTGTCTGTGATGATGCTGTGTGGGTAGCCGTACCGGTATATGAGTGCACAGAGGAACTTGGTAGCCGTCTTGCCGTCGCACTTCTTGATCGGCTTGGCCTCCACCCATTTGGTGAACTTGTCGACTGCGACCAAGAGGTGAGTGAAGCCCGATGGGGCCTTCTTGAACGGGCTGACCATGTCCATGCCCCATACGGAGAATGGCCACGTGATGGGGATTGTCTTGAGCGCAGAACCAGGAAGGTGCGTCTGGTTGGCGTACTTCTGGCATCCGACGCATCTTTGGACAATGTCGGTGGCGTCAGCGTGTGCGGTGAGCCAGTAGAAGCCATGCCGCATGGCCTTGGTGACTAGCGACTTGACGCCGGCGTGATGGCCGCTGTCGCCGGCGTGGATGTCCTGGAGGATCTTGCGGCCTTCCTCTGGCTGTACGCAGCGCTAGAACACGCCGGTCACGCTGCGCTTGTGGAGCTCGCCATTGATGATGACGAAGGATTTGCAACGGCGTACGATCATTCGCACCTCTGCCTCGTTGCTCAGTAGGAGTTTGTGTTCCAGGAAGGCGACGTATGGTGCTGTCCAGTCGTTAGGTTCTCCAACCATGGCGACTAGGAACGATTCTGGTTGTAGTGGAATCCCGACGTCGATCTCCCTTGGTGGGCTGATGGAAGGCTTGTGGATGATGTCGAGGAAGACGCCTACTGGTGGTGTCTGTCGAGCCGATCCGATGCGGGAAAGTGCGTCCGCCTCCTAGTTTTTGCGCCTGTCGATCTTCTCGACAGAGTAGCCGTCGACGTGTCCTCCTAGTTGGTCGACAGCCTGGCGGTATGCTACCATTGTTGGGGAAACAGTGTCGCATGTCCCGGCCACTTGGCCGGCGACTAGGTCGGAGTCGCCGTAGCATCGTAGGCGATTGATGTTCATATCCTTGGCGGCTCATATGCCGTGGAGGAGGGCCTCGTATTCCACCACGTTGTTGGTGCAGGGTGTGAAGTTGAGGTGGAGCACGTAGCGGAGCTTGTCTCCTTTGGGGGAGGTCAGTATGACCCCAGCCCCCGCGCCGTCGGTGTTCTTGGAGCCGTCGAAGTGGAGCGACCAGTAGTGGAGGTATGGGAGCTTTTCTGGTTGCTGTGCCTCTTCCCAGTCGGCGAGGAAATCGGCCAGGGCCTGCGACTTGATCGCTTTTCGGGGATCGTATTTGATGTTGTGGACGCCGATCTCGACGGCCCACTTGGCGACTCGCCCAGTCGCATCGCGATTGCATATGATGTCTTGCAGGGGCGCAGAGGATACCACCGTTATTGGGTGCTCCTGAAAGTAGTGTGGGAGTCGCCGCTATGCCCGGATTACCGCGTACACAAGTGGTATTGCGGGTAGCGCTGTCGTGAGTCTATTAGGACTTCGCTGATGTAGTATACTGGGCGCTGTATGGGGCGCTCCTTGCCCTCTTCTGGTTGTTCGACGACCATCACGACGCTGACGACCCGATTGGAGGCCGCGACGTAGACGAGCATGGCCTCTCTGTCAAGTGATTTTAGTGCGTTGTCAGCCTCTGCGTCCCATTGGAACGTTGGGTTCTTGCGCATCAGGCGGTATAGGGGCATTGCCTTCCCGCCTAGTCGGGGGATGAAGCGACTAAGAGCCGCGACTCACCCTGCCAACTTTTGGATGTCGCGCAGGCACTCGGGTTTCCCGAGTCACGCGATGGTGTCGATCTTGGTGGGGTTGGCCTCAATGCCTCTCTTGGAGACTACGTACCCCAGAAGTTGTCCAGTGGGTACGCCGAAGGTGCATTTTCCGGGGTTCAGCTTGATGTTGTACCTCCGTAGATTTGCGAAGGTTTCTGCTAGGTCGGCGAGCAGATCGTCCTAGCGGGTGGATTTTACCACCACGTCGTCGATGTAGACATGGATGTTGTGGCCAATTTGGCTCGCTAGAGACTCCTGCATGCACCTCTGATATGTGGCGCCTGCGTTCTTGAGGCCAAATGTCATGGCCGTGTAGCAGAACGCGCCGAATGGCGTGATGAACGCCGTCTTCTCTTTGTCTTCGACCGCCATCTTGATCTGGTTGTAACCAGAGTAAGCATCGAGAAAACACAGCGACTCCGATCCCGCGGTCGAATCGATGATCTGATCGATGCGCGGTAGGACAAACTCCTCCTTTGGGCAGGCGCTGTTGAGGTTGGTGTAGTCTATACACATTCTCCAGGTGTTGTTCTTTTTGAGAACTAGGACTGGGTTTGCCAGCCACTTGGAGTACTTAATTGGCCGGATGAAGCCTGCGGCTAGCAGGCGCTAGACCTCCTCGGCGATTGCTCGACGGTGCTCTTCATTGAAGGGCCGTAGCGACTGTTTTACTGGTCACACTTTGGGGTCGGCATTGAGTTTGTGCTCAGCGAGTTCCCTCGGGACACCTGGCATGTCAGATGGCTTCCATGCGAAGATGTCGCGGTTCTCACGGAGAAACCCGATGAGCGCGCTTTCCTATGCGGGGCTCATATGCGCCCCGATGGTGACCGTCTGGCTGGAGTCGCCTGGGACGAGCTCGACGGTGCGTTTGTGCGTGGTCGTCTCGAACGTGGATTTCGCAGCGATTGGTTTCTTGAGGATGGTGGGATCGTCCTTGTTGATGTTGCCTGCATATTTCGCGAGCTCCTCCGCGTGGTCGGTCTCCGCGGTGATGACGGCGTCGGCGAGCTCGGCACCCTTTTGCTCGCATTCCACGGCCATGTCGGGGTCGCCGTGGACGGTGATGATGCCGCTCGGCCCGGGGAGCTTCATCATGTTGTAGGCATAGTGTGGGGTCGCCATGAATTTTGTGAATGCCTGGCGACCCAGGACGCAGTGGTAGGGGCTGCGGAAGTTTACTAGTTCGAAGACGATCCTCTCCGTGCGGTAGTTTGTCGGGGTGCCGAAGGTGACTGGCAGCGTCACCTTCCCGATCGGGTACGCCTTCCGACCGGGGACGATGCCGTGGAAGGTCGTTAGTGTTGGCTCGATTGCTGTTTCTGGGAGCTGGAGCCTTTTGAAGGTGTCGAGGTATAGGATGTTGATGGAGCTCCCACCGTCCATCAGTGTCTTGGGTAGCCAGTAGTTGGCCACCTTTGGCCTGACCACCAGGGCGACTCGCCCTGAATACTCGATTCTTGGCGCGTGGTCCTGGCGACTCCAGGTGATGCTTTGCTCGGACCAGTTTAGGAAGCGGGGAATGTCGACTTGTGTCACCGCATCGACGGCAACCGCGCGGGCGAGTACCTTTTTCTCACTCTTGGTTCCGAGCCCGGTGAAGGTATGAAGCGACCCGACAGCGGTTCCGAAGCCACCGCCGTTCCTGTTGTCCCGCGGTTGGTTGATGTTGGGGTCCTCCCTTGCACGTCTTGCCTTCTCGATCTATTTGAGAGAGTGGCAGTCGGCGGTGGTGTGGGTGGCTGGTTTTCCCTCCCTGCTGTGGTAGATGTAGGGCTGATTAAGCAGGGCAGCGGGGTCGAATTTCGGCCTTGTCGCGTTGTTGGCGCGGTAGTTCCCGCTGTCGCGGTAGTTTCCTCCGTCGCGGCGGTAGTTCTTGGAGTCACGTTGGCCGTAGCCAGCGTTGGCGACGAAGTCGACTCGCCCATCAGTTCGGTGCTTGCCGGTGATGCGGGTGTTGCTATAGCGCATGTCGCGTAGTCGCCCGCTGTCATGGATGCTGGTGCGCCTTCTTCCTCCCGACTCGTCGTCGGAGTCTTGGTTGGGATCTTCCTCCGCGTAGCGCTTCGCAATCTCGAGGAGGTCGGGGATGTTGTCGAGCGTCCGGTAGACCCTCTTGATCTTGGCGACCAGAGGTTCGTACCGGCACGCGTTTTTGAAGCAATGTATCGCCGTGTCTGGGTGGATACCGGAGGCGTTTATCTACAGCTCTTGCCACCTTTGGATCCACCGACGGGTCGACTCGCGTTGTCCCTGGATACATCGCTCTAGGTCCTCGATGGTGGTGGCGCGAGTGTAGGAACCCTCGAAGTGCCTGACGAAGGCGTCCCGCATTTCTTCCCAGGAGTCGATGCTGTCGGCGGGTAGCGTATTGATCCATTGCCGGGTCGCACCCTCCATCATCAGGGGGAGGTAGCGAGCGGCGAGCAGGTCGGTGTGGCCTGCGATCCCCATTGCCATGAGATATGTGTCCAGCCAAACGGCGGGGTCATACGTTGGGTCGTATTTCTCGATCTCCTTGGGGGCCTTGAAGTTGGCGCGGTATTTTTCCCCGCGTATCATGGGTCGAAAGCATTGTGGCCCGACTCGACTGAGTGAGCCTCTTGGCTCCAGGTCGCCGCGGTTGGTGAGGGTGTGTCGCAAGTCGTAGGGCTGGTGCGACCGGTACGCTTGATTGTTGATGATGTGTGTTCGGGCATCGAGTGGTTGCCCATTTGCAGCGACGGTGTTGTTCACAGGTCGCGGCTCGTTGGTCGACAACGCGGGGTTGGTGGCTCGCAGTTGGTTTGCTAGTGGTTGGGGTGGTGGGCAAACTATCGCGTTGGCCACGGTTGGGTGGCTGCTCGATGCTTTCCTGCTTGCTGACGAGCTGGAATACATCCGCCCACGCGGATCTACTCCCGCGGCTTGCTTCTCGACGGCCCTGACAAGTAGGGCTTTGGCGTACTGGATCTGCAGCGATCCGTCGCCTTGGACATCGAGGTTGGCGATCGTGGCGTCGGCCGCGACGACGTTGTCCATCGGGGTGGAGTAGAGTGGTAGCCCGTTGGCGTCTCGGGCTCGAGGCGAGATGATGATTAGTGGTTGGTTGGGAGGTGGAGGGGCCCCATTCGCCGGTGCTCCAGGTGGTGGTCTTGTGGGGTTGCCTCCTCCTAGCGGCGCGTTCTCGCCGTGTTCGCGCTCGGCGGCGCGTGTGGGGTCGCCCTCCTCATTGAAGTTCAGGACGCGGCCTTGAACGTCGGGTTCAGGCGGGTCCTGATGCGGCGTTGGTGATAGAGTGACAACTCCTTCACTGTCTCTCGTTCGAGGCGGTATTTCTCGCGCTCAACGAGTTCGTTGCGCTGCGCCTCCTGGAGCCGCAGGCGGGCTTGTTCCACCTCCATGGCCGTCGCAGTCGGCGGAATCAGCGTGGAGAACGGATCTGGCGGGGCGGCCGCGCTTCCCGCCATGTAAATCGCGTTGAAGCAATTGGATCTGGCGCGAAGGTCCTCGAGGGATTCCGAGCCGGAATCGGAGTTGAAGATCCCCAGTATGGAGGGATCCTCGAAATCTTCGGGGTTGGAGACTCTCGTGATGGAGTCTTCCTGCGACGCGGCGGTGATGGATCCGTTAGCCGATGCGGGGGTCGCGGAGTCGGCGTCGTCGTTTAAGGCGTCGTCGTTGGTGGCGACGTTGGTCTCGACCGCGTCGCTAGCGGCCGAGTCGTACTCGGTGACGAGGCCCCTGATGGAACGGACCTGCTCCTCCGAGAGCAGATCGTGGTGTGGAGGCGATCCCCCGACGATCATGGTCGCGACCGGCTCGACCGCGCCGGTAAAGCCGACGAAGAGGTTGATGGAGCCGATCGGCATCACCGCGGCGTGTGTGATCGGGCGTCACGCCGGGATGTAGCTGTTGGGCAGGATCTGCAAGATCCTGCCGAAGGCGATCATGCGGCCGGTGGCGAGCGGTCGCTCGATCGGCGAGTAGGGTCTCGCCATAGAACTCAGGCCAGTCCCACTATGCCCCACGGTGGGCGCCACTGTCGTGGAAATGGCCACGGCAGTCGCCGCCATAGGCGGCGATTGAGAGTTTCATGAGGAAGAGTTGGCGGCCATCTGCGGTGCGAGATGGGGGCATGTGCACAAGGGTTTACCGAGGTTCGGCCCCCTGGAGGGTAAAGACCTACTCCTGCTAGGTTAGATTATGAGAGAGCTAATTACAAGGGTGGCGAGCTCGGCGGCCGGGCGGCGAGTCGCTCGAGGGGGTGTATGATGGAACGTAAGTCCCTACGATACCCTAGGGAGGTTTATATATGAAGCACCTCCCCGGGTTTACAAGTTGCCTCCGAACAAGATAAGGATCCGGGAGCCTTTGACCTAATCCGACTAGGCTTCTGCTACGCTCCTGGGCTTCCAGTCGCCAGTCGATGGGCCTTTTCCTTCCTCGAAGTCCAGTCGATGTCCTTCAGGCGTACTCACGGGCCTTCCGGCCCACTCTAAACCTATTGTTGAGCATACACCCTTAGGCATATCCCCATCACTTTATGCTTTGATCAATGATGTTTTGTCGCTCTGCATGATTATGGCCATTATTGCTCTCTTAGTTTGTCGCTCCCAGTCTTTTGCTAGCCTCCGCAACCAAGTATGAGTTCCACTCATGCATCCAAATCCCTAAACCAAGTTATTCCAAAGAGTCCACCATACCTACCTACTAGCTTATGCTATTCCAAGTATATTCATGCTTTTGTTTACCTTCCAAATTAAACTTTTTATGAGAAAACTAGTGATTAAAGCTCTCACGAACTTGATGGAACACTTTACTTTTTCTTGCCCTTAATAAACTTGAACCATTGTGTCGTCTATGTTGTATATGCTTGCACTTATTTGTTGGGAATTAGCAGAACCATGCTTTCATGGGGAACTCTTTCAACATTGCACTTGGTACTTGTACCTAATTGATATCATGCTCTTTTGTATATGGATGTTGTCGGTGTGAAATGAAAGGGGAGCTTGTAAGTCCATGGAGTTATGTATATGTGTTAGAGAAACGCTCGGGCCGCTGGTATAATCCATGCTGACATGGTGGAAGCCTGCAGCGTAACCATAATGAGCTGTCTATGAAGCATTCTTCTTATAAAAAAAAGAGTCCGATATTGAGAAAAAGAGAAAAAGAAAAAAAGAGATATTATGAAAAGAGGAAAGAGAGGAAAAAGCACCATATTCCCATGGTAAATAAGAAGATTGCTGAGATGCTCGTTGTCTACTTGCCTTCTCATTTTGATATGGGGATTCTTCCGTATCATCGGGCAAGGGGTACCCCGTTGGCGGTTCTCTATGATACACATGTACTTACGATGACAAGAACTTACCGGTGACTAAACTTGAGTAGCATGAGGAGCGGCCCTCATATACAAGGGACATGAGATTTCTAACTTATACTTCGTCAAGCATGTACACCATAGTTTGTTCACTTTAACCTTAATCACTTGAAGATGCTTATTATAGGGGCAATGAGAGCTAAAAGCTATAAGTACAATAATTTTTGGAATCTCTTTATGAGACTTGAATCCCTACTTCCTTCTATGAAGGCCCTTGTTCCACCATTATATTGAGTCTCCACCTTCTACCTTTATGCACCTACTTTGAGAGCATAGTGGCCATTCTTAGTTCTATGTGCATTATCCCAAGACTAGTTGATTGATGCATAACTTGATATTGGTTGTTTTAAACTATTTGTATCTAGTCACTCTTATGAACTTTGAAGGTGTCCTATGCATTTATAGTTGCTACTCTATGAGGGACAAGCTGAATGCTATTATGCTACGTTTTCTTTATGTGAAACAAACAAACGTCTTGCAAAGCATTGTTATTCATGAATCTTTTGTTTGTGCCTTTTCATGTTGCATCATAGTTTCTTTGTCTTATTGCTAGAACCTTGTCTTTCATGTTATGATTGAAGTACTATGATCCCAGCTTTGAATGTTTTACAAATACTTTGATCAAGTCTTTGATGGTGCATGTCACCTCAAAAATTATTCTTTCTTTTTATCACTTACCTACTTGAGGACGTGCAGGAGTTAAGCTTGGGGATGTTGACACATTGCAAATGTATCTATAATTTTTGATGTTCCATGCTTGGTTTTATCTACTTTCTTGTGTTTTGTCCACTTTGGAGTACTTTTCGTATGATTTCTTGGACTAACCTATTAACAAGAGCCACAGTGCCAGCTGCCTGTTTTCTGCTGTTTTTGGTTCCACGAAAGTCAGAAAATGAATATTCTCGGAATTGGACGGGACAAAAGCCAAAGTGCCTATTTTTCCCGAAGTCATCTAATGCCAGAATATGAGACGGGGAAGAGCTGGGGCCTGGCCACACAACCTGGCCACGCGGCCAGGCCTGGCCCGCGCCAGGGGATGGTCTGGCCAACCCCAGCACCCCCTCGGCCTCTCCTTCCGCCTATAAGATGCCCTCGGGATGAAAACCCTAAGTGCCCGATAAAAAATCCACGAAAGAGTTTGTAGCCGCCGTCATCTCCATCCCTCGACCAGGAGGGATCTGAAGCTCTTCCCAACACCCTGCCGGAGAGGGGAATTCACCCTAGAGGCCTTCTTCATCACCATGCAAGCCTCCGGTGTGATGAGTGAGTAGTTCATCCTTGGAATATGGATCCATGTAGTAGCTAGATGGATGGTTCTCCTCCTTTGTGCTTTCATGTCTAGATCTTGTGAGCTCCGTTCATGATCATGATCATCTATTTGTAATTCTGCATGTTGTGTTTGCGGGGATTCGATGGATATTGAGATGCTATTTTAGATTGATTATTGATTCTATCATGTCTTTGTTATTTGTGATCTTGCATGCTTTCCGTTGTTAGTAGCTATCTTGGCCAAGTAGATGCTAGCAACTCCAAGAGTTAGTATTTATGCTCGATAGTGGGTTCATGCCTCTGGTAATCTGGGAAGTGACAGAAATCTCTAAGGTACTACATGTGTTGTTGCTACTAGGAAGAAAACAACAATCCTTTGTCCAGGGAACGATCGTATTGTTTACATTACACGCAATTCGTAAAGCAATAATATGTTGCTTGCAACTTAATACTGGAGGGGGTTTGGATGATAACCTGAAGGTGGATTATTAGTCATAGATGCAGTTGGATGGCGGTCTATGTATAATGTTGTAATGCCCAATCAAGTTCCAAAGGAGTCAAGATGATTAGTACATGCATGTATTGCTTTCTCGATGTTTGTCAATTGCCCCGCTGTAATTTGTTCACCCAGCATGTTATCTATCTTAAGGAGAGCCACCTCTAGTGAACTATGGATCCCGGTCCTTTCTTTGACATACAATCTATAAACTGTTTACTGCTTTGTGTTTACTTTCTCCAAACTTTTACTTCCTTCCATTCGATACGTTTAATCCTTTGCTTTCAGCAAAACCGGTGAGATTGATAACCTCATCGCAAGTTGGGGACAAAGTTCTGTGGTTGTGTTGTGCAGGTCTCCACGTTGCTACTAGCACCAGTAGTGCGCCCTGCCAAGGCTCAGCTAGCAACACCTTTGGGGTGTTTCCTTGCTCCTACTGGTTCGATTAAACCTTGGTTTCATAACTAAGGGAAACTTGCTGTTGTGCTCATCATACCTTCCTCTTGGGGTTCCCAACGAGCTCTACATCAACACTGATCCATCACCCTCCGGCATATATCATCCTCCCGAAACCCTAGACTCGGGGAGCGACCACAGAAAGATTCTGCCACCTCTCCGGGGCGGAAAACACCGAGAGAGAAAGATCTCTCCGGTAGACAGAACTCTGTTGGGGGAATTCCTTCCCGGAGAGGGGAGATCATCGCCATCAACACCACCATCAAGATGTACTTCATCAGGATCATCATCATCATCACCACCATCATCTCCACCAGCACCATCATCACCACCTCATACCGCTGTAACAATTGGGTTGAATCTTGCATAGTTCTTAGGGGAAACTTTCCCGGTATTGATTACTCCTTGTAGTTGATGCTATTGAGTGAACCATTGAATTATTGTTTATGTTCAGACTGTTACATATCATTATATCATCTCTGATCATGATCCATATGATGTATTGTGAGTAGTTCGTTTTGTTCTTGAGGACATGGGAGAAGCCATGTTGTTAGTAGTGGAATTGTGTTGAGAAAGATTCAATAGTTTGATATTTAAGTTGTGGTGTACTTCTTCTAGTGGTGTTATGTGGACGTCGACTACATGACACTTCACCTTTATGGGCCTAGGGGAATGCATTGTGTATTTGGCTACTAATCGTAGGGGTTTCCAGAGTGACAGAAACCTGAACCCCTGTTAGGAAACCTTTGCACAAGGGACATCATGGTCTTAGAGTTTAAAGCTGTGGTTAGGTTTCTACCTTAATTACCTTCTTGTACTTGCGGATTCTTGCAAGGGGTATAATCACAAGTACGTATTAGTCCTAGGAAGGTCGGTACATTAGCACAGGTTCACCCACATAACACTTAGCAAACTAAAGAAGATTAATCAACTATATGAAGTGAAAGCACTTGACGATATTCCCATGTGTCCTCTAGAACGTTTGGTCATCTTAAGTAATACAACAGGCTTGTCCTTTGCTAAAGAAAGGATTGGGCCACTTGCTGCATTTATTCTTATTGTCTTTTATTTACTCGTACTTTATTTACCTGCATTATCAAAAACCCCTAAAAATCCGTTTGCTAAGTATTTATAGAGAATTCTTGCTCCTAGCCATTCGCCAGCACCTTCTGCTCCTCGTTGGGTTCGACACTCTTACTTATCGAAAATACTGCGATACAACCCCTATACTTGTGGGTCATCAGCATCCCATCCTACGCACACTCCTACATCTAAACCAACAAGTCCCCCAAGTGGACCCATGACTCGTGCTCGAGCCAAACTCCTACAAGGTAAGGTGAACTCGCTCCTCTCCTCGTGCCAATTTGTTACATCTTTGGATGGCGTGCTACTTCATGAAACTACTCTATGCATCATCAGGTATGAAGCTCCAACATAGCACCAAGCACCCAAGGGTGGAGAACAAGGAACAGTGTGTGAAGCAGAAGCCACTAGAGCTGCTCAGACAGGAGTCTCCGGTCTACGCACACTGGAGTCTCTGGTCCACCAATGTCTCCGTCCTGAAGACCCGGGAGACTCCGGCCCACCTCCGGTCTGAGCCCCGAATCGACCCCGACGACAGCCAGATGTCCACTCCAGATATGGACCGGAGACCGACCGGAATCTCTAGCCTAGACCGGAGTCTCCATTCCACCACACCGGAGTCTCTGGACCGAGCATCGCCAGGCCTGTAAAAGGCCTTTGGGCCTTCGGCCCATGTACCCCTTAGTCCGTCCAGAACTTATCTATTATCCCTAAAGTACCCCTGACTTTGTGGCTGGCCTGTATATAGTCCCCCACCTCTATTGTAAACCCTAGGAATGATATTTGGAATTAGTGGAAACCCCTTGTGGATCTATCTAGTTCTTGCCTCATGCTCCTTTACCAAGGAGCACCAAATATCACAAACCTCGTTGGAGTTTGCATCGTTCCTCCGTGTTGTACAAGGCCTAGGCATCAGAGTTCCTTTGCCTAGATGTCAAGATCTCACCGAGTCTCCCTACTCGCCATGTCGGTTCGAGAGTCCTCCACCCGACGCCGATCCTAGGGATTTTGCTGGAACGGTCACCACCGGCGTGAGCTCTTGGTGTGTGTCGTGGTTTTGCGTGTGTGTGTTCATCGTGTTCATCATGCGTGAGTTCGTCGTGTTCATCATCTCCTCCTCTCCCCGCATTCCATCCTTGATTTGAAAGGGATTCGTGAAAGATCGGGCCACCCTCGAGGTTAACCCTCAACACCTGTTGTGTTTCCGTTGTACCACTCTGAGGGATGTAATACTAGTGAACGGTGTTTCATTGGTGTTATGTCAACGACCACAGTGTACTACATCATGAAGTGGTATGCTGGGTCACCGCATTTGTATAAGATTTTTATATAAGAAATAAATCCCTAAAACCCTAATATGTATTTACTCTACTTATTCAATAATTCCTCATATATATATATAAGATTATTGAAACATACTAACAAGATAAGGTCAATCAACTAGTATCATAACCTCTGAAATGTTTGAAATACTATACAAAAGTTTTAGTGTTTAAATATATTGAAATTCAAACTGAAAATGAGTTGATAAAATGAGAAATAGAAAAAGAAATGGGATTAGGAAATAACCAAACGAAACCAGGCCACAATCCATTTACTCCTCGCCAAACAGCCGCTCGCGAGCAGCAGCAGCAACCCGCTTCGCAAACTTTGCCGCAACCCACCTGGCCCATGCGCAGCCCGCTGCCGGCCCATCCCCTTCGCGTCTTTCTCTTTTGTTCTTCCTTGTAACAGAAGATAGCAACGACGAAGCATCTCGGTGGAGCTCTAGCGACTGCCTGATTGGCCACCTCAACACTATGAGGTGTGCCACTGCTCTTCATCGCCTATAAATAGCCCTGCCTCACCGGAGGAACCTTGTAGTGCCCCATTTCTCTGCTTCCCCTTCTTCCCGCAGTGGACACCAAAACCCTAGCTGCAGGTCCTCTTCCTCCCTGTTGATTCTGAGCTCCCGTCAACCAGCTAAAGGTGTCGTTGACACCACCATGATCTTCTCAGTCGATTTCCCTAGCTTACGCAAGCGGACGAGCTTCCTAGGTGCCGAATTGCAAGACCTACCCGAAGTCTGGACTCCATCATCTACCGCAATTCCGGCCATGATTTGCTTCAACGACCACACCGTCATGTTCATAGTGAGATCCTTAGTCTGCTAGTGGCCTCCCCTCCCTCGATTATTTTCTGTATCACCCTTGCCATGATCACTTGCGAGCTCCGTCGTTGGCCGCCGTTGCTAACCTGATTCCAGTGACCATTTGGGGGCGGCGCGACCATAGTTAGACTCCCCACGCTCTGCTCGTTCCAACGCACCCATCCACAACCTCATGCGCACTTGCAATCGCTCGACAGATCATCGATCTCGGAGGATCATACTCAGATGACATCAGCGTGAGGTCATGCTCACGTCATTTCCATCCACATCAACAAATTTGACCTGGTACACACCCATGTGGAGGCTGACGTGGTTCTTGGCCCGTCTGTCAGTGACTGTGGATAGAAGTAGCATCGGTGTAAAAAGTATTTCCTATTAAAAATTCCAGAAAATTATATAAACATTATAAATTCAATAAATTTTGTTTTATAATTCAGAAAATATATATTATATACCAAAATGTTCAGAAAAATAAACTCTATAATTTAAACTTATTATAATATTTTATTTTCCAACTTAAATGAAATAATAATTATTATTTAGCAAATATCCTATTAAGGATAAATCTTAAATAAGTATTTTCTATTATTAAAAAATTCACAAAAATAGGTATAATATATCTAAAGTCTTAAAAAACAAAATATTCATTTATAAAGTAGTTTCATACATTTTTGTGTCAGTTAAATAAATATTATTATTTATTAAGTCTTTATATAGTAATAAAACTTATAAAAACCAAATCTTATCATTAAAAAAATCATAAAAATACATACAATATACCAAAATTATCAAAAAAAAAATCTACACATGAAAATATCACCTTTAAATTTTGAAGTAAAATAAAAGTAAAGGGTTAGTAAATCTTGTTTAAACCCTTTTATTTTATTTTAATTCTTAAACACTATATAATCATTTGCTTATATCTTTAATATTATTTATTTAAAGTCTAAAAGTATAAGAAGAAGCTCAAATAATGTTTATATGAAACCAAAATGGTTCCAACAAATTTAAAGTGTTGTTCCTAAAGTTGTCATCCAAAATAATTATATTTTGTTCCTTAAAAAGAATTTATCAATTATAAAATCATTAACAAAGAGTATATTGTTTGTTTAGAAGAATTCTCCTCATTTATAAAATCACCAAGATAATAGCTACTATTTCTTTTATCTAAGAATTCACTTAAAAGTTTAAACAAAAAATTTAAGTAAACATTAATTCTAAAATATGTAAGTGCTTGTATTCACTTATAATCTCAGGAACACCACTCCCATGAAAGCAATACTACTTGTATTTCCCCTTATCATGAAACCATAATAAGTGAACCACCTGTAATATGATGCCATATTCAAAATATATAAGTCTCCACTTGCTAGTGGAATAGCTTTTCAAAAATGCTAATTGTTTTCTTCTGTAATACTCTTAATTAAAGTTAATAAGAAACACTAAATAGTTTTAAATTCAAATGTAAATACCTTCATTTGTAAAAGTAACCTTTTCCTCAAAAGTTATTCTTTCCAGAAACATTAAAATTAATCCTTAAGCATTTCTATAAAGGCTCTAATTGATTGATAATCTTGCTTAAGAAATATTTTAGATACCATGCCCCATTTGAGTGCTTTAATATTGTCTACTACTTGTTGTATTTACATATTGTTTCACACACACTCACAAGCCTTCATAAGAAGAACAAGTGTGAAGCTGGTATAAAAGTGAAACACATTGTAAAGAAACTATTGCTTGTTTCTAAACCCTAGATAATAGACGATTATTGCGGGGGGTCGCGTCTATCAAATTGCATTGAGTTAATTGTGCATAATTGCATCTTGCTTCTTTAAACATTCGTCCTTACTGGACCAATGATGTTGTTTACAGAATTTGGATCTTCTATTGTCTCAAAGATCGTGAGTGCATAATCTTGCAATCACAAAAGGCAAGTTCACACTTGCTCATGTCGTTTGATTATTTTCTATGCTTGTAACTCAAATGTTGTCATCACCTGCATTTTAAAAAGGTCAAAAAACACTATTTTCATAATAATATGATTATGGATTATTTACCAAAGGGTAATAATTTCTGATACAGTTCTAGTGGTAAAGGAACATAATAACTAGGACTTAAAAACCAATGTCGCCAGTAATTCTAGCACCGTATATTATGCGTTAACTATGAGATTTGGAATGGGACGGATAAGTCAGGTGTATCTTCTTCCTGTCACATGGATCCCTTAGCTCCCCATGATACTAGTGTCTAGACTACTTGTGACTGGCTGCTAGAGGTATTGTCGGACCTTTAGGGAGCTTGTCAAGGGCAGAGCCGGCTCATAGATTCTTTAGGTGCCTACCAGAGTTATAACTGGTCCTATAAGGGGCTTAACAGAGGTGGGAAAGTCTTGAAGGGCCGTGTCTTCATGTGGGGTCGCGGAGAGGGCACCAATTGGCTTGGATCATCTACTCGTCCCCACACCAAGGAAGTGTGGACGGGAAAGATCGCCCGGTTGTGCAACAAGGATTTGATCTCTCATGGGTAAAGCAATGCACCTTTGTAGAGTGTAAAAACTGTGACATGTTACTCCCTGTTCCGGGAAGGAGCTATGAACATGGCAGGAAAGGAACTCCACGAAAGCTCTATCAACCTGTGAAGGCTGTTGGGCATAGTTTTCAGAATAAAAGCAACCTTTGAAGAAATGTTTTCGAAAACCTACATAGCCTATGACCTATGGTCTATGGCTGTAGATAGTGCATCAAACACTCATTTTTAGTAAAGTTGCTGAGTACGCTCGTACTCAACCATACCATCTTAACCCTTGCTAGGTTCTAAGCCGTTGAAGACGACGTCAACACCAACCTATGCTCAAGAAACCCTCATCGCAAGCTCAAGCTCTTCAAGAAAGTTAATGAAGTCAACATAAACATCAACCGAACTGAAGACGAAGTTCCTGATTAGATAGGAGTAGCTACTCTAGCCATAAAACCTACTTCTATAGAGCATTGCAATAGCAGCAATTGCAAGCCAGATTGTTTAGATGTTAGTCTGGTTAGCCAGATAGTTCTGAGTTGTTATTTCTGGTTCTTCTTTGTAGTAAGTTTCTTCCTCTCTCTTTAACCTAGAGGGTTCTCTGGATCTTTTGTAAAGAGTTAAGTTGTAATCTATAGTTATGTCTTGGACCTATTGTGTTTCTGTTGTACCACTCTAAGGGATGTAATACTAGTGAACGATGTTTCATTAGTGTTATGTCAACGAGTATAGTGTACTACATCATGCAGTGGTATGCTGGGTCACCGCATATATACTTCCTTTGATTATATGTTTGGACCAAATAATAGCATATTACATTATAAATCTAAACACAATGAATGTTTTTAGTGATTATACAAACAGGACAAAATTCTATAAATATTGATTTAGTGGCTAATAAACATATTGTGTTCAACAATTACATCAGACTCTCCAACGTAAAATTCGAAGAACTTTGAATATATGGCTAGTGTGTCATTGCAAGAAAGTACATATCTACACATCAATGCATCATCTTAAGGCGTGCAGGTTAAGTGAAACACAATTAACCAATGGAAAAAGGTACTATAATGGAAGTCCAAGAAACATGATATATTTGCTAGATAATCAACAAATAAAGAACCCCATGAAGGCAACCACATAATTCAGCCCGAAGAGGGCACACAAAATGGTCAGCAAAATGAATGAAAGAGAAGAGAAGAAACACATACCATAGCTATGTAAACCTTCATTTTTCTCTCCACATAATTTTCCTCGATGTATTTTGAAGGCTCCAATCCCTCGGATGTGATGTCACTTCATCTAGTCCACTTGGTATCACCGACACTGAACTTTGAAGTGTGCAAGAAGGTTGCCTGAATAGAGGACCAATGTTAAGAGATTTCTTATGATTAATATCTATAGTTTTTTCTTGATAAACCTGCAATTGAAATCTCATGAAGTTATTTCATCGGATCCATTTGGTGTCAACAACACTAAACTTTGAAATATAATACTCTTTTCAAACAAAAATATGATGAAATTGGTGAGATGTATCATACTGGATAAATACACTCTGGCATTGTGAGACGAAGAGTTGTAGAGGGTGATTAAGCTCATAATACTACTTCCTCCAATCCAAATTAATTGCCTCAGTTTTGTCTAGATACATGTCCTAATTAATTGACTCAGTTTTGTCTTGATACAGAGTATTATTTTCATAGATGGTTGTAGCACCCCAATGTTCTAAACCTTGTAATGCTACTGTACACATGTAATTTTTGGATCATCATTATATCATGCTCATGTCACCATGCCACATTGAATTTGAGAATCATATAAAACCCCTTTTCATTTGGTTCTTCTCTCCTATGCATTTGTCTTGTTAATTGTATTTCTCTCTTGATGTATTGTAGTTAGTTCTTGATATATTTCTTGATGCCCAAGTTGAGTTGGGGGAATATCTTTTCAAACTCCACCACCTTTCTTTGGTTCTACCCATAAATTCCACCATCTCAATTCTGTATGATCCCATGCATTTATATTGGTATTTAAATCTAGCTCATATGTGTTGGGATAGATCCACTTATTTTCCTACATGCTCCCATATGTGTTATATATTGTTTTCACAATATTAAGTATGTGGAGCCTCATAGCCACCTTTGCATGCTATGTGAGTTGAATATCTTCTCTATTTTTTATATGATTTGATTTTGAATATGTGAGCATGTTTGAATATATGAGGCAAAATAATCATCTAGTGAACCACATACTAGCATTGCCCATTTATATTCATTTATGCTTATTTTTCATCCATTCCATATGAGAAGCAAGCTTGTGTATTTTGGTATGGCCTTTATTCAAATTTGAAAGCATGTAGGGAGTTATAGTTGTTTTCACAACTAAAATTGTGGTATTTAATACATGTGCATGGCCCATGCAAGCTTGCTCAACATCCCTTTTTATTTGAATTTATTTGATTATGGGAGGATGCTTGTGGGTTTTAAATTCCTACAAGATGGTTTCAAATCAACCTTTCCACAATAGCTCACTTCTTGTCCATCTTGTCCTTTTTGGAGTTTATTTGACCATGGGGTTTATTTTGGCTAGCTTACATAAATGAGCTTGTTTGAAATTAGATAAAAACAACTTAATAATAAAAGGAGATAAACCTAACTATTCTACCCTACCATCTATCTACCCTTCTACCTCTCTAATCCTAAACCTAATATACTAGTTTTGACCTAGACATAAACCCAACCCTCCCCAAAACTGTGGGTGAGCACCCATGTTCATGTTGGTGTGTTCATCACCACCACAAGCCCCTCCTTGCCTGATGCTCTCACAGTCCAGCCCCACACCCGACCTGCCCCTCCTCTGGTCCCCATCTCTTTCCCCTCGAGCAAGCAAGGTAGAGAGAGCCCTAGCTACCCGATGCATGTTACCCTCCCTCTCTAGCTTTTGCAAAAGCATAGCCCATGTGCCAGCATCCCCCCTCTTTATCTACCCCTCCTCCAAGCCAGGCATTAGATCGAGATCCACCAAGCACCCAACCCCTTCTTCCTTTCCCCAACCATGGCCATGGCCAAGCCAACCGTAAAAAATCCTAGCTTCGTCCATAGTCAAAACCTGGTAGGAGGAGAGGACCGTAGGCATTGGGGAAGACGCGTGGAGTGTTGTTGTTGTTGTGCATATGGAGAAGAAGGACCCAGCCTGCCAGAGGAGCCTCGCCGCTGCCTTGCCCGAGACGAGCTGCAAGTTTTTCTGGGCAATTAAATTTTTTGAATTAATAAATACCATTAATATGCCTTTATCTTAATAATTCACAACTTTAATTCTGTAATTCAAAATTTGACCAATAATATGTCTAAATTGATCAGCAAGACGAGTCCATTCTAACTAAGCATTCCATGATATCAATTGAAGCATGCATCATATAAATATTAAGAAAACATCAAGGTTTACGGGAGCAAAACATGCCAAAATAAACAATTAAAGTGCTTTATTATTGTTCCCACACCTCACCCATGCCATGTTATGTTACACCACATAATTGTGCATCATTCCATCATGACATACCTTGTTTGCTTGTTGCAGATATCCATATGATTGTGCATTTTATTTATTATGGCCCTTTGTGTGTTTGGCTTTTATTCTGGACAGACACCTAGCAAGGGAACTATCAGGAGATCCAAGAGTACTACCCGGGTCTCGGTTACCCTACTACTGATCTGACAGGCAAGCAATTCCCCATGCTTGCATTACATACATCACATATGCCTCTATCTTATTCTTGCATCATTGAGTCACGATTGCATTAAATTGAATCCCAAGTATGGCATAGCCTTTACTTTTAAACCCCACTGAAGCTTGTACCCTCAATCCTATGAGCCATTACTACAGAGATGTTTGAGCCATGCGAGTCATAGAATTACATGTGTAGGGTTTATGCGAGTCTTTAGATAACGAGGTACCTAAACAACTTAAACTGGTTAGTAATGGATAACTAAAGAAAGAGGCACCGATGGGCAATAACTGTTATTTGGTTCTTCCACGCTCACTTATGTCTCGTAGGACCCGAGTACTTGATTCATGTTCCTTGACTATCACAATATCCGCATGTGGGACCATAAATCCCCTTAGCCTGAGTTTAATTCACATTTTATTTCTTGTGGCCACAACTATTTTGGGGTGTTATTACTATCATGTACTTATGCCATGCTTTACTACTTGTTTTACTATTGCGCGTGGAGCGCCTGTACTATTTACGAATTGTGCTATGTTTCCGCGGTATCGATAAGCCCAGTCATACTTTTGGGTTCCCAGTTATTTACAGTCGTCGACACAAACCCTGAGTCCGTCTCGGAGCTGGACAACTTCGTTGTGGGTAGCTTAGTGGGGTGCCTCCCTAAAATAATTTATGAATCTTGTGAATGCTTTTTCGTGATGCCTTGTTGATTTTTATTTGGTTCTTCCCGTGTTTGATCATGCGCGTGTTGCTATTTGTGCACCCCTGCAGGTTAAATATTTCTAAAATTCGTGTCTGCGGTTATGGAAGAATTAGAGCATAGTTTCTTGATCATAGATAACTATAACTAAAGTATTGTGTTTAATTTCACTAAAACATGTCTTGTAAATAGTGCAATATTCATGGAATGGTTAATAAAATTTGTTAACGTATGGGATGTTCTTCCACCTTCTCGTTTGGTAAGCGAGAAGGAGGGCGAGCGATGTTTATTTATGTTACTTATATAACTGTTATTTCTAATTAACGAGTGTCCGTCCATATTTGGTTGGGAGAATGTTGTAGCATGTCTCTATAGAACTATTTAGATGTTATCTTTTGTTGCAGTTGCATCACCCCCAGGTTATTCCCTCTAGATGCATAAAGACTTACTGAGTGTCCTAGGGTCTCACACCATAAATATTGATCAGATTGTCAGGTATACTCCTATGGAGGCTACTATGTCGATGAGGCCGATGAAGGAGTCCTCGACCCTCTCACGTAGAGATTCCGGGGATAGAGATCTCTGAGATCTGTGGCAAAAATGTGCTTATTTACTGTGGCATCTTATGCCGATTTTGACTCTTAATCCATACTAGGATCAGTGTTTCTGCTTTTGCCTGATGATTTATTAGGTGATGTATGAAGATATAATCCTAAAATAGTATTACTACTATCTATATAATTTGGATCTTGTCATACTGATGTTTGCTATATATATTTCTATTTCTTTTAAATGGAATTGCTCTGATGTACTCTTGTACGTCGCTAGCATACATACTCACTTGTGTATGTTAGAATCGCAGCCAACCGGTCACGTTTCTTGCACTCAAAGGTATAACCATGAATACAGGGGTGGATGGTTGGTCGGTACCATGCCCTGCCATTGCAGCCTACTTGTGGGCTGCCTCGCGGCCTCCACGGTAGTACAGGCTCCCCTGATTTGGGTTATACCGGTTTGTGATTTAGAAATGTGAGGTCTAGGGATTACAATGGTTTCTCGAGAAAATATATGTATAGTTATAGCAATTGGGTCACCTGAATCAATACATGACCACATACTTTGCTAATAGAGTTCTCTGTTTGTTTAACAGAGCTGACCTCTGGTTGGTCTCCGAATAACACTACATATAGAAAATAGTTAATTATTGCATATATCCTGATCAAATTGATACGCATGATGAAATTTTAGTTTTCTTTTTCCTATCCTTGCTCAATTATGGCCCTTCGACACAAAATTAATTAGGCAACACGCTTGCAAAAGTGATGCACCTGCATTTACCAGATCCACTGAGTTAGCTTGAGGACATGACTTAAACCGTTCAGGACATTAATTGGAATGTTATGTGCCCTTTGCTAGTGAGGTTAGAGCATTAGTGCATTACATGTCCTATTTCTATCATGAAACTGATCTGAACTCAGCCCTGCACCTGAACACCATGGAGTATACTTTCGAATAGGATCCCTCTGTATGGATAGAAGTGAAATCTAGAAGTGAAATATAACTGTCTAGAGAATAAAATGTTAGGATCATCTAGCTCAAGAATTAAGCAAGAATTAAGCCACAAGAAGAAGATCAGAGGTGTGTACCTTGATTTGGAGGTCCTGCCATGGCCTCCATTTGATCTGCTGGTCCTTGATGATCTTGATATAATATGAAGGTTTCTTCCTGATGCTTTTAGTGTTGATCTTGATAGGTGAGTGGGGGAGAAGTGGGAGAGAGAGAGAGTAGAGTAGCAAACCCTAACATCAGCTCTCAATCCCCTTTTATAGAAACACCTGCACTAGGGGAACCTTCACCATGAGATGGATAGCCAGGATGCCCCCCATCAGGGCTTCCAATGGTTGTAATTAAAAGTCTCTAAAAAGAGCTTAATTTGACTTATTAGATCACAATTAAATGTAGATCACTTATATCCAACATTCTGTCTTTAATCGTAAGGATAATCTTATAAGCCCATTTCTCACAAAACGCCATACAAGACAATAGGATTACAATGTCCATTGAGTACTGCAAAACCTAGTTACTACAATACACCACTTTATATCAAAACAGAACTTCTTTAACTTAGGAGCTCCATAAACTTATACTTATTACAAATTTATGAGCTCAAATCTTTGTTGAAACTTATACGGAGACAATAAATTACAACGGTCAGTTAAGTACCATTGAACTAATTGACTACTATACATCATTCCATCAAAGAGGAGAACCCTTCTTAGGCTTAGGGGAGATGGTCTCATAACGGTTCCAATTCCAGGATTAAAAGCTTTCTGCCAATCCCATACTAGCAACATGCTCTTTAAACACACTAGGTGGCAAGCCCCTTTTGTAAGTGGATCTACTAACATTGTGTTAGGCCTTATATGCTTAATACTTATTGTATGATCCTGTATTTTATTTTTCACAACAAGATACTTAATGTCAATGTGTTTGGCAGGACCACTTGACTTGTTGTTACTCGAGTAGATCACTGCGGATGATTATCATACAAAAGAGTGATTGGCTTAGATATAATGGCAATCACCCTTAAACCTGGAATGAAATTCTTTAGCCATACTACCCGCCCGATTTCCTCATGACATGCCACAAATTTTGCCTGCATTGTTGACGATGTAGTGACACTTTGTTTGGTTCTTTTCCAAAAAAATAGATACTTCTTCTAGGGTAAATATATATCCTGATGTTAATTTCTTATAGTCAACACACACCCAAAATCACATCTAAAATTGTTGGTACCGGGATGGAGAGTCACAGAAGTAGCGCGTAGGTCTGTTGATGGAGAAGGAGGGAAACATCTCCAGGGTGAAGCGGAAGAGAGGATCAACCTAGGATTTGGGGAGCCACCGTAGCTCTGATACAATGAAAGAGGAAGGAGACAGTCCTATGTGGTAGGGTAGTTGACACAGTTCCAATCAGACCAGTCCTGAATTTATATATCAGATGGGTAATTACAGGGGTATTACAACACATACATATCATATACAAATAGGTTCATATGATAACCAAATATACAGTTTATCAGAGATCGAATCTAGATGTCGAGAGGAAGATGCTCTCATACCATGTCCAACTGCAGTGCCACCGGGGTGGGGGGCAAGGAGGGTCGATCACCAAATTGCCAACTGCATCCCTAGCACGCAGCAGAGACCATATTCAGAGTCTGGTGGTGCGGGAGGTGCTAAAAACCATATTTAGAGCATGCATGCGACCCCCCCTTCCCTATTGTGGGTCGTGGATGATCATAGCTGGACTCATCTTCTTCCTCCGCACGTTCATATTCTTCTTCCGCAAGTGACCCTCGTTCCCTTGCTTCTTCCTTGCTGGCAAGCGCCCCTCCCCACTCCATTAAGATTTCTTCCTCAGCTCTGTCAGCGACTCCATGACCAGCCGTGTTGCCCCCATCTACAGCGAGGTCCCGGCTGGCCGACCATCCATTTAAACCCCTCAACCTGCACCCGCAGCCCTAAGTCTGGTCGCCGGTGACACCCCCACCCCTAACCCTAAGTCTGGTGAGTACCTACCCACCCCAAACCTAAGGTCTCTCCCTTTCCTCCGCCGTGGTCCGCCGCGTCGTCCCCGTCTCCTGCGAGGTCATGGCCTCACCTCCACCGGGCCGCCGCAGCCATGTCGTTCCCGACATCGGCGAGGACTGCCATCGCGCTTCGTCTACCTCCTCTTTGTTGCTGATGGTCTGGCCCATGAGTTGCCGCGGCAGGCACAGGGGGTGCACGGTGCCAGGGACGGGTGCCGCATTGAGCGGGAATTAGCAATTGGCTAGCGGTGCTTCTAGCTAAACTTCCTTGAAAACATGACTGAACCTAGGTGGTTTCATAAATGGACCTTAGTCATTTAGTTGGGCCACTTTCCTAGAACTAGCACACCTAAACAAAAAAGAAGACCTCGGCTCATTCCATCGATTGATCGGCACGCTCGGCAAAAAAAGGAACACACGTGCGGTCGATCGCTCACCAATCCCCACCTCGTAGCCGCCAAGTCCGCTAGCACGCGTTGACATACGGCCGTCGCCGCCTGCCATGCTGCACTTGTGCATCACCTCTCCCCCTCGCAAATGAGAATATCATTTTGCGGCCCGAAAGTTGAGACGCTAGTGCACCGCAGTACCTGAGTTGATTTTAATCACCGCGATTCGAAAAGTTGGGGCGCCAATTGCTGAGAGGGTGTTTTGAGTGAATGATGGCCAAACCCAATATTTTCAAATCACGCCCGTTCAGTCAGGAAATTTTGTTACACTAGTTCCTGTTGTGCCCCTTATTTGTCGGTCACTCTTCTAATCCACCATGCCCATGTCATAGGGGCATATCCATTACTGTACTTTCCTAACTCTCGACACTGAATTTGGCTGCAGTGGTGGTGGTCCTTTTTCTTCCCTTCCCCGACCATGAATCTGCCGGCGGCGGATGACCTTGTTTTTCCCTCCCCTGACACTGAATCCGACGGCGGCGGCCTAGCATTTCTTGCAAGGTGAAGGTTGTAGCTACATCGCCGATTGATTAAGGTCCGTCGGGCCAGAGTCTGGGGCTCAACACGAAGCAGCGGCGAGGTCTTTAGCCCTGGTTAGCGAGGAGGCCAACAAGGATTCTGCTCCCAAGGTACCTACGAGAAGCGGGTTGAAGAGAAAAGCAAGGCCGATGGCGGATTGTTCGGCCCCGGTGGGCGGATGCGGCACCCAGATCTCGAAGAAAAAACCCGAGAGAAGAGCGAGAGGTGAATTTTTCTTATCTATGCCTTATCTTACAAGTAGATTAGTTATGGCATAATAGAATCGAATGAACTGAAAAGTTTCCCTTTTTAATCAAATTAGGCACAACTTTGATATAAGGGACCTATATGAGTTCACAGTTCATGTTTGCCAGTACACTGCAAAACTTGATTTTGGTTGCGAGAGGGTTGTGTTCGGGCAAGATGTGCATCTGATTGTGAATTGCAAAGAGGTTGTGCCTGTTTCGCAGCTAGTAGATATGCTTGCCGCTAGGATTCCCTGGGGTTCTAGACAGAGGACAAAATTGGTGTGGCGCAACATGAATGATACCTATCAGCAAATTGAGCACTCCCATGAGCTTCAGATGGTTTGGGAGTGTTGTGCAGTTGATCGTAAGGTGAAAGTTGAAGCGATGATTGATGTTATGTACGCAGATGCTGGAGATCTTGCTGCCAGAGCTTTGGCTCCTAGAGACTTCGGACCAATCGATGCTGATCTAGATAAGTTCAGTATACACTTAGAGGTGGATTCATACATGGCAAAACTTGATGAGGGAATTAATAAGCCAGTTTCGTCATGTGCTGTGGAGACTTCCAAAAACATAAATCTTGATGAAATGAGAGAGATGATCGGTAAGGAAATCAGTATTGGCCCTTAGCAGATGGCACAAATCCGGTGGTGGCATCATAAGAAGCAGCCATTCATAGATGTTTTGGATACTGAAGATCTTATGCAGATTATGCAACGAAAGAAGTGAACCAGGAAGGTGTTCTTCCTTGGTACCATTTCTGATGTTGTTGAACAGGTTATAGTGGACGTAGAGGCCCTGTAGTGGTTGAACAGAATGAGGTGGTTGACGTTGATGAGATTTGATGAGAGCTTCTACCCTAGGCTTGTCATATGGACCGTAGGGTTCCCCTGCATGTATTTGTAACATTGACTGTTGTTGCATTTAGACCATGTTTCTATGATTATGTTTGTTGAGAGATTGCGATATAATGGTGTGCGAGCTATCGAGATTTTCGGACATTTCACTCACTGAAACCATCATTGTTGTAATAAGACATAAGTACATTGTAGTTGACATGATTATGTTTCTTGAGATGATGTACCATACTTGTTTATGTTATTATGTTTGTTGGGACATTGTAATGTAATGTTTTGTGAAACCATGACTAGACAAGTGATGCATAAATACATTGTAGTTGACATGATTATGTTTCTTGAGATGATGTACTGTACTTGTTTCTGTTATTTTGTTTGTTGAGAGATTGTAATGTAATATTTTGCGAAACCATGACTAGACAAGTGATGCGTAAGTACCTTGTAGTCGACATGATTTTGTTTCTTGAGTTTATGTAATATACTTCTTTCTGTGATTATGTTTGTTGAGAGATTCTAATGTGATGTTTTGTGAAACCATGACTGGACAAGTGATGCATAAGTACCTTGTAGTCCACATGATTTTGTTCCTTTAGTTGATGTAATATACTTGTTTCTGTGATTATGTTTCTTCAGAGATTGTAATGTAATGTTTTGTGAAACCATGACTGAACAAGTGATGCATAAGTACCTTGTAGTCGAAATGATTTTGTTTCTTTAGATGATGTAATATACTTGTTTCTGTGATTATGTTTGTTGAGAGACTGTAATGTAATGTTTTGTGAAACCATGACTGAACAAGTGATGCACAAGTACCTTGTAGTTGACATGATTTTTTTTCTTTAGATGATGTAATATACTTCTATGTTTTCCTTAGGCAATGAAATTGGGATGGAGGGAGTACATGTTTAATATTTGTAATAAGAATGTATGAAGAGAAACCATATTAGGCAGGAGACAGTAATCCAGGGAAAGGGCATGGTATCCATTAAACTATTGTAACATGCCAATTTAGTCATTGTTGCGGCTGTAGAAGGGCTGCTCTCTCTCTCTCTCTCTCTCTCTCTTTGCATTTACCTATAGGTACCATAGACGATCTACGACTCCGAATGGGAGGGCCTAGATATCGATGGAGAAGTGCCATGTGACCATGGGCTAAAACTGAGGAGATATGTTGCATTCAAAGGCAGTAACACTGGGAGAAGGTTTTTGGTCTGTACAAATCAGGTTTGTTTACATTGTGTGCAATGGTGACATGAAGAAAAATGTATCATGTATGTTCATAATACTATAGTGTGTGTTTTTTTAGGTTGGCCCGGTGTGTAAAGTAGTAGAGTGGGTGGATCTTGAGTGGCCAGATGCACTTAAGAAATGTTTGGCACAGTTATGGGAGATGTATGAGTTGGAAAGGTCGAGGAGGTTTACTGATGCTTGTGATGCAGCTGTAAAAAATTACAAGTTGTTGGTACGAAATAAGGAGCTGGAACACGAAATCAAGAATTTGCAGTCAGAACTAAGTGACAGAATCAATGTGAGCTTGGTTGTTGGAACTGCAAAGAAGCTTTAGGATAGTCACATGTTGCTGATTCATAATGCAGAAAAGGAGAGGGATCAGCGCAGGGAAGACAAGAAGAGGCTAGAGTACTGCACTGCGGATCTGTTGAAGGAACTGAAGAAGGCGCGCGAGGGTGACCAAGGACAAACTACAGAGGATAAAGGAAATTCGAGATGAATAGTTTATGTTGTGCCAATGCCTGAAACTAGTTAACTGTAAGACTTGTAGTTGCGCTTTCTAAACTAAGCCAAACTCAATCCTCGAGCAAATTAATTTCAGACGAGCACACATATCATGCATAGAGTTAAGTTCACGCTTACAAAATCACCACTGTAGAGGATAAACCAGGAAGTTCAGTACTAAATAGACATATGTTGGGTTCAAGTGAGCCTGGCCCGGAGCAACTTGTTTTCCTCCCTAAGATCGGCCAGCTCCTTCAGTACTTTGTCGTGCACCAGCCACAGGTTCCAGCGCTCCGTCACGGATTCGAGAAGTTGGTCCTAGCCATACGATTTTCCTTCAAGATCCCTTTCATGATCTCCGTCTACTTCCTAGCTGAGGTGGGACCTTCCTGTGAAGCTTCGCCCAGCCGGTGTTTACCTCCTTCAGTTTCTAGCACTTGTTAGAAAGGACCGCGAGTTCAGCGCGCAAGTGGTCAAAGGCCAGTTTATGGGAATTCTCCTTCTCCCTTTAGATGGCTATCTTGTCATTTAGCCAGGTCGCTAGGTCTTGGTTGAGCTTTCGCCTCTTTCCCTACAACAAAAATACATAGTATTGTTTGTTTAGTTCACCAGGACAAGATGGTTAGTTTCCATAATTAACTGAATCGACTAGTGGCATTGTCATAATTTCAAGGAAGAAGCAATCTAGGAATAATCAACTTTTTATGAATCGACTAATGGCACTGTCATAATTTCAATTTCCAAGACAAATAAGGTTCACCTACAGTTTAGTGTGCTGTGGGTTTTTTCCAATGTCACCAAATAGTAGTGGGCTAGTGGCAAACTCATAATGCAGAAACCCATGTCCAGATACATAATGGAAAGAGCGCATGGTGTCCATTCATGAACATGAACACCAACACATGTCTAGATAGATAAGGAGTTGCCCTAGGATTCTTATTGCACCCGATAATGGGAAGCAGACTTGGGAATTGCTCCCTGAACCCTAAACATTACAAAAATAGTGAAGCATGAACTGATATTCGTGCCCCCTCTAACGGGAATCAGACTTGGGCATTGCTCAGATATGCCTCCAGACAAGCCCTTAGCTCCTTGTTCTCTTTCCGAACACCCTCGAGTATGGTGACCCCTCTGCTCATGTCCTCCTTCATCTCATTCACTGCATCCAGGCAATGGTTCCTGTCATGGTAGGCTCGGATGGCATCCTTGGTTTCCTTGATGTGTCCTCTGAGTGCCTCGGTGACTTCGTCCTACAGGTGGGTGCACCTTTCCATGATATTCTTCTTCTCCTCCATGAGCTCGTTGATTATCTTGATAGCCTGTTCTTGCCTGTTCAAGTTACGGTCGAGCACTTTCTGCAGTCTCACGACATCACGTGCAAAATCTAGCAAGATCTCCTTTTGTACAGATAATTGCTTGCGTAGGCTCTCATTAGCTTGGGTGAGGGAGCGTGCAAGCTCATGTTGGTTGTCAATCTTGGCACTGATCGCGACCACCTTGTCACGATACTCGTCCTTTGATCTATATATCGTTCATGTTAATTGAAATAGAAATTCTATAATTACACTCCAGGTTCCAGGTGAATACTAATACAGATCAAAAAATCCCTGTTGAATCTATGGACAGCAGTGTTAAAAAATGGACCTAGAGATCTATTCATAACCATGATAAACTAATCCTAATCACAAAAAATCCATATTGAATCTATGAATAGCGGTATTAAGGAAAGACCAAGAGATCCAGTGATAATCATGAAAACTAATACAACTCGCAAAAGAAGAAGAAAAAACCAATGTGGGGCGGACACGATCAAAGAAATCCACATCACAACTCAGAGAAATAACAATGTGGAGATTTGCTACCTCGCTGAAACGTGCAACAGGACCGAACGGGTCCTGCACTGCCTTTGTCGTGGTGGATTCTGGCTCCACGGCCGGCCTGCAATACGTAGAAGAGGAAGAGAAGAAGAAGAAAAACAAGAAGAAGCTGAATAAGATCATGATGGAGAAGGAGATGGAGAAGAGGTAGAACAAGAAGACCGTACCGGGAGGAGCCCTCGCCTGCTAGAACATTTGGCGCCATTGTCGGGAGAGATTGGGCCTCGGTGAGAGGGTGGCTTGAGGGGCTGGTAGAGCAAGAAGTGCCTCGCGGTGAGCTATCTCCTTTTTCTCCGCGAGGATGGTCGACCAGCCTCTCCTCAAGGAAGCCATGGCATGCAAGGTGAGGGAGGTGGCGGCAGGAGGAAGAAGATAGTGATTAGTGTGGGAGAAGAGTCAAAGAATACATGCCGTGGTCCAGTAGTACTACAACTACTATACAAGGACACCGTGTACGGTCTACCTTCTCAAAGAAGCCAGGGAGGCATGGATAGGGAATCGATGGGACTTGTCTTTATTGCGATGGATAGTTCAATGGTCTTCGGCGCCGCCTAAAATCCAGTATATAATAAGAGGAGTGCAAGCCGGTTGGTAATCACGGGCATCGCCGTGCACGACCAGTGTGCGTGTGTCATGTGTTGATGGGGCAATGACGCGCGCAACTGCTGCACGATCACGTCGGCACGTCGAACTCCGTTGAACTCCATGTCGACAGGCACACACGGGATATTTACGAGTCTAGAATACGTTGTGCCACTTTTTTTGTGATCAAATTATGTTCAGTATGCGAGATATTACATTTTTTTTGGTAATCGACAAATGCATGCGTGTACACGATGCACGAACCCACTGCTCATCCTTGATCAGATCGGCACCCGACTCTGTGTACCCTCCATCGACCATTCCCAACAAGTTCCTCGAGCATGATGCCCCCTCGCCGTGGCAATGGAAGGTCCAAGCCGTCCACTGACCGTCCTACGTCCCCCGGCTCTTCGCTGCATCATTCGCGCTTGTGAGTCACCTACTGAGGCAGCACGTCATGTCCGACCATGCCAGGATCCATCGACATTGGCACTCGAGGAAACCGCGACGTCGAAGCTCGTACCGGCCGCGCAAGAGGATTGTGGGGGTACCTGCAGCGACAGATGAGCGCAAAGCAGCAGCCAGGACGGTACCTGCAGCGTGTTGCACCGGTGAGTACGGACAAGAAGAGGAACAAGAAGAAGAACAGGAAGAAGAGAGGAGAACGCTATTTGGACGGGTCCGACTCAGCCAACGAGGAGGCGTTCATCGATCAATTGGAGGCAGAAGCGGAGGAGAGTGACGTGGACCCATGGGACTATGAAGAGGAGGAGGAGGACTCCGATGAGGAGATAGCGTGCTTATATGAGGAAGGGGGCGGTGTCGAGTCATCAGAAGAGGACACCAACGACGGCGATGGCAAGGACCATGGCATTGACAAAGATAAGGACGAACTGGAAGACGAAGACGATAGCTTCGTCGAAATATGATCATTTATTTTATTTAGATGGATTTTCACTTGTTTATGGAGGTAAAGTATCAGTAGCACGGATAGAGAGGTGGCATGTATAGACCCTGCATAAAAAAAGTTGAGAAGGGAGGGGTTATCCTACCCGTTGGATCACAGAGAATCAACGGTTGGTGGAGACGATCCATGTGACATCTGTGTCAGCCAATCAGGGCGTAGCACCTAGAGTGAGCACATGTTTGGGCTTTTGTGAGATTTGTGACCGAGAGAGAGGGCAAATATGATTAGTATCAAAAAACCAAGGGCAAGACAGATAAGGGATTCAAATAGAAAATAGAAAGAGTAGGCATGTGTGTTCCTTTAAGAAATGGAAAATGCATGTTTCGTACTAAACCACATGGATCAACCAGTGTCATTTGCATATTGTCTTCTTTTCATAAACCACGACTAGAGTCACTGCATGTGTGTCCTTTTCATAAACCACATGGATCTACCAGTTGCCTTTGCATGTGTGTTCTTTTCATAAACCACCACTAGTGTCATTGCAATGTGTGTCCTTCTCATAAACCACAACAAGGGCCATTGCATGTTTGTTCTATTCATAAACCACCACTTGGATCCACTACATGTCATTTCATGTGTGTCCTTCTAATAAACCACAACCAGAGTCATTGCGTGTTTGTTCTTTTCATAAACCACCACCTAGATCCACCAGAGTTATTGCATGTGTGTCCTTTTCATAAACCACCACTAGAGTCATTGCATGTGTGTGTGCATGTGTGTTAGTGTGCATCAGTTTGGTTTTTGAAAAGAACAAACATGCAATTATGCCACTCCAGCATGTGGTGTCCTTTTCATAAAACAGATGGATCCACCAGTTGCCTTTGGATGTGTGTCCTTCTCATAAACCACATGGATCTGATACGTTGCAAACATATCTATAATTTTTGATGTTCCATGCTTGTTTTATATCTACTTTCTTATGTTTTTTCCACACTTTGGAGTATTTTTATACTCTTTCTTGGACTAACCTATTAACAAGATGCCACTGTGCCATCTGCATGTTTTCTGCTGTTTTTGGTTCCAGGAAAGTTGGAAAATGAATATTCTCGGAATTGGACGGGACAAAATCCAAAGTCAATATTTCACCGAGGGGGACACACCACCTGGGGCCAGGGGCCGGCCACACCACCTGGCCGCGCGGCCAGGCCTGGCCCGTGCCAAGGGGTGGTGTGGCCGCCTAGGTCACCCCCTCGGCCTCCCCTTTCGCCAATAAGATGCCTCTGATACAGAAGCCGTAAGTACCCGATCAAAATTCCGCGAAATAGTCTGTAGTCGCCGTCATCTCCATCCCTAGATCGGGAAGGATCTGAAGCTCTTCCCGGCACCCTTCCAGAGATGAGAATTCACCCTGGAGGCCTTCTTCATCACCATGCAAGCCTCCGGTGTGATGCATGAGTAGTTCATCCCTGGACTACGGGTCCATGTAGTAGCTAGATGGTTGGTTCTTCTCCTTTGTGCTACCATGTCTAGATCTTGTGAGCTCTGTTCATGATCAAGATCATCTATTTGTAATCATACATGTTGTGTTTGCGGGGATCCGATGGATATTGATATGCTATTTCAAATTGATTATTGATTCTATCATGTCTTTGTTATTTGTGATCTTGCATGCTCTCCGTTGTTAGTAGATATCTTGGCCGAGTAGATGCTAGCAACTCCAAGAGGGAGTATTTATGCTCCATAGTGGGTTCATGCCTCTAGTAATCTGGGGAAGTGACAGAAATCTCTAAGGTACTAGATGTGATGTTGCTACTAGGGAGAAAACAACAATCCTTTGTTCATGGAACAATCATATTGTTTACTTTACACGCAATGCTTAATGCAATTATCTGTTGCTTGCAACTTAATACTGGAGGGGGTTTGGATGATAACCTGAAGGTGGATTATTAGTCATAGATGTTGTTCGATTATGGTCTATGTATAATGTTGTAATGCCGAATCAAATCTCATAGGATTCAAGATGATTAGTATATGCATGTATGCTTTCTCGATGTTTGTCAATTGCCCTGTTGTAATTTGTTCACCCAACATGTCATATATCTTAAGGAGAATCACCACTAGTGAACTATGGACCCCGGTCCTTTCTTTACCATCAATCTACAACTATTTAATATTTTCTGTTTACTTTCTGCAAGCTATGAATATCTTCCACACAATATGTTTAATCCTTTGTTTTTAGCAAAACCCGTGAGATTGACAACCTCAATGTAAGTTGGGGGAAAAGTTCTGTGGTTCTGTTGTGCAGGATTCCAAGTTGGAAACAACACCTTGGAGGTGTTTCCTTGCTCCTACTGGTTCGATAACCTTGGTTTCATAACTGAGGGAAAACTTGCTGTTGTGCTCATCATACCTTCCTCTTGGGGTTCCCCAACGAGATTGATATATTTTAGGCCATCAAGCTATTTTTCTAGCACCGTTGCCAGGGAGTCAAGGACATCTTCACAAGGGGAGTCCCTCATAACCAATCTCTTTACTTTGTTTTATTTGTTTTCCTTAGTTTATTTCTGCTTTGTTTGCTTGTTTCTTTATCAAAAACACACAAAAATTAGTTGTACTAGTTTGCTTTCTATATTAAAAACACGAAAAAATGACTACTCTTGAAAACACTAAGTTGTGTGACTTCACTAGCACCAACAACAATGATTTCATGTGCACACCTATTGCTCCACCTGTTCCCGGAGCTACTTTCTTTGAAATTAAACCTGCTTTACTCTATCTTGTTATGAGAGAACAATTTTCTAGAATTGGTACTAAAGATGTTGGTGCTCATCTAAATAACTTTGTTGAACTTTGTGAGATGCAAAAGCATAGGGATATAGATGGATATATTATTAAGCTTAAATTGTTTCCTTTCTCTTTCAGAGGAAAAGCTAAAGAATGTTTGCAATCCCTAACAAGAAATAATATTGATTCTTGGATTAAATGCAAAGATGCTTTCATTGGAAAATACTATCCTCCTGCTAAGATTATATCTATGAGAAGTGAAATAATGAAATTTAAACAATCTGATAATGAACATGTTGCTCAAGCCTGGGAAAGAATGAAATCTTTGGTAAAGAATTGTCCCACTCATGGACTAACTGCTTGGATGATTATCCAAACCTTTTATGCAGGATTGAATTATTCTTCAAGAAATCTACTAGATTCTGCTACTGGAGGTACCTTTATGACCATTAGTTTGGGTGCTGCAACAAAGCTTCTGGATAATATGATGGTTAACTATTCTGAATGGCATACCGAGAGTGCTCCACAAGGTAAAAAGCTAAATTCTGTTGAAGAGACCTCTTCCTTGAGTGATAAAATTGATGTTATTATGTCTATGCTTGTTAATGGGAAAGTTCATATTGATCCAAATCATGTTCCCTTAGCCTCCTTGGTTGCTCAAGAAGAGCAAGTTGATGTGAACTTTATAAGAAATAATAATTTTAGCAACAATGCCTGCAGGAATAATTTTGGTAATAATAATTATAGGCCATATCCTCCCAATAATGGTAATTCTTATGGAAATTACTACAACAATAGAAGTGCACCCTCTGAACTCGAAGTTATGCTTAAAGATTTTATTAGTAAACAATCTGCTTTCAATAAACTATTGAGGAAAAACTCTCTAATGCTAAAAGAAATATAGCATCATTGGCTAAAGCACAATCTTCTTTTAATAAAATGGTTGCTAAACCTAAAACTATTGAGAATCCCTTTGCTGCTACTAATGCCATACAAGTGAGAATTGATGAAAATGTTAGACTATTAGCTGAATTGTATGCTAAGTGGGAAAGAGAAGATGAAATTGCTAGAAAAATTTGTATTTCTACTATCACCACCACTAATGTTGAAGCTAGTAAACCCAATGGAACCTTTTCTAATAAAAATGCTGAAATTCTTCAAAATATGGGAACCAATAGCTCTACTACTTTTGATCATAATTATGATTTTGATGTTGATGGTTGCAACATCTCTAAAGTTATTATGTTCCTACGAAAGCTTGCTAAAAGTCCTAATGCTAGTGCTATGAATATGGCCTTTACAAAACACATTACTGAAGCTCTCATATAAATTAAAGAAGAAAAGATGAAAAATAAAGCTTCTATTCCTATGAAATTAGAAGATGGTTGGGAACCCATCATTAATATGAAAGTGAATGATTTTGATCTCATAGCCTTATGTGATTCATGATAGTAGTGTTTCTATTATGCCTAGAAAGATTGATGAAATGCTTGATTTGCCACCATTGGAAGATTGTTATTTAAATGTCCCACTTGATGATAATGCTAAAAAGAAACTCATGGGGAGTATTAATGATGTTCTTATTATGGTTAACAATGCCTATGTCCCCGTTGATTTCTATGTTTTGGATGTTGAATGGAATGCTTCTTGTCCTATTACTTTGCGAAGACCTTTTCTTACAACTGTTGGTGCCATTATTGATATGAAAGAAGGCACCATTAAATATCAACTCCAACTCAAGAAAGGTATAGAACACTTCCCTAAGAAGAGAGAGAAGACTCATTTTTCCTCTCCTATTAAAATAAATTTTTCTCTTAATGCTTCTTCATTTGAGAACACTTGATTCTTTTATTGCTTCTTATGCCTAACTTAAAGGCGTTAAAGAAAAGTACTTATTGGGAGATAACCCAAAAGTTTTAGATGAATCTTGGAAGTTATTACCTCTGTAATAACTGCTCCTTATCCTTTTTATTTGCTTTTTGTGCCAAGAGTAACTTCTAATGAGAGAGAAGTAATACTTGGAAAAGTTGTTATCCTGAAGCAGATTTTTGTGCTTCGATGTAAAAATTCGTGTAAAATCTCTGTACATCAGTTTGAGCTGTAATTTTTGTGCTTCTGCCCCAGGTTGTTATCCAATATTTGTTATTTCAACACTTTTCGATTTGAGCAACAGATGGTCTTCGAAAAATTGGTTTTTACATGCTCGTCTGTTTTGACAGATTTCTGCCATTATTTGCATTTGCTTCTTGTTGATTCTGTTTTGGGTTCTTTTTGGGGAATTGACCTTTTTCAGGGAAGTGCTACAGTAGCATGTGTTTTAATGGAAGTTTTACTTGGTGTTGAAACTGAACCCAAAGACTTATTATCTTGAGTACACTAATGTTTCGAACAAAGATTGTGTGGAGTTTTTGTATGAAGGAAAAAATTTCAGGTGGAAGGAGAGAGTGATGTAATGAGATGAAGAATGGACTAAAGCTCAAGCTTGGGGATGCCACCCGTGTGACCCCACGAAATATCCAAGAATTACAAGCATCAAAGCTTGGGGATGCCCAAGGCATCCCCTTCTTCATCAATAAAAATCTCAGGTTTCTTCCAAACATTTCATTTTTATTGTTTCATGCACAGTTGTGTTGTTCTTGGAGCGTCTTCGTTTTTGTTTTTGGTTTTCGTTTTCTTAGTTTGCTTGAATATATTGGTTGGACCCCCTCATTCATGCATTAGTTTTCAAATAGATTGGTTTGGATTGGAAAAGAGTAGGAAAAGTTCATACTTAAGTGGTAAAAAGGAGTTTGTTTTTGACTGTGGCCTATGCTTTGTCATGTCATGCTTGATATCGTTTTGGCTTTATGCTTACTAATTTTTTCTGTAGCATGACATGTTATAAACAATTGAGATTGCTTAATGTGCCTTGAAATAATCATGCGTTGTTTTAGCATATTAAAGCTTAGTATTGTGGTATTCTCCTGTGATGCTTTATTTGGGTTGACTTGGCGCATACTCACACCATTTTAAGACTACCCCAAGTCACCATATCCTCTATGATCCTTTAGTTGTCGACTTGTAATATCACTTTATGCTTTAATTAATGATGTTTTGTTGCTTTGCATGATTATGGCCATTATTGCTCTCTTAGTTGGTCGCTCCTAGTCTTTTGCTAGCCTCCATACCAAGTATGAGTTCCACTCGTGCATCCAACTCCAAATAAAACCAAGTTATTTCAAAGAGTCTACCACACCTACCTATTAGCATTTGCTATTCCAAGTATATTCATGTTTTTATCTACCTTCCGAATTAAACTTATTATGAGAAAACTAGTGATTAAAGCTCTCACGAACTTGATGGCACACTTTACTTTTCTTGCCCCTAATAAACTTGAACCATTGTGTAATCTATGTTGTATATGCTTGCACTTATATGTTGGGGATTAGAAGAACCATGTTGTCATGGGGAACGCTTTCAACATTTCACTTGTACATTGTACCTAGTTGATATCATGCTCTTTTGTCTATGGATGTCGTCGGTGTGAAATGGAAGGGGAGCTTGTAAGTCCATGGAGTTATGTATGTTTGTTAGAGAAACATCTGGGCCGCTGGTCTAATCCATGCCTAATCATGGTGGAAACCTGCAGCGTCACCATAATGAGCAATCTATGAAGCATTCTTGTTATAAAAAAAGAGATAGAGATTGAGAAAAATAGAAGAAAAAAATGAGAAAAGAGGAAAGAGAGAAAAGGCACCATTTTCCCATGGTAAATAAGAAGATTACTGAGATGCACGTTGTCTGCTTGCCTTGTCATTTTGATATGGGGATTCTTACGTATCATCGGGCAAGGGGTACCTCGTTGGCGGTTGTCTATGATACACATGTACTTACTATGACAAGAACTTATCGGTAACTAAACTTGAGTAGCATGCGGAGTAGCCCTCGTATTCAAGGGACATGAGATTTCTAACTTATACTTTGTCAAGCATAGACTCCATGGTCTATTCACTTTAACCTTAATCACTTCAAGATGCTTATGATAGGGGCAATGAGAGCTAAAAACTAATAAGTACCATAATTTTTGGAAGCTCTTTATGAGACTTGAATCCCTGCTTCCTTCTATGAAGGCCTTTCTTTTACTTTTATGTTGAGTCCCCATCTTCTATCTTTATGCACCTATTCAGAGATCATAGTGGCCATTCTTAGTTTAATGTGCATTGTCCCAAGACTTATTGATTGATGCATAACTTTGATATTGCTTATTCTTAAAATATTTGTATCTAGTCACCCTTATGAACTTTGAACGTGTCCTATGCATTTATGATTTGCTACTCCATGAGGGACAAGCTGAATACCATTCTCATTATGCTTTCTTTATGTGAAACAAACAAACGTCTTGCAAAGCATTGTTATTTAGGAATCTTTTGTTTGTGCTTTTTCATGTTACAACATAGTTGCTATGTCTTATTGTTAGAACTATATCTTTCATGCTATGTTAAAGTACTATGATCCCAGCTATGAATGTTTTACAAATACTTTGATCAAGTTTATGATGGTGCATGTCACCTCAAAAATTATTCTTTCTTTTTATCACTTACCTACTCGAGGACGAGCAGGAGTTAAGCTTGGGGATACGGAGCCAAAGTCAATATTTCACCGAGGGGAACACGGAGCCAGAAGACGAGACGGAGAGGGGCCAGGGGCTGGCCAGACCACCTGGGCACGCGGCTAGTCCTGGCCCGCGCCAGGGGGTGGTGTGGCTGCCTAGGGCACCCCCACGGCCTCCCCTTTTTCCTATAAGATGCCTCCAATACAGAAACGCTAAGTACCCGATCAAAATGCCACGAAAGAGTCTGTAGCCACTGTCATCTCCATCCCTATATTGGGAGGGATCTGAAGCTCTTCCCGGCACCCTACCGGAGGGGAGAATTCAACCTGGAGGCCTTCTTCATCACCATGCAAGCCTCCGGTGTGATGCGTTAGTAGTTCATCCCTAGACTACGAGTCTATGTAGTAGCTAGATGGTTGGTTCTTCTCCTTTGTGCTACCATGTGTTGATCTTGTGAGCTCCATTCATGATCAAGATCATCTATTTGTAATCATACATGTTGTGTTTGTGGGGATCCGATGGATATTGAGATGCTATTTCAGATTGATTATTCATTCTATCATGTCTTTGTTAGTTGTGATCTTGCATGCTCTCCGTTGTTAGTAGATATCTTGGCCGAGTAGATGCTAGCAACTCCAAAAGGGATTATTTATGCTCGATAGTGGGTTCATGCCTCTAGTAATCTAGGGAAGTGACAGAAATCTCTAAGGTACTAGATGTGTTGTTGCTACTAGGGAGAAAATAGCAATCCTTTGTTCATAGAACAATCATATTGTTTACTTTACATGCAATGCTTAATGCAATTATCTGTTGCTTGCAACTTAATACTGGAGGGGGTTCGAATGATAACCTGAAGGTGGATTATTAGTCATAGATGCAATTGGATTACGGTCTATGTATAATGTTGTAATGCCCAATCAAAACTCATAGGAGTCAAGATGATTAGTATATGCATGTATGCTTTCTCGATGTTTGTTAATTGCCTCGCTGTAATTTGTTCACCCAACATGTCATCTATCTTAAGGAGAATCACCACTAGTGAACTATGGACCCTGGTCCTTTCTTTACCATCAATCTACAACTATTTAATGTTTTCTGTTTACTTTCTACAAGCTATTACTATCTTCCACACAATATGTTTAATCCTTTGTTTTCAGCAAAACCATTGAGATTGACAACCTCACTGTAAGTTGGGGCAAAGTTCTGTGGTTGTGTTGTGAAGGGTTGCAAGTTGGAAACAACACCTTGGAGGTGTTTCCTTGCTCCTACTGGTTCGATAACCTTGGTTTCATAACTGAGGGAAAACTTGCTGATGTGCTCATCATACCTTCCTCTTGGGGTTCCCAAACGAGCTTGATATATTTTGGGCCATCAGGATCCTCCAGTGTCATTGCATGCCTTTGCATGTGTATTCTTTTCATAAACCACCATGTCATTGCAATGTGTGTCCTTCTCATAAACCACAACTAGAGTCATTGCAATGTGTGTCCTTCTCATAAACCACAACAATAGTCATTTCATGTTTGTCCTTTTCATAAACCACCACCTGGATCCACTACATGTCATTACATGTATGTCCTTCTCATAAACCACAACCAGAGTCATTGCATGTTTGTTCTTTTAATAAACCACAGCTAGAGTCACTGGATGTGTGTTCTTTTCACAAACCACATATGGATCCACTACTGTCATTGCATGTGTGTTATTCTCACAAACCACATATGGATCCACCAGAGTTCATTGCATGTGTGTTCTTTTCACAAACCACATATGGATCCACCAGTGGCATTGCATGTGTGTTCTTTTCATTAACCACATATGGATCCCCTAGTGTCATTGCATGTGTGTTCTTTTCATTAACCACAACTAGAGTCATTGCATGTGTGTTATTTTCAGAAACCACATATGGATCCACCAGAGTTCATTTCATGTCTGTTCTTTTCACAAACCACATATGGATCCACCAGAGTTCATTGCATGTATGTTCTTTTCACAGACACATATGGGTCCACAAGTGTCATTTCATGTGTGTTCTTTTCACAAACCACATATGGATCCACCAGTGGGATTGCATGTGCGATCTTTTCATTAACGACAGCTAGAGTCATTGCATCCGTGTTATTTTCACAAACCACATATGGATCCACCAGTGTCATTGGATGTGTGTTCTTTTCATTAACCATAGCTAGAGTCATTGCAGGTCTATTATTTTCACAAACCACATGGATCCACTAGTGTCATTGCATGTGTGTTCTTTTCATTAACCAAAGCTAGAGTCATTGCATGTCTGTTCTTTTCACAAACCACATATGGATCCACCATTGTCATTGAAATGTGTATTCTTTCATTAACCACATCTAGAGTCATTTCATGTGTGTTATTTGCACAAACCACATATGGATCCACCACTGTCATTGCATGTCTGTTCTTTTCAGAAACCACATATGGATCCACCAGTTTGATTGCATGTGTATTCTTTTCATTAACCACATATGGATCCCCTAGTGTCATTGCATGTGTGTTCTTCTCATTAACCAAAGCTAGAGTCATTGGATGTGTTCTATTGACAAACCAAATATGGATCCACTAGAGTTCATTTTATGTGTGTTCTTTTCAGAAACCACATATGGATCCACTAGTGTCATTGCATGTGTGTTCTTTTCATTAACCACATATGGATCCCCTAGTGTCATTGCATGTGTGTTCTTTTCATTAACCTCATATGGATCCACCACTGTCACTACATGTGTGTTATTTTCATTAACCACATATGGATCCCCTAGTGTCATTGCATGTGTGTTTTTTCATTAACCACAACTAGAGTCATTGCATGTGCGTTCTTTTCACAAACCACATATGGATCCACCAAAGTTCATTGCATGTTAATTCTTTTCACAAACCACATATGGATCCACCAGAGTTTGTTGCATGTCTGTTCTTTCCATATACCACATATGGATCCACCAGAGTTCATTGGATGTGTGTTCTTTTCACAAACCACCTATGGATCCACCAGTGTCATTACATGTATGTTCTTTTCATTAACCATAGCTAGATTCATTGCATGTGTGTTCTTTTCACAAACCACACATGGATCCACCAGAGTCATTGCATGTATGTTATTTTCATTAACCACAACTAGAGTAATTGCATGTATGTTCTTTTCACAAACCACATCCATCCACCAGTGTCATTGCATGTGTGTTCTTTTCATTAACCACAGCTAGAGTCATTGCATGTCTGTTCTTTTCACAAACCACATATGGATCCACCATTGTCATTGAAATGTGTATTCTTTCATTAACCACATCTAGAGTCATTTCATGTGTGTTCTTTTCACAAACCACATATGGATCCACCAGTTTCATTGCATGTGTGAACTTTTCATTAAACACATATGGATCCCCTAGTGTCATTGCATGTGTGTTCTTTTCACAAACCACATATGGATCCACCAGTGTCATTGCATGTGTGTTTTTTCATTAACCACAGCTAGAGTCATCGCATGTGTGTTCTTTTCACAAACCACATATGGATTCACCAATGTCATTTGCACGTATGTTCTTTTCAATGACAGCCGCTGGCCACAAAAATTCGGGACGCAGAGCTAACCAGCAACCGCTCCGGGCTTCTAGAAGACCTAATCCCCAATTGTTGGGCGTTGTTGCACCAGGGTGCATGGAAGATAAGGATGTCCTTCGTGAGGGAGGTCTGCGAGAAGTCTGTTCTGCGAACTAATCGGCAATGGCATCCATGAATGGGCCTATGTGCTTGTCGTTATCCCCTTAACCTCAGAGCCAAAGCTCAGATTGTTTTCCTTCATCGCCATGGAGAGGGAGAGGCCCAAACTCAGCTTGCACGAGGCTTAGATGTCTTCCCAGTACGACATACTCGCGCCACCGTTCGCGAGGCTTCCGGCCGGCTTCGATCTCAGCTACACCGGGGTTCCTGTCGTGCTGCTCTTGTGCGACAACGTGTTGGCGAGGCAAATCGAGGAGCACTGCCGCCAGCTGCCGGAGCAGAAGAGGGCAATGGCACGGTACTCGCGAATGAGCATGTACTACCGAAAGTTATGCAAGAAGGAGCGGTTTGCGTTGATTGAGCTGTGCGGAACCCACTGGCGGGAGATCCACCCGGATCTGCGTAACCCTGAAGGGAGGCAGCACTTCTGGGCAGTGCATGGGAGTACGACCTCCACCATTATCGATGCGGCGCGCCGTGAAGAATCCATGAGGAGGAGGAACGCTGCCGGGAACATCGGCATCGATTCTGACACGGAGGAGGCTGACGATGACGCGGACAACGTCGTCGATGATGGAGACTGCGGGAGTGTCATAGTCGATTAGGGCCACTTAATCACAAATTAAATATATGTACGGTATCTTAATGCCCTCTTTGGATCTTGTTCACTTGAGTCATAGTCGGTTATCGTCATAATCTATATATGTTGGCCATGTTTTAGGTGTCTTTGTCTTTGAAACTAGTCAAAACTCATCCGATCCTGAAAATAAAGTTCGCTCATTCCTGGCATATCAGATGGGACAATACGCTAACTCTGCTCCCATCACTTGATGGCACAACCATAATTTGGAGTGCGCCAGAGGAGAAGGGGTCGAGCATATTGTAATAGTGTACTACTTTTGTCGAGATATAACTAACTTAGCTTTTTTTAGATATTTAAATGTATCTATACCCAAAACATGTGTAGATACATACGAATCTACACAAATTCAAGTCACTTAGTTCTAGATGGAGGGAGTACTAATATTTTTTGAGGAGTAGTTTCTGATGGCATATATTGGGCATGTTTTAGGTTTCTCTGCCTTTCAAACTAACTAAAAGTCGTCAAATTCTGAACAAACAAATTCATTGCGTTCACATCTGATGGGACAATACGCTGACACTGCTACCAGCACTTGATGGCACAACCATAATTCTGTAGTGCACAAGAGGAGATGGGAATACAAGGGAGATGGGAACTAGTAGCTGCGTCCATACGCAGGTAAAAAATTAATGTAATAATATTTAAAAAATTGTAATCTAGTCCACATGACCCCATCACAGACATGTTGCACGCACCATATATAAATAAAGACGACACGACTAGTTTAGTTTCAATGATATAATTCAACATACGACGTTGCTATGCCCGCATCTTTCTACTCCTCTTATTAGTCTCCTAGCCCACGCGGCATTAAGCAATAGTTGATGAGGATGAAAAAAATGATAAAATGGCAAATAAAACAATTTTTAAGCTTACCTTTCATCTAGAGAATCGTACAAAGATGAAATTGGCAGGGATTTATTATTTCTCCTGTAATAGCCGAAAGATCCTCAAGAACATCCTCAATCACCCCTGCAACTTCTTCATATTCTAATACACCTCCATTATTTGCTCTTTTCTCCCCGTTCCGCTTACCCTTTTGTTTATTTCACACCCTTTTCTCGTCGGCACCTCCACTTCTTCATAAATTGGCTGCTTACCTAAGTTTTCCTCTGAGTGCTCATCACCGTTTTCCTCCACCTGCTGCACTTCCTCAAGTTCTTCGTCTTCGCGTTGCTCTTCCTCCAGTTCTGGCTGAGAAGCCTCATTTTCTGCCACCGGGGTGTGAACAGGGACAAGATCATGTGTAACTGGGTTTTTGCACAACCTCTTGATATGGCTAAATCCTCCACGATGTTTACATTACGTTTTCCTAGCTCCCAGCCTTGAACCTTTATCGGTGGAGGCTTCGACCCTTAGCTTTCTAGGCCTCCCAGGTGGCCTCCTAAGAACTGGTGGTTGAAGTTTGAACCTTGGATTGACAATCTCCCAATCATTTTCGTCAGCCATAGGTGGTACGTTTTCTGCATAAATTGCAGCAAACTTGTCCACAGAGAAATAGTTGTCAACGTAGTTCTCTATTTCAGCTCCGGTACCTCTAAGCTTTAAGATGAAGTACATTGCATGGTGACATAGCAGACCAGTAATCTACCACTACCTGCATGAAAAAGTCTTGTTTGCAATGTCTACAGTGTACCTCCGTTCACTTCCACGCTTGTATTCTACATAAACCTCAGCCAATGTTCTGGAACTTCTGACCATCCTCATCTTTATCGTTCTCATTGCCCTAGGTCTTGCATTCATTAACATAACCACCTTTGGAACTATTTTATGGCCTAAAAAATTTCTTGCACAAATTCTTTGCCTTAAATCTATCTTCACCATTATGTACTATCTTATTACATCCAACAAAATAACAATTCCAAGTGTCTTCATGCCCAAAAACTTATCATTGAAACTCTCTACCAAATTATTGCAAAAAATTCCACCTTGCTTAACTCACCAAACTTGCTTCTGGCCCATAGCTTGGTGTGATGTTCTTCAAGGTATTGTTTCACCTTTGGCACTACATAGATGTTCTGCAAGTAAGTAGCGTGCGTGCTTGGGGTGTATGTGTATGCTGATCGCCACAAGTCCTCTTCAAAGATCTTTCATTTGAACTTCTTCGTGAAGTTAGTAGCGAGGTGCCGCATGCATTCCCTATGCTCAACCCTAGGAAACACAACATCAACAACATTCTCAAGACCCTTGCATGCACAATTGTGTATCACCAAGCCTTCAGGGTGACCAATTACTGCCCGTAGTCTCTGCATGAACCATGTCCAGCTTTCATTTTATTCACCCTAAAGAACAACATAAGCTACGGGTAGAAGCCAATTATGCGCGTCCAAAGCACAAGCAGAAGCAACATGTCCCATGAACTTCCCTGTTAAAGCAGATGTGCCTATTGCCAAATATGGCCTGCAGCCGTCTAGGAACCCCCTCCAGCACGCCTTCAGGCAGACAAAACATCTCTGAAGCATTTCTTATCTGTCTGCTTATACCTGACCCCCCTCGAGACCTTTTCTCTTCCTTTCACAACCTCGTAATCGATGTCAACAACACTACCAGGTGATGTTTTCTTTACCTGAGCTTTGGAACTATACAACATGTGAAAATTTTCATTCCATTGCCTTGTATGAAGTCTAGAGTCATCTCCTTCCCATCAAAGACTCTGTGGTAAGGAATCAGAATGTTAAACTTTTTGCTAATCTTTGCTCTGAGTTCAGCAGGTCCAATGTTATGATCCTGCCTCACCCAGTCAAGTACAGTAGCAGCAATTCACTTGGTAGTCGCCGGTCTAATTTTATCACATAAAGAAGTATTATGGCAGTTGTCTTTCTTCGTGTTTACTTTGATCTGCATTCCATAAGAATCCTAATAATTCAGATCTAATTATTAGTAGAATAAATATGAGAAAGACTGAAACTAAATATAGCTATTGCAACTAGAAATGGGTGTGCACCCCGCATTGGAGATGCATGTAATCTCCATTTACACACATTCCTTTCCCTACAATGCACCATAAATCTCTTTTGGTCCCTCTTTTCAATGATAAATTCAAAACCAAGTCTGATTGCATAGGTTGCAACTACATATCTGTAGTCCTCCACATTCTCAAAGACAGTCCCCTCATCAATTGTAGGATTGTCCCTGTCAAAGTGCATCACTGACCTATCCTCGTCTTCGTCATCGTATCTACATCCCATTTCCACATCTTCACATTCCTCTTCCTCATCAGTCCCATAGTCAGGCTCAAAGTTCGAATCAACCAAATATTCCCTACTCTCCATCCTATCAGGGTCAGCATCCATGTATGGATATGCTTTCTCATCATCATCCGCACCGCCACACATTTTAGTGTCTTCATGCTCGCTTGACAAAGCATCATGCTCAAGGACAAGCTGTACAGACGTCCTGTGGTTACCAACCCATATCCTTGCCATCATCATGGGACCAGAAACGCTAATTGGGGTATGCAGAAAAGGAATCACACTTCTTACCTGTCAACACCCAGATTTTTAATCCTAGATGGCTGTTATGCCATACATCGCAATCCCAGGATTACCATTTTTGCGAGACATCACAGATTGGATATCACAGTACATCATCCATTACAAACCATAATAAGGTCTTAGACAAATAAAGGATCTCATGATCCAGTCTTAATACAAACAAGCAGCGGAATAATAAGCGTAGCGGTGGGCTCCATCTTCAGTGTCACAGGCGCTGACGATGGGAGATGATCCTAGTTGTCGTAGCCGTCCTGCTATCCTTCTTCCGGATAGTCCTCCTCATAGTCTGGCCACGGGAATAGCTAGGCACAAAGCCATGCGTACTCTTTAAGTACTCGCAAACTATTACTAACAAGTAATGTAGTCCTAGTAGGAAAGCTAAGCTCTAAGTTTATTTGCAAAAGCTAAATTTAACCTAAGCTGAGTTCAGAAACAAAGAAAGCTAAAATAAAGTTCTAAATCACTTAAGTTGGGAACTAAGTTTTCATAGCCACAACTCTGTTGTGGTCAAGTCAAGTCACAATTCATTTCACAAGTCGTTTTGAAAACATCTGACGACGGAATAGTATGGCCACTCCAACTGTCCATGACCGCGGACGTGGCTATTCGAATAGTTTGACACTCTACAGAGGTGGTACACTTTCACCACAAAATTCGATACATCCGTCAGGGATAACCCTGAATCATCATATTTAGTATGCGGATAATCAATCATAACCTTTACTTTACACACTCACCTCTCCTATGAGCTTGGCCTCCCAGCCATGGCCATCTACCATCCTGGGCACTGCATAGGTGGACATCATCATGAGGTAGCCTCAGCTCAAACCTCTTTCGCGAGGGAACCCATACTAATGCATATAAACTTTCGGCTAAGCCTTACCCAATTCAGGTATTGTGGTTGTACGGTAAAATTGGAATAGTATCGCATACGAACCGAACCATCATTTTATATAAAGGGCTAAGGCTCATGCCTCAACATTCTCATCATCAAATCCATTTGTGTTTCTCAACACATGTCAAAACATTTCAATAGAATGACTCATCATTCCAAGGTTTTCACAAATCATTTTCACCAAGTATTCCCATCTAAAAGTGATCAAGTTTCATGCTTTAGCACTAGCCACTAAGTTAAGAGTGTTCACTAATGAGGGCTAATCTCAATCTCATGCCATAGAATTACATCTAGTATAGGCCTAGTTTTATACTCTTTGTATTGTCTATACTACTTTCCAAAATCTCACAAGGCATTACTAAAAGTAAAGAAACTTTGGTAAAGTAAAAGATTAAAGCTTGCAAGTAAAACTTGGGATGAGTAGAAATCAAAGTATGTAACCAGAGCATGCCTAATGCATCTTGCTTAGGTTATCTTGTATGGGTAACTTTTATAATTCTAGCTTGCCTTGGTTGGTGCAGTGATTGAAGTTTTCTTCGTCTTCTTCGGGGTAGAACTCCTCCAACTCGTAGACTTGGTCGGTACTATCGTCTATAAATGAATACAGGATACACAATCACCAAACAATACTTAACTAAGTCTATTTAGCACACTAAGGTTCACAATTGATGATCTAGCATCATCACACTCATCAAAAGATTTAAAAGAACTAGTTTCATTTATTTTATTTGAGAAAAGTAATTAAGATATAATATTCTCCAATTAAAATATGGGATCATGTGGACACATGTCATCACCACATATTCTAATACATGGGAATGTGATTTAAAGGGTTGGTCACATTTTATAAAGTTTAAGATTATTATTTAATAGATTTAAAGTGACTAGAAATGCCTATATAGCATTATTTTGGTACTAGTCCAAAGTCACTGCATGCAAACTTAAATATTTTTACATATTAAGATAGATATTATCAAATATGATTTTTGAGAGTTGGAATCAACTCAAAAGCCATTATGGTTGATTTTTGAAAAATGTTTGAAGTTGCAAAAGTCTTTATTTTGTTTTTTGCTATATGTGATCTCCAACTCCAATTGATTTAAATCCAACGGGCTTGGATAGATATTTTAATTATCTTTCTAACAAAATTTGAATCATGCATGTTGGTTAAGTGAAACTCTCTGAATGGAATTTTGAATAAGTTGACAGATTCTAGTTTCAACTAAATTGGAAAATACTAATTTGAATTGGTGGGCTAGCGCGGGAAAGGAAAATGGGCCAGCCCAGCTGCACTGCGCGGGCGCAGCGGGCTGCTGACAGGGGAGACCCAGGCGTCAGCGGCTGTTACTACGCGAAGCGGTACGTTACAAACTCAGCTGTGCAATTAGACTACGATCGAATGGTTGTGGTTCGTTGTCCCCGGTGAACATGTCTTCGGCGAGAACGAACCCTGGCCGCACGGTGGGGGTCTACGGGGGCTCACCTGGGCCCCAGCTACGGTCGGCGATGGGGGCGTTCGAGCTGGTAGATGACGGCGGTTCGAGGCATGGTCGCGGCGGCTCCTGCGGCAACTCCAATCGACGGCGCCTCTTCTCTTCTGCAGCGTTAAACTCCGGTGAAATTACGGCGGACTGAGGCTCGCCTTGCTCCGGGGAGAGTGTTGGGGGATCAGTGGTGAGAGGGGAGTGGAATGGTGTGAGGATTTGAGGCTGAGGAGGCCTCTATTTTTACCGTGTCGAGGGAACCGAGCTGTGTGGGCGCGGCTTGTCGGTGGCGATGCTACAGGCCGCTAACAGTGCGGTAGGAGGTAGGGAACGATGCGTGGTCTTCTGGCGGTTCTCTCTGGCTTAGAGGCGAGGCATGGGGAGGTCGCATTGGGTCGGGAGAGGGCGGTGCTCTGAGCGGCAGAGGGGGTGTTCGATGCGGTGCACGGGGGCTACGGGTCAAGCGGCGGCGAAGGGGGTCTCTAGGCGGCTGTTGGGTTCATGGTGAAGCAGTGCGCGCGGGGTGAGGTCGAGGCGCGGCGTGTGCGGGCTGGTCGGGCACGGCGCTCTGGCGCGTGCTCGGCATGGCATAGACGCTCTGGGCGTAGTGTTCCTGAGGTGGTCCACGATGTGGCTTTGCTTGGGGAGGGGACAGAGAGGGGCGGTGCATTGGCGGCTACCTCCTAGACATGGTGGGAGAGAGCGGGGCGGTCCGGGGTGAGAAGCACATGGTCGACCGGCATGTCGGTGCTCGGGGTGGCTCGGCACTAGCGCAAACAGCAAGCGAGGGTGGTTCTTTGGTGCTGGATGGGACTGGGGGATACCAGGGACAAGTTTTGGCGACAGTTGGTAGACAAGGCATTGATCAAAAACAATAAAAGTTTGGCAGTTGTTTCTGTTCTCTCCAAGTGTTCGACACAAAGTCCGCATGAGATTTAAACTTTTGGGGTGAACTTGACTTAAGCTTGAGTGACTAGGTTTGCTTGGGATTGGCAAGGGGAATTGATTTGGTGGGTTTTTGAAAAAGTGTGATCTTCACATATGAATTGGATACAATTTTCAAATGCCATTTAAATTTCTTTGCTATATGTTTCTGTAATGGTGTAAAGTGGGCCTTGGTACATCTTTCCTTGGTCTAGCAAGGGGAGAAAGAAATAGAAATGTTTCTGTTAGAAATTCTCTTCTAGGAACACTCATAGTGGCCTAGTGGTTAATTTTGGTCAAAATGACCATTTGCCTTATTTAATCTTATTTGATTTCTTTTTCTTTGGATTTTGTTTGGAAATGATCTAGATGATGTGGCATTCATCTTTAAACCATTTGACAACATTTAGAACAATCAAGCATGGCATTTTCAAACAGTTCTACACTAATGCAAACACACATGCATTCATATGCATTTTCTTTAATAAAAGTTTTTGTTAATCCAAAATTGGGTGATTAGGAACTTGATAACCTTGATTAAAGATTTGGGGTGTTTCAAACCTTCCCTCCTTAAATAAAATCTCGTCCCGAGATTTAAGAAAAACTAGGAACTAAAGAGATCTGGAAACTCAGTCCTAATGTAATATTCTCGCTCCCAGGTAGCTTCTTCTTCGGTATGGTTGCTCCATTGAATCTTGAGAAACTTGATAATCCGGGTCCTGGTGGTTCTGAAGGCTTCTTCCAAGATACAGATGGGCACTTCACGATACGTCAGATCCTTGTTGATATCAATGGCTCGGTGATCGATGTTCTTGAAAACTTCGGTCTTCTCTAGAACTTCTAGGCATTTGTGTAGTAACGAGATATGGAACACATTATGGATGGCTGACATCTCCTCTGGAAGTTCCAGTTGATAAGATACTTCTCCTCGGCGATTCAGAATTTTGAAGGGTCCGATATATCTGGGGGTTCACTTCCCTTTCAGCTGAAAACGATGCATTCCTTTCAACGGCGAAACTTTGAGGTACACAAAATCTCCGACATTGAAAGACAGGTCTCTACGTATCTTGTCAGCGTAACTCTTCTGTCTAGATTAGGCGTCTGAGGTGCTCACAGACTTTGTGAACCTTCTCTTCAACTTCTCGTAGGATGTCGGGTTCAAAAATCTGACTCTCTCCTACTTGCGACCAATTCAAAGGGGTACGACACTTCCTTCCATATAAGAACTCAAATGGGGCAATTTGCAAACTGGCTTGATAACTGTTGTTGTATGAGAATTCTGTGAAAGGCGGACAATCTTCCCATTTTGATCCATACTCTAGCACACAAGCTCTCAACATATCTTCTAAGATTGGGTTGACTCTTTCAGTCTGTCCATCGGTCTGTGGGTGATAATCTGTGTTGAAATTCAACTTGGTCCCTAATCCTTCTTGGTCTTTTTGCCAAAATCTCTAGGTAAATTGGGTTCCTCGATCAGATACTATGGTCTTGGGGGTTCCATGCAAACCGACAATTCTAGCAATGTACAACTCTTCTAGCTTCGCACTCTGGTAGGTTGTCTTGAAAGGTATAAAATGGGCTACCTTGGACAGTCTATCAACTATGACCCAAATAGAGTCATTTCCCCTACTAGAAGTAGGTAAACCGGTGATAAAGTCCATTCCAACGGAATCCCATTTCCATTCCGGAATCTGCAATGGTTGCAACAGTCCTGTGGGTCTCTAATGTTTCGCCTTGACTCTTTGACATATATCACACTTGGCAATGTAGCTTCCGATTTCTCTCTTCATCTTGTGCCACCAAAATTGCTCCTTCAAATCTTGATACATTTTCGTTCCTCCAGGGTGGATAGAATAAAGAGTATCATGAGCTTCTTGCATGATAACTTGCTTCAGCTTCAAATCTGCTGGCACACAGATACGTCCTTTGTACCAAAGAACTCCTTCTTCATCCTCGGTAAATCCAGGTACCTTTCCTATACCAATATGACGTTTGATTCCGTCGATACTTGCATTTCCCTTCTAGGCTTCCTTGATCTGGCTAATCAAAGTGGGTTGATGTTCAATGCTAGCTAAAAAATCCTTTTGCTAACTAGCTCAGTTCTAAACTGCTCCAACTCTTCATGCAAACTTGGCTGGTTCTCTTTGATCATGGTGTTTAATCTACACAGCAATCTGCTAAGAGCATCCGCTACCACATTGGATTTGCCGGGGTGATAGTAAATGTCCAGGTCATAATCCTTGATTAACTCTATCCACCTCATTTGCCTCATATTCAGCTCCTTCTGAGTGAAAATATACTTCAAGATCTTATGATCTGAATAAATCGCACAGTGATTACCCATAAGGTAATGACGCCATGTCTTCAATGCTAAAACTACGACTTCTAGTTCAAGATCATGGGTAGGGTAGTTTTACTCATGCTGCTTCAGTTGTCGAGACAGATATGCTATGACTTTGCCTTCTTGCATCAACACACATCCGAGACCAATCTGGATGCATCACAATACACATCAAAGGGCTTCTTAATATCTGGCATAATCAATATTGGGGCTGAAATCAATCTCTTCTTGAGCTCTTGAAAGCTTGCTTCACATTTGTCGGTCCATTCAAACTTCTTGTCTTTCTTCAACAATTGGGTCATCGGTCTTGCAATGCTAGAAAATTCTTCAACAAACTTGTGGTAGTATCCCGCTAATCCAAGAAATGCACGGACTTGGGTTTGAGTGGTTGGGGCTTCCCATTCTACAACATCTTTTACCTTGGCGGGATCAATAGTGACTCCTCCTGCTGACACAATATGTTTGAGGAATCCTACTTCTTTCAGCCAAAACTCACATTTGCTGAACTTGGCATACAATTGATGCTCTCTAAGGGTTTTAAGGATGGTTCTTAGGTGTTTCTCATGGACTTCTTCTGACTTGGAATAAATAAGAATATCGTTGATAAACACAATGACAAACTTATCTAGAAAGTTCATAAAAATCTTATTCATGAGATTCATGAAATAAGCGAGGGCATTGGTTAATCCAAAAGACATGACCGTATACTCATACAATCCGTATCTGGTGGTAAAGGTGGTCTTTGGAATATCCGTTGCTCGAATCTTGAGTTGATGATAACCAGTTCTAAGATCAATCTTAGAAAATACTCTAGCACCAGTCAATTGATCAAACAGATCCTCTATCTTGGGCAGTGGGTACTTGTTCTTGATGGTGACATCATTCAGCTTTTAGTAGTCTGTTCACAAACAGAACATGTGATCTCCATGGCGATGCGCTTGGTTGAATCAGACCTTTCTCCAGCATAGCATCAAGTTGCTTCTTCAGCTCCACTAACTCTGATGGGTTCATGCTATAAGGTCTCGGAGCTATGGGTCTAGTTCCAGGAATTAGTACAATAATGAACTCGATATCCCGATCTAGGGGCATACCGGGCAATTCATCTGCGAATACATCGAGGTATTCACAGACTACTCTGACTTGGTCTATGGTTGGTTGGGATAGACTCTTGTTGCATTTGAACTAACGGGGCAAGGTCTCAGATATTTGCTCTACTGATACTCCAGAGCTACTGGTCATGGTTATGGCTTTCTTGGCACAGTCGATCAATCCTTTATGTTTTGACATCCAATCCATTCCTAGTACCACTTCCAAACCTTTGGTTCCAAGTACTATAAGATTGGCATAAAAATCTATCCCATGGATTCTGATAGGCACAGCCTTGCAAATTCTTCTAGCTTTGTTGGTTGAACCAGGTATTTGAACTATCATAACATGCTTCAATTTTTTTGGTTGAATCTTACTAGTGCATGCAAATTCTTCTGTAACAAACGAGTGTGATGCTCCAGAATCAAACAACACTCTTGCTAATACTAAGTTAACAAAAAACATACCCAGCATGACATCTGGCGCTTCCTGGGCTTCTTCAGCATTCATGTGGAACAGACGACCGTTGCGGTTGAGAGAGTTCCCTGGGGAAAATCTTCTTCCAGGCTGAAAACGGCATTCCTGCTGAGCTGGGGCATTCACATTGGTGGTGGCTACAAGATTCTTGGGACACTCATTGGAGTAGTGACCCTTGACTCCACATTCAAAACAAGTGATCAGGGACTTGTCTTTGGTTGCAATAGGCACGGCATTTATTCTAGTATTTGGGGCAGTATTGTTGTTGTTGTTGTTGTTGTTGTTGTTGGACTTGGGCGGTCCACCGTTGAAGTTGTTGGAGTTGTTGGGGTTGTTGTTATGGTTTCCTCCGGACCTCACGTTTCCGCCGCTATGATTGGGGTAGCTTGGACGATACATCGGGGGTCTATTGTTCCTTGGGGCATATCCTGCAGATGGGTTGGGGCGATACTTCTGGGTATTGTTGGACCCAGTTTGGTGCATCCTTTTGCGCTTGTGGTTGTCATTTTCTTGCTTAATCTTCCCTTCCATCTGGATGGCAGAGTCGACTAGCTCTTCTAGCTCTTCAAAACGGATGTTGACTAAAACCATCTGCATCTCATCATGCAGTCCATTCAGAAATCTTTCCTTTTTCTTGGCTTCAGTGTTGATCTCACCCGGTGCATACCTAGCCAGGGGCAGAAATTTGTCACGGTACTCAACTACTGTCATCCTTCCTTGCCTTAGTTCCCTAAACTCATCTCTCATTCTGGTGACTAAACCTTGTGGCACATGGGTGTGGCTGAACTTGATCTTGAAAGCTTCCCAAGTCATCACTTGACCGTTGTTCATAGTATGGGTGCTATTCCACTAGGCTCTTGCATATCCTGCCAGATAGTGGGTGGCAAACAGAACTTTCTCATTGTTGTCAACTCTTGCGACTTCCAGGTTATTCTCCATGGTCTGCAACCAATCATCAGCATCTAAAGGGTCCTCAGATTTGTTAAAGATAGGGGGATTGGTATTCTGAAGTTCTTAAGCTTGGATCCATGATGATCCTGATTTTCATGGCCTCGATTATTGTGGGCTGATACATTGCAAATGTATCTATAATTTTTGATGTTCCATGCTTGGTTTTATCTACTTTCGTATGTTCTGTTCCAACTTTGGAGTACTTTTCATAGACTTCATTGGACTAACCTATTACCAAGATGTCACAGTGCCAGTTGCCTGTTTTCTGCTATTTTCTGTTCCAGGAAAGTCCGAAAATCAATATTCTCGGAATTGGACCGGACAAAAGCCAAAGTCGACATTTTACCGGAAGACTCACGGAGCCAGAAGACAAGACGGAGAGGGGCCACAGGGTGGCCACACCATATGGTGGCGCGGGCTAGCCCTAGCCACGCCACCAGGTGGTGTGGGCCCCCTGGCCGCCCACCGACCTTGCCTCTTCGCCTATAAGAAGCCTCCTGATGCATAAACCCTAGATCATCAAGCCTCCAGCCACGAAAAGTTCCGCAGCGCCGCCGCCACCAAAGGGGATATTCGAGGGACAAAAGTCTCTGTTCCGACACCCTGCCGGGATGGGGAAGTGCCCCCGGAGCCATCTCCATCGATCTCCATCGCCATCTCCATCACCATTGCTGATTCCCATGATGAGGAGGGAGTAGTTCTCTCTCGAGGCTAAGGGTTCTACCGGTAGCTATGTGTTCATCTCTCCCTCTATGCATGATCTTATTGATATCATGAGCTTGTAATCTATAGATCTATTATGCTACTCAAGTGCTTTAATGAATCTCTGCTCTCCCCATGTGTGTGAAAGTGACAGCGTGCTCACCATGGTGGCACTTAGGCTAGAGATTACAAATACTTGTTATGAGTTATATTTGGAGTTGGATGTTTCTATGAAATTGTGGTGTTTGTTGGACTCATCTAGTACTCAAGGTGACAGTGTGGGGTTTTTGAGATGGGAAAGGCTTACTTTGAGGTGTGCTGTTATAGCCCTACCATCGATTAGAGTGTCCAACCGCAGAGTAGTTAAGAGTAGTATCATAAAGAGAAGATATTTATATGAGAGTGTTCACAAGTGAAAGTATGATCCCTAGGCCTTGTTTCTTAGCATTGATCCACCGTTTGCAATTAGATCTGTTACATGTTTGCTTGCTTCCATCTTTATTTCAGTTTGCCTTTAGTCTCTTCCACGCCATCAAGTTATCTTCTATCACTGTTACCACTTATAATTATCCATCCCACTTGTGTTTCACTATCTCTTCGCCGAACTAGTGCACCTATACACCTGACAAGTGTATTGGGTGTGTTGGGGACACAAGAGACTTCTTGTATCTTGATTGCAGGGTTGCTTGAGAGGGAATACCTTTGACCACTTCCTCCCTGAGTTCGATAAACGTTGGGTGATCCACTTAAGGGAAAACTTGCCGCTGTTCTAAAAACCTTTGCACTTGGAGGCCCAACAACTGTCTACAAGAATAGAAGTGCGTAGACATCAAGCTATTTTCTGGCGCCATTGCCGGGAGGTAAGGTAAAAGGTATTCACACCGGAGGATTAAAAAAGAAGAACCTCCAACGGCAAACGCCTATTTTCTGGCGTCGATGCCGGGGAGGTAAGGTAAAAGGTACTCACATCCTCCGGTGTGAGTGCTCAAAGTTATTTCCTTTAGATTCTACAATTTTGTCTTTTTGTTTCTTATTTTCACTAGTTAGGCTTAATGGAAAACAACAACAAAAATAGAGAGCTTTTTAGTCTTTTTCCTAATATAGAACATGAATTGTCTGAAAAGAAAATTAAAAAACCCATGGAACTTTCTTTGCATGCTAATAGCAATGTTATTAGTATGAATATTTTGAACACCGTTGTTACTAATGCTATGGAAACATCTAAGCTTGGGGAAGTTGGTTTTGATGAAAATGATATTTTTAGTTCCCCAGCTTTAAAGAAGAAAATTTGCTCTAATGATACTTTATCTCCCATATGTGGTAATTCTAATGATACTTGTGATATTTTAAATCCACATACTAAAAGCATCTCTTTTAAAATACCTATAAAAATTGTTGAACGTGTTATGAACAACTCTTATTTTGGAGATAGAACTGTCCATCCTGGTGATCATTTACTCCTTATACATGAATTATGCGGGTTGTTCAAGTGTGCAGGTATTTCAGTGAACCAAGTTAAGAGGAAGCTATTCTCTTTTTCACTTAGGGGCAAAGCAAGGGAGTGGTATGAGCTACTAGATGATCCTCATCATTTTGAGTGGAAGGAACTTGAATCTCTCTTTTACTCTAAATTTTATCCTCCTCGTGAAATTCATAAAGATAGGAATTACATTTATAATTTTCATCCACATGATGGAGAAAGTATTGCCCAAGCATGGGGGAGATTGAAGTCACTAATGCTCAAATGTCCCATTCATGAGTTCCCCAATAATATTGTTATTAATAATTTCTATGCAAGGCTTTCAGGACATTACAAGGACTATCTAGATACTTGTTTAGAGGGATCCTTCACAAGTAAGGAGGTCAAATCTAAGTGGGATCTTCTTGAAACAATTCAAAGCAATACCGAAGATTGGGATAACAACAAAGGTAAAGAACCAGGTATAAACTATGAGTATGATTGCATTAAGTCTTTCGCTGAAACTGCTGATTTTCAAGATCTTAGTGCTAAATATGGTCTTGATCCTCAAATTCTTGTTGATTGTTACAGAAACTTTGCTTCTCATATTAATGCTCCTAAAGAAAAATGGGACATGTATCATGAGCCTTTTAAAGACACTTGCATGGAAAATGATATTGTTTTTAATGATAGCAATAAACATGCTCAAATCTCTGAAAGTACTATTTCTTATAAGCATGTTAATTTTTGTGGAATACATAGACCTTGTGAGAATAATCAAATTGAAGAAGAATATTGTACCACCCACAGGAATGAAAAAACTAGAATGTGGTATAGGGCTGTAAATGATCTTGGTAAAAAAGTTTGTGCCCTTTATCCTTTTATTTGTGAACTTTGCTTCGAAGTGGGTCATTTCAATTTTCAATGCTCAGGCCATAATAATAGCCCTTCTAATCCAATGAGTACTGCAAGTTTGTATTGTGATGACATGATCACTCCTAATCAGCATGATGAACTTACATTATTTTTGGGGTGTGTAGAGTTATCAAGAAAAACCTCTTTGGTAGATATGGGTGCTTTTGATATGAATAGTGCGCTGCATGGTTGTCATCTTTATTGTGTTGATGATTGCCACACGAATACTTACATACAAAATATTATAGAAGATGAGATTTTACCAAAATATGATAGGACTAATATGTGTTTTGATCTTATTAATGAAAAGAAGGAATCCTCCAAAGTTTCTTCTGTTGTCTCTAACAATGAACCAGGGTATAAGGAGAAGCTTCCTTTCAAGCCTCTCCCTCCTAAAGAGAAGAAGAGAAAGAAAAGGAGGAGGAGTAAAAGGAGAGAGGAAACGGTATTTTCCCCTAAACATGTTGCTCCTATTATAGTTTTTGATGAGTCTGAACTCGATGATGTAACTATGCCTATTACCTATAGTAGTGATCATGATTGGGAAAAACACACTACTTTTGATATTGAAAATATCTTCGGTACCAATTTGAAAATGATGATAATTGTTGTACTATTAGTGCTATCCATGTTCCTTCTAATGATGATATGTTTACAAATGAACACACTTTGGAAGATAACTATTCTATTGCTTATGATGATACTATACCCCCAATATATGATGATTGCAATGATGAATATGATATTTTGTGTCCACCTACTATTGAGGAGAAAATTAATTATTATTACAATATGCCTCCTATATTTGATGATTATGGTGATGAAAATAATAATGATAGCTATTTTGTTGAATTTGCTCCCACAACAATTAATAAGAATGACTATGTTTATGTGGGGAGTATTAATTATTTTATGCATGTGGCTCATGATAAGAATGTTTCTTGTGATAGTTATTTTGTTAATTTTATTCATGATGCTACTGAAAGTTATTATGAGAGAGGGAAGCATGGTTGTATGCATCTCAACAATATTAGGTTTCCCCTCTTTATGTTGAAAGTCTTGAAGTTGCACTTGTTTTGCTTTTCTATGCTTGTTGCTTTGTTCTTTCATGACTTGTTTCTTTACAAGATTCCTATGCATAGGAAGTGGGTTAGACTTAAATGTATTTTGAATTTGCTTCTTGATGCTCTCTTTTACTTTAATTCATATTTTTTTATGTGAGCATCTTCTCAAACTATCATGCCTAACTTAAAGGCGTTAAAGAAAAGTACTTATTGGAAGATAACCCAAAAGTTTTAGATGAGTCCTGGAAGTTATTACTTCTGTAATAACGGCTCCTTATCTTTTTTTATTTGATTTTTGTGCCAAGAGTAATCTCTAATAAGAGAGAAGTAATGATTGGGAAAGTTGTTGTCCCGAAACAGATTTCTGTGCTTCACCGTAAAAATTCTTGTAAAATCTCTGAACGTTTTTTTGAGGTGTGAATTTTTTTGCTTCTGCCACAGGTCGTTATCTAACTTTCGTTAGTTCAACACGTTTTGATTTGAGCAATAGAAGGTCTTCGAAAAAATTCGTCTTTACCTGCTAGTCTGTTTTGACAGATTTCTGCCTTTTTTGCATTTGCTTCTTGTGGGTTCCTTTTTGAGTTCTTTTGGGGAATTGAGCTTTCTGAGGGAAGTGTTACAGTAGCTAGTGTTCTAATGGAAGTTTATTTGGTGTTATAACTGAACCTTAAGACTTATTTATCTTAAGTGCACTAATGTTGCTAATGAGATTGTGTGAAGTTTTTTATGAAGGAAAAAATTTCAGGTGTATGGAAGGAATGAGTAATGAGATGAAGGATGGACTAAAGCTCAAGCTTGGGGATGCCACGCGTGTCACCCCAAGAAATATCCAAGAAGTACAAGCGTCAAAGCTTGGGGTTGCCCAAGGCATCCCCTTCTTCATCAATAAAAATCCCAGGTTTCTTCCAAACGCTTTACTTTTATTGTTTCATGCACAGTTGTGTTGTTCTTGGAGCATCTTTGTTTTTGTTTTTCGTTTTCGTGTTCTTGGTTTTCTTAGTTTGCTGAATAAATTGGTTGGACCCCCTCTTTCATGCATTGGTTTTCAAATAGTTTGGTTTGGCTTGGAAAAGAGTAGGAAAGTTCATGCTTAAGTGGTAAAGAGAGCTTGTTTTTGACTCTGGCCTATGCTTTGTCATGCCATGCTTGATATTGTTTTGGCTTTATGCTTAGTATTCTTTGCTGTAGCATGACTTGTTATAAACAATTGAGATTGCTTCATGTGCCTTGGATGAATCATGCGTTGTTTTAGCATATTAAAGCATAGTATAGTGGTATTCTCCTTTGATGCTTTATTTGGGTTGACTTGGCACATGCTCACACCATGTTATGACTATCCCAAGTCACCATAGCCTTTATGATTCTTTAGTTTTCAACTTGTAGTATAACTTTATGCTTTGATCAATGATGTTTTGTCGCTCTGCATGATTATGGCCATTATTGCTCTCTTAGTTTGTCGCTCCCAGTCTTTTGCTAGCCTCCACAACAAAGTATGAGTTCCACTCATGCATCCAACTCCCTAAACCAAGTTATTCCAAAGAGTCCACCATACCTACCTACTAGCTTATGCTATTCCAATTATATTCATGCTTTTGTTTACATTCCAAATTAAACTTGTTATGAGAAAACTAGTGATTAAAGCTCTCACGAACTTGATGGCACACTTTACTTTTTTGCATCTAATAAACTTGAACCATTGGGTCCTTCTTTGTTTGCATGTATGCTTGCGCTTTATAAGTTGAAATTAGTAGAACCATGTACCATGGGGAATGCTTTCAACATTTCACTTGTACTTTGTACCCCGTTGATATCATGTTCTTTTGCTTACGGATCCCGGCGGTGTGAAATAAAAGTGGAACTTGTAAGATCATGGAGTTTGTATGTGTGTTAGAGAAACGCCTGGGCCGCTAGCCTAAGCCATGCCTAATCATGGTGGAAACTTGCAGCATCACCATAATGAGCACTCTATGAAGTATCCTCAATAAAAACCTATGCAAATAGTAAATAAAAAGATCGCTGAGATGCTGATTGTCTGCTTGCAAGTCATTTTGATTATGGGAAAGCTCCCGTATCATGTGCAAGGGGTACCCCGTTGGAAGTTCTTAATGATACACATGTACTTACAATGACAAGAGCTTACTCGTGACTGAAGTTGAGTAGCATGAGGATCGGTCTTCGTAAGTATGGGGATGAGATTTTGGTTTATAACTTGTCAAGCATATCCTCTTAGTTGTGTCACTTTAACCTTAATCACCTTCAAGATGCTTATGATAGGGGCAATGAGAGCTGAAAGCCATAAGTCCCATAATTTTTGGAAGCTCTTTATGAGACTTGAATCCCTACTTCCTTTTATAAAGGCCTTTCTTCCACCATTATATTGAGTCTCCACATTCTATCTTTATGCACCTACTTTGAGATCATAGTGGCCATTCTTAGTTCTATGTGCATTGCCCCAAGACTAGTTGATTGATGCATAACTTGATATTGCTTGTTTTAAACTATTGTATCTAGTCACTCTTATGAACTTTGAAGGTGTCCTATGCATTTATATTTGCTACTCTATTGAGGGACAAGATGAATACTATTATGCTATGTTTTCTTTATTTGAAACAAACAAACGTCTTGCAAAGCATTGTTATTCATGAATCTTTTGTTTGTGCCTTTTCTTGTTGTATCATAGTTTATTTGCTTATTGCTAGAACTTTGTCTTTAATGTTATGATTGAAGTACTATGATCCCAGCTATAAATGTTTTACAAATACTTTGATCAAGTTTATGATGGTGCATGTCACCTCAAAAATTATTCTTTCTTTTTATCACTTACCTACTCGAGGACGAGTAGGAGTTAAGCTTGGGGATGTTGGTACATTGCAAATGTATCTATAATTTTTGATGTTCCATGCTTGGTTTTATCTACTTTCGTATGTTCTGTTCCAACTTTGGAGTACTTTTCATAGACTTCATTGGACTAACCTATTACCAAGATGTCATAGTGCCAGTTGCCTGTTTTCTGCTATTTTTTGTTCCAGGAAAGTCCGAAATTCAATATTCTCGGAATTGGACCGGACAAAAGCCAAAGTCGACATTTTACCGGAAGACTCACGGAGCCAGAAGACAAGACGGAGAGGGGCCACAGGGTGGCCACACCATATGGTGGCGCGGGCTAGCCCTAGCCACGCCACCAGGTGGTGTGGGCCCCCTGGCCGCCCACCGACCTTGCCTCTTCGCCTATAAGAAGCCTCCTGATGCATAAACCCTAGATCATCAAGCCTCCAGCCACGAAAAGTTCCGCAGCGCCGCCGCCACCGAAGGGGATATTCGAGGGACAAAAGTCTCTGTTCCGGCACCCTGCCGGGATGGGGAAGTGCCCCCGGAGCCATCTCCATCGATCTCCATCGCCATCTCCATCACCATTGCTGATTCCCATGATGAGGAGGGAGTAGTTCTCTCTCGAGGCTAAGGGTTCTACCAGTAGCTATGTGTTCATCTCTCCCTCTATGCATGATCTTATTGATATCATGAGCTTGTAATCTATAGATCTATTATGCTACTCAAGTGCTTTAATGAATCTCTGCTCTCCCCATGTGTGTGAAAGTGACAGCGTGCTCACCATGGTGGCACTTAGGCTAGAGATTACAAATACTTGTTATGAGTTATATTTGGAGTTGGATGTTTCTATGAAATTGTGGTGTTTGTTGGACTCATCTAGTACTCAAGGTGACAGTGTGGGGTTTTTGAGATGGGAAAGGCTTACTTTGAGGTGTGCTGTTATAGCCCTACCATCGATTAGAGTGTCCAACCGCAGAGTAGTTAAGAGTAGTATCATAAAGAGAAGATATTTATATGAGAGTGTTCACAAGTGAAAGTATGATCCCTAGGCCTTGTTTCTTAGCATTGATCCACCGTTTGCAATTAGATCTGTTACATGTTTGCTTGCTTCCATCTTTATTTCAGTTTGCCTTTAGTCTCTTCCACGCCATCAAGTTATCTTCTATCACTGTTACCACTTATAATTATCCATCCCACTTGTGTTTCACTATCTCTTCGCCGAACTAGTGCACCTATACACCTGACAAGTGTATTGGGTGTGTTGGGGACACAAGAGACTTCTTGTATCTTGATTGCAGGGTTGCTTGAGAGGGAATACCTTTGACCACTTCCTCCCTGAGTTCGATAAACGTTGGGTGATCCACTTAAGGGAAAACTTGCCGCTGTTCTAAAAACCTTTGCACTTGGAGGCCCAACAACTGTCTACAAGAATAGAAGTGCGTAGACATCATGGGCCATCTGAGCTACCTGTTGCAGGGTGGCTAGGTTGGCTTGGCGCTCTTCTCTACTAGCTTCACGGTCGGAAACTAGCATCTGTAGAATCTGCAGCATCGGGTCCTGCGATGAGCTGCTTCCTCCTTGGTTTCCACGAGTCATCTGAAGATTGAGAAAGATAATGGGGTAAGAGGGAAAGTTCTAAGGTTCATGGTTTTATTTTCAAAGCTAAAACTTTGAGTTTGACTCGGGTTTTTGCAACTAACTTCTTCTCATTCATTCATTCATTCAAGAAAACCATGCAACACACACCACAACATAAAAGGAAAACATATGGTTTTAAGAACCATTCTGTGAACTAAGATACAGTGGGACCGATACAACTCCTTCCTACGGTAGTGATCAAGTGCATCTACTCATCATCAATGAAGTCGGAGTCATCATCATCGGTGTAGAAATCCATGGCATCATCCTCCAAGTAGTCGTTGTCATTACTGAGGTATGAGTGAATATCTCCCTAGATGTCTTCACCTTCTTCCTCTTCTTCTTTTGCTGCAAGCTGGGCTTCTTGTTCCTGGATGGTCTTCTCGAGGTCTGTCGTGGAAATGGCCACGGCAGTCGCTACCACTGGCAGCGATTGAGTGTTTCGTGAGGAAGAGTTGGCGGCCATCTGCGGTGCGATATGGGGGCAGATGCACATGGGTTTACCCAGGTTCGGCCCCCCGGAGGGTAAAGACCTACTCCTGCTAGATTAGATTATTGGAGAGCGAGTTACAGGGGTGGCGAGCTCGCCGGCTAGGCAGCGAGTCACTTGAGGGGGTGTATGATGCAACGTGAGTCCTTAGGATACCCTAGGGAGGTTTATATATGAGGCACCTCTCTAGGGTTTACAAGCTACAACCTAACAAGATAAGGATTCAGAGGTTTTGACCTAATCCGACTGGGCTTCTGTTACGCTTCTGGGCTTCCAGTCTCCAGTCAATGGGCCTCTCCTTTAGTCGTAGTCCAGTCGCTGTCCTCCAGGCGCACTCACAGGCCTTTCGGCCCAATCGGAACGTCCTGCTGGGCATACCCCCTTTGGCATATCCCCATCAGTAGTCCCTGAGGCCATCGTTGATACAGGCACAGGCTTCCCTTTGGTGTTCAGAGTAGGCGAGCCCAATTTGGGCGTCCAGTCGAATCGGCGATGGACTCCATCAGAGCCAAGGAGAATTTCCCCATGTCTCCATTCGCTATCCCAATGAATGTCATTACTGCCAAGTCGTCGCTTCGGCGAGTGGAAAAGACTGACGGGTAGCGGGTGAAATGAAGGAGTTGGACCGTCAAATCTGGTCAAACTATCCATTGGAATTTCCAACGGTAACATCGGCGCAATTACCGTGAGCAACGACTATCCTGATTTTAGCGGGTGGCGTTCCCATATAAAGGGAGTGATGATTCAGCTCTGCAGATCTTCTCCGCATTCTTCATTCTTCCTGATTCATTCTTCCTGTCTCCAACCTCCCTACCTTCAACCTTCCGACTCATCTTTTCCGCACCGTGCGACTCCACATCCAACACGATGGCACCTCCCAAAGGCTCATGGGGAAAGTCCAAGTGCACCACAGCCCAGCTCAAGTCCTTCGAGGACGCCGGAATCCTCCGCAAGGGGAATTGGCGGGTTCCCCCCTCCTCTGAGACCGAGCTGAAGCCACGACCCGGCGAATTCATCTGCTTCCCCAGCCATCTTGAGAGGGGTCTAGGATTCCCCACTTCACTCTTTTTCCGCCGCTTCTGCGCGTATTACGCGATCAAGCCATCGGATCTCTGTATGCACAGCATCGAGCAGCCGGCGATCTTCATCGCCTTCTGTGAATGCTATCTCGGCTGCAGACCATACTTCCCGCTGTGGTTGGAGCTCTTCCACGGCCGCATCGGGCGCGAGGCGTCCGGTGGTTTGATGTTGGCCACAGCCGGCGTCACATTCCAGTTGAAGCCGAAGTCCAATTTCGTCAAGCTCCTCCTGCTGAAGAAGGCCGCCAACGAGTGGAAGAAGAGCTAGTTCTACGTAAAAGAATCCACTCCCTCCAGCGAGGTGGCACTTCCCGAGTTCGTCGCCAAGAGAAGCGAGCCTCACCGGTTGGCGCCGAAGAAGCTTCGCAAAGACCAGTGGATGGCCATCGCGGAAATGATGGACCAGATCTAGAAGCTGAAGGACCAGGGGTTGATTTCGATCAACCTCTACAACTGCTGGCTCGGGCGACACCTAGTTCCGCTGGCGGCTCGGCCGCACTGGATGTATGAATACAGCGGGAAGCATGACCCATCCCGAACCAGCAAAGAATCATGGGAGGCCGAGGACTACAAGGCCGCCCTGAAGAAGATCACTGATGCAGAGTTCACCAGCATGGCGGTCGGGCTCGCCCCGTACACTCATGCGAAGAATGAAGCCCACACAGTAAGTTCTCTTCCCAGTCGCTATGTTCGCACCACAGTTCTCAGTCTCCACGTTTGGTGTTTTACTCGTGGTGGTTCTCAGCTTTTTCAGGTGTTGGAGGGCGGGCTCCCTCCGCTCGATGAAGAGGTTCCCCAGGAACTGGAGGAAGACTCCGAGGGAGACTCTTCCGACATCGACGGGGAGGAGGAACCGGTTCCTCCCCCAGCGCCTGTGGCTCGCAAGAGCAACATGTAGAAACAATGTGAGTTCGAGGCGAGCCGCAGCCTGGATGAACACGATGGAGGCGACGAGGTCGCGCAGGAGCACACGTCCCGGTGTACTGCTACGTCGTCGAAGCCCGCACGCAATCCCAAGTCGCCAGCGAAGAGGCCAATGTCGTCGTCCAAATCGGCGGTGGTGTTCGAGTCGGATGATGACTCTGATGAAGGTTCCCCCGAAGTCTCGCACAAGGCCCCAAAGGATGCAATCCCAACAAAGGGGTTGGAGGGCGAGGACACCGAGGTAGTGGTAGAGGTTCCCCTGGCGGCAATTGCACCGATGACCTCGGGGGTTCCAAGCCAAGAAGCGGCTGAGGCGATGACGTCCAAGTCGCCGCAGCCGTCAAGGGTAGTCGCGTCTTCGGAGCCAGAGATCCCGGCGACTGCGGCTTATCGTCGAGGAATCCCGTGATGTCATGGGCTTCAGACGTCTTCGAGAGGGGGCTCACTCCAAGCTGGGTCCCGAGTTGGACAAGCCTGCCCGCATCAGCACCGGGCTTCACGTCCTCCCGGTCGCTAAGTGAGTATTGGTTGTTCATCCCAATTCGCCTTGATCTTTTTGTATTGTAGTTATATTGATTGTGGGAACTCGTGCAGGTTGGGGGCCAAGAATATTGCCCGTCCTTCGGTGGCTAAGATTCCACCGGCCACCTCCGCGGGAGAGGGCGACCTCCACAAGAAGAGAAAGGCCGCCAGAGATGTGGCGACCGCGGAAGGCACGAAGAAGCAAAAGGGGGCGCCGACGACGTCGCAGCCAAGGACGGTGCCGCGGAGCTCGTGTTGTGTCAGTCTCCGATGAAGTGGTGGCAGCATGATTGGAGCCAGTCTTGGCTGCGTCTGTGCCGGCCCCGATAACCAGTGCCCCCGTCAAAATGTCGGCGACGTTCCCGCGCTTCATGGCTAGGGGGTTCCAGGCGTGGCGGACACCCAGTCTCCGTAGAGTCCAGAGATCGTGGATGCAGACATTGGGTCCCTTCGTGGGTGCACTTCCTTCACGAACCCGTCGACTGACACCGGAGAACTTCACAAGATGCTCGGCGTCGCTATTCAGGTATGTCCAGTCCCCGAGTTCCTAGTCGCTGAATTTCAGCGGCTGGGAACTAAACTTCTTTCTATTCTCCAGTCACCAAATTCCTAGTCGCTGAATTTCGGTGGCTAGGAATTGAGATTCTTTCTACTCTCCAGTCCCCGAGTTCCTGGTCGCTGAATTTCGGCGGCTGGGAACTAGGTTTTTGTTTTGACAAATTTTGAGATGTGTTGCTTGTTTGCAGGGATTGCAAAGGGAGTCGACCAATCGGCAGGCCACGAGAGAGCGCTTGGAGCGTGATTTGCGAGAAGCACAAGAGGCGAACTAGCGGCTTCAGGAAACTATTGGTGAGTATCTGTTTTTCTTTCTTTTCCTCTGTCGGGTGTGAACTAGTGGTGTAAAGCATGCTGATGGCTTCTCTTTCAGATGGTTTCCTGGCTGCGATTTCAAAGGCCCGTGAAGGGTATGTTCCAATCGCTGAGCTGGACGCGGCGAATTGACGGATAGCCTCCCTGGTCCAAGACTTGGAGGAGGCTAGAGCGGCCTCAGTTTCTTCGGAGGAGCGAGCGAAGGCTGCCGTTGCTGCGGCTAAGGAAGAACACAAAGCCACGGATTCCATCATCGTGGGGCTGCACAACAAGCAGACCGACTTAGAGAAGCATGTCACGGAAAACTGCCGCAAACTCCTTGGTGAGTCTTCGTCTTTGCCTGACCCTTTTGTCGAGTCCCTAATTGGGGAGTTTCATAGGTTCACTGACGCCTGATTTTGCAGCTGTGATAGGCCAAAGCGATCCGGTGGTGCAGACCTACAATGCTTCGCAGTGTGTGACTGCCGTGGTGAACGCGACCACGGCTTCGATGTTGTGCGTCCAAGCGGATCTTCAAGGCATGTCCCCACCGAAGTTATTCCTGGGGGGCTTACGGAGGTGTGGCGCTATCTAGAGGAGGTGCCTGCTGTTGTGGAGTGGATGGCGCGCTCAGCGTTCAGGCGCGGGGCTACCACGGCGTTGAGATTAGGTCTCACCCACTTCCCCGACGACTTCGACCTTGACGACGTGACGAGTGGCTACCCATCGACGACCGGCATGGTGGAGATGTCGGAGGTGCTGAAACTGACCGCGAAGGCCGCCCATATGCCGATCGGGTCTTGGCTATGGGGGATCTGCTGCCGTACCATGAGACGGTGTTGGCGCCTGGCGACCTCGAGCCGGAGTATCGCGATATGAAGTTGGAGCAGCCCTTCCGGTCGTCGTTGTCGAAGTCATTGACGACGTACCCAACGAACCCGTGGCAGCCTTTTGTTCGTGTCAAGGGGGTGGCGCTGCTTCTTCATCAGGTCCTATGGAATAAACAATGTAATTGTGCAATTTGTGATGTATGCCAAGTGGCGATTACTATAATATACTTTGCATTGTATGCCAAGGGGAGTCAATCGAGTTGTATTGCGACTAAGATTGTGTGGTGTGTTTGTGTTTAGTTGAGCGAGTCCCCGAGCGCGTCCGCCCTTTAATGGGGTATAACTCCATTTTATACTTTTGTGTATTGTTTTGGTTGTGTGCTCTTTTATCTCTCGCGTCTTCTGAGTTGCAAGTCCCCGAGCGCGAGTAGGACTGATTTGTAGGCCAGTCCCCGAGCGTGGTGCTTGACCATATTGGTCATGTTCCTATTGTATGTTCTAAATGCGTTGTTTGTAACGCGTCTCCTCCCCTGGCCCGGAGGGCCAGTCGCTTGGTGAGTCCAAGGCAGCTCTCTTACTTGGTGTGTTCCCGAGCCGCGTGGTGGTTCCCGTTTTGTGGAGTCCCCGTGCATGGTACTTAACCGTTCGAGTCGCTTTGCGTGAGGATGGGAGGGACAGGTCGCTGTGAGAAGCGAGTAACGGTTGTCTTGGCCCAGTGGGCCAGTCAGGCTAGGCGACTCCAATGGTGGCTCCGGGTTTGCGTTTTCGTGGACGACCCAAGGCCCGAATATTTCCGGTGCCCTTGTGCCGCATTACTTAGCCGTGCCGGTCGCTCGACCAGAGGTTGACTTCTGTAAGTAGCGTATTGCTGATATGTACGAGTGCGAGTGGCACAAGAATATGGCGAGTGGACACAATTTGTGTGATCCGGATGAATTTCATTATATATGCCAGCGGAGTACAATGTGAGGTTCTAGGTATAGAACTTTCTGAGGAGGTTTACATTCCATGGACTCGCGACCTCGAGCTGGCCGTCACCCCGTATGTCGATGAGATAGTAGGCGTCATTGCCAAGGACCCAGCCTATGGCGAATGGCCCTTCCCATGGGGGGAGAGTTTGTGCATGCCTTTCTTGTCTTGGGCCAGTCGTAGGACCAGGTCGCCTTCCTGGAAGGTGCAAGTTCGCACTCGGCGGCTGTGGTAGCGGCGGAGTCCTTGCTGGTATATGGTGGTGCGGGAGCGAGCCAGGTCGCGTGCCTCGTCAAGTTGATCGATGCTGTCTTGGCGGGCAACCTCGTTGGTCGCCTCGACGTAGTTGGCGACTCAAGGTGAGTCGTGCTCTAGATCAGTTGGCATTACGGCCTCGGCACCATACACCATGAAGAAGGGCGTGAACCCGGTGGAGCGATTAACGGAGGTGCGGATCCCCCAAATCACAGAGGGGAGCTCGTCGACCCAGCATCCTGGGGTGCGCTCAAGGGGCACCTGGAGTCGCGGCTTGAGCCCGTGGAGGACACTCTGGTTGGCGCGTTCTGCTTGGCCATTTGACTCCGGGTGGGCAACTGATGCGAGGTCGAGTTGTATGCCATGTTCTTCAAAAAATTCCGCCATGGCCCCCTTGGCGAAGTTGGTGCCGTTGTCTGTTATGATGTTGTGCGGGTAGCCGTACCGGTAGATGAGCTCGCGTAAGAACTTGGTGGCCGTCTTGCTGTCGCACTTTTTTATTGGCTTGGCCTCTACCCATTTGGTAAACTTGTCGACAGCGACTAGGAGGTGAGTGAAGCCAGACGGGGCCTTCTTGAATGGGCCCACCATGTCCATGCCCCATACGGCGAATGGCCACGTGATGGGGATGGTCTTGAGTGCCGAGCCAGGGAGGTGCGTCTGGTGGGCGTACTTCTGGCGCCCGACGCATCGTTGGACGATGTTGGTGGCGTCGGCGTGTGCGGTGAGCCAGTAGAAACCGTATCACATGGCCTTGGCGACTAGCGACTTGGTGCCGGTGTGATGGCCGCAGTCGCCAGCGTGAATGTCCTGGAGGATCTTGCGGCCTTCTTCTAGTTGTACGCAGCGCTGGAACACGCCAGTCACGCTGTGTCTGTGGAGCTTGCCGTTGATGATGACGAAGGATTTGCAGCGGCGCACGATCATTCGCGCCTCCGTCTCATTGCTTGGTAGGATTTTGTGGTCCAAGAAGGCGACGTATGGTGCTGTCCAGTCGCTAGGTTCCACAACCATGGCGACTAAGGCCGGTTCTGGTTGCAGTGGTATCCCGACGTTGATCTCTTTTGGTGGGCTGACCGACAGTTTGTGGATAATGTCGAGGAAGACGCCTACTGGTGGTGCTTGTCAGGTCGATCTGATGCGGGAGAGGGCGTCTGCCTCCTCATTTTTGCGCCTGTCGATCCACTCGACGGAGTAGCCGTCGAAGTGTCCTCCCAACTGGTCGATAGCTTGGCGGTATGCGATCACTGTTGGGGAGACGACGTCGCACGTCCCGGCGACTTGGCCGGCGACTAGGTCAGAGTCGCCATAGCATCGTAGGCGATTGACATTCATCTCCTTAGAAGCTCTCATGCCGTGAAGGAGGGCCTCGTATTCTGCCATGGTGTTGGTGCAGGGCCTGAAGTTGAGGTGGAGCACGTAACGGAGCTTGTCTCCTTTGGGAGAGGTCAGTATGACCCTAGCCCCTACGCCGTCGGCGTTCTTGGAGCCGTCAAAATGGAGCGACTAGTAGTGGAGGTACGGGAGCTTCTCTCGCTGTTGTGCTTCTTCCTAGTCTACAAGGAAATCAGCCAGGGCTTGTGACGTGATCGCTTTGCGGGGCTCGTATTTGATGTTGTGGACGCCGATTTCGACGGCCCACTTGGCAACTCGCCTGGTTGCCTCCCGATTGCGTATGATGTCTTGTAGGGGCGTGGAGGAGACAACCATGATTGGGTGCTCTTGGAAGTAGTGTGGGAGTTGCCGCTGTGCTCGGAATACCGCGTACACCAGTTTTTGGTATTGCGTGTTGCGCTGTCGTGAGTCCGTCAGGACTTCGCTGATGTAGTAGACAGGGCGGTGTATGAGGCGCTCTTTGCCTTCTTCCGGTCGTTTGACGACCATCACAGCGCTGACGACTCGAGTAGAGGCCGCGACGTAGACGAGCATTGGCTCTTTGTCGAGTGGAGCAGCGAGTAGTGGGGCCGCGAGTAGCACTTCTTTGAGCGCTTTGAGTGCGTCGTCGGCCTCTGCGTCCCATTGGAACGTGGGATTGTTGTGCATTAGGCGAGGGGCATTGCCTTCTCGCCTAGTTGGGGGATGAAGCGACTGAGGGCCGCGACTCCCCCTGCCAACTTCTAGACGTCGCGCAGGCACTCGGGTTTCCCGAGTCACGCGATGGTGTCGATCTTGGTGGGGTTGGCTTCAATGCCTTGCTTGGAGACGACATATCCCAGGATATGTCAGGTGGGGACGCCGAAGGTGCATTTTCCGGGGTTCAGCTTGATGTTGTACCTCCGCAAGTTAGCGAAGGTTTCGGCTAGGTCGGCAAGCAGGTCGTCCTGGCGGGTGGATTTTACCACCACGTCGTCGATGTAGACGTGAATGTTGCGGCCAATTTGGCTCGCTAGACACTCCTGCATGCATCTCTGGTATGTGGTGCCTCTGTTCTTGAGGCCGAACGTCATGGCCGTGTAGGAGGAGGCACCGAATGGCGTAATGAATGCCGTCTTCTCCTCGTCCTCAACTGCCATCTTGATCTAGTTGTAACCAGAGTAAGCGTCAAGGAAGCACAGCGACTCCGATCCCGCGGTCAAGTCGATGATCTGGTCATTGTGCGGTAGGACGAACTCCTCCTTCGGGCAAGCGCTATTGAGGTTGGTGTAGTCGATACACATTCTCCTTGTGTTGTTCTTTTTTAGAACCAGAACTGGGTTTGCTAGCCACTTGGAGTATTTGATTGGCCGGATAAAGCCTGCGGCTAGCAGGCGCTGAACTTCTTCGGCGATTTCTCGACGGCGCTCTTCATTGAAGGGCCGTAGCGACTGGTTTACTGGTCACACTTTGGGGTCGGCGTTGAGTTTGTGCTCAGCGAGTTCCCTCGGGACACCTGGCATGTCAGATGGCTTCCATGCGAAGATGTCGCGGTTCTGACGGAGGAACCCGATGAGCGCGCTTTCCTATGCGGGGCTCATGTGCGCCCCGATGGTGACCATCTGGCTGGAGTCGCCTGGGACGAGCTCGACGGTGCGGGTGTGCGTGGTCGCCTCGAACGTGGAGTTCGCGGCGGTTGGTTTCTTCAGGATGGTGGGGTCTTCCTTGTTGACGTTGCCCGCGTATTTCGCGAGCTCCTCCGCATGGTCAGTTTCCACAGCGATGACAGCGTCGGCGAGCTCGGCGCCTTTGTCCTCGCATTCCATGGCCATGTCGGGGTCGCCATGGATGGTCATGATGCCGCTCGGCCTGGGGAGCTTCATCATGTTGTAGGCTTAGTGTGGGGTCGCCATGAACTTTCCGAATGCCTAGCGACTCAAGACGTAGTGGTAGGGGCTGCAAAAGTTCACCAGCTCCAATATGATCCTCTCCGTGCGGTAGTTTGCCGGAGTGCCGAAGGGGACTGGTAGCGTCACTTTCCTGATCGGATACGGCTTCCGACCGGGGATGATGCCGTGGAAGGTCATTAGGGTTGGCTCAATGGCTGTTTCTGGAAGCTGGAGCCTCTTGTACGTGTCCAAGTACAGGATGTTAATGGAACTCCCACCGTCCATTAGTGTCTTGGGCAGCCAGTAGTCGGCCACCTTGGGCCTGACTACCAGGGTGACTCGCCCTGGGTATTCGATCCTTGGCGCGTGGTCCTGGCGACTCCAGGTGATACTCTGCTCGGACCAGTTGAGGAAGCGAGGGATGTCGACCTGTGTCATCGTGTTGATGGCGACCGCGTGGGCGAGAACCTTCTTCTCGCATTTGGTGCCGAGTCCGGTGAAGGTGTGTAGCGAGCCGACGGCGGTGCCGAAGCCACCGTCGTTCCATTTGTCCCGAGGTGGGCTGTTATTGGGGTCCTCCCTTGATCGCCTCGCCTTCTCAATCTCTTTGAGAGAGTGGCAATTAGCGGTGGTGTGGGTGACGGGTTTTCCCTCCCTGCTGTGGTAGATGCAGGGCTAATTGAGCAGGGCAGCGGGGTCGAATTTCGGCCTTGCTATGTTGTTGGGGCGGTAGTTTTCTCTGTCGCGGCGGTAGTTCTTGGAGTCGCGCTGGCCGTAGCTGGCGTTGGCGATGAAGTCGACTGGCCCATCCATGCGGCGCTTGCCGGTGATGCAGGTGTTGCTGTAGCGCATGTCGTGTAGGCGCCTGCTGTCGTGGATGCTGGTGCGGCATCTTCTTACCGACTCGTTGTCGGAGTCTTGGTTGGGGTCCTCCTCCGCGTAGCGCTTGGCGATCTCGAGGAGGTCGGGGATGTTGTCGAGCGTCCGGTAGACCCTCTTGATCTTAGCGACCAGGGGTTCATACCGGCATGCGTTCTTGAAGCAATGTATCGCCGTGTTTGGGTGGATGCCGGAGGCGTTGATCCACAGTTCTTGCAATCTTTGGATCCAGCGGCTAATCTCAATCTCATGCCATAGAATTACATCTAGTATAGGCCTAGTTTTATACTCTTTGTGTTGTCTATACTACTTTCCAAAATCACACAAGGCATTACTAAAAGTAAAGAAACTTTGGTAAAGTAAAAGATTAAAGCTTGCAAGTAAAACTTGGGATGAGTAGAAATCAAAGTATATAACCAAAGCATGCCTAATGCATCTTGCTTAGGTTATCTTGTCTGGGTAACTTGTATAATTCTAGCTTGCCTTGGTTGGTGCAGTGATTGAAGTTTTCTTCGTCTTCTTCGGGGTAGAACTCCTCCTCCTCGTAGACTTGGTCGGTAGTATCGTCTATAAATGAATACGGGATACACAATCACCAAACAATATTTAACTAAGTTTTTGGGCATACTAAGGTTCACACTTGATGATCTAGCATCATCACAATCATCACAAGATTTAAAAGAACTAGTTTCATTTATTTTATTTGAGAAAAGTAATTTCTACTCATTGAAATTAATTAAGATTTAATATTCTCCAATTAAAATATGGGATCATGTGGACACATGTCATCACCACATATTCTAATACATGGGAATGTGATTTAAAGGGTTGATCACATTTTATAAAGTTAAGAGTGTTCACTAAGTTAAGAGTGTTCACTAATGATCACATTTTAATAGATTTAAAGTGACTAGAAATGCCTATATAGCATTATTTTGGTACTAGTTCAAAGTCACTGCATGTAAACCTAAATATTTTTACATATTCAGATAGATATTATCAAATGTGATTTTTGAGAGTTGGAATCAACTCAAAATCCATTATGATTGATTTTTGAAAAATGTTTGAAGTTCCAAAAGTCTCTGTTTTGTTATTTTTTCTATATGTGATATCTAACTCCAATTTATTTAAATCCAATGGGCTTGGATAGATATTTTAATTATCTTTCTAACAAAATTTGAATCATGCATTTTGGTTAAGTGAAACTCTATGAATTGAATTTTGAATAAGTGGACAGATTCTAGTTTCAACTAAATTGGAAAATACTAATTTGAATCAGTGGGCTAGCACGAGAAAGGAAAATGGGCCGGCCTAACTGCACTGCACGGGCGCAGTGGGCTGCTGACAGGGGAGTCTAGGTGTCAGCGGTTGTTACTACATGAAGCGGTACGTTTCAAACTCAGTCGTGAGATTAGACTACGATCGAATGGCTATGGTTTGTTGTCCCCGGTGCATAGTCTCCGGCGAGGAAGAATCCTAGCGGCACAGTGGGGGTCTACGGGTGCTCACCTAGGCTTCAACTATGGTCAGCGATGGGGGCGTTCGAGCTGGTAGACGACGGCAGTTCGAGGCGTGGTCGCGGCAGCTCCTAGGGCAGCTCCAATCGACAACGCGTCTTCTCTTCTGTAGCGGCAAACTCCGGTGAAATTCCGGCGGACTGAGGCTCACCTTGCTCCGGGGAGAGTGTGGGAGGATCAGTGGTGAGAGGGGGAGTGGAATGTTGTGAGGATTTGAGGCTGAGGAGGCCTCTATTTATACCGCGGTGAGGGAACCGAGCGGCGTGGGCGTGGCTCGTCGGTGGCGACGCTAAAGGCAGCTAGCGGCGCTGCTGGAGGTAGGGGACGGTGCGTGGTCTCCTGCCGGTCCTCTCTGGCTTAAAGGCCAGGCATGGAGTGGTCACATTGGGTTGGGAGAGGGTGGTGCTCTGAGCGGTAGAGGCGGTGTTCAATGCGGAGGACGAGGGCTACGGGTCAAGCGGCGGCGAATGGGAGTGTCTGGGCGGCTGCTGGGGTCATGGCAGAGTAGTGCACACGGGGTGAGGTCGAGGCACAGCGTATGCGGGCTGGTCGGGCACGGTGCTCTAGCGCATGCTCGGCATGGCGCAGACGCTCTAGGCGCGGCGTTCCTGAGGTGGTCCATGGCGTGGCTTTGCTCGGGGAGGGGACAGAGAGGGGCGGTGCATTGGTGGCTACCTCCTAGACATCATGGGAGAGAGCGGGGCGGTCCGCGGTGAGCGGCCCATGGTCGACCAGCATGGGGGTGCTCGGGGTGGCTCGGCACTGGCACAAACAGAAAAGGGAGGGTGGTTCTTTGGTGCTGGTTGGGACTAGGGAGACTAGGGACAAGTTTTGGCGACAGTTAGTAGACAAGGCATTGATCGAAAACAGTAAAAGTTTTGCGGCTGTTTCTGTGCCCTCCAAGTGTTCGACACAATGCCCGCATGAGATTTAAATTTGAATTTTTGATTCAAACTTTTTGGGTGAACTTGACTTAAGCTTGAGTGACTAGGTTTGCTTGGAATTGGCAAGGGGAATTGATTTGGTGGGTTTTTAAAAAAGTGTGATCTTCACATATGAATTAGATTCAATTTTCAAATGTCATTTAAATTGCTTTGCTAGATGTTTCTGTAATGGTGTAAAGTGGTCCTTGGTACATCTTTACTTGGTCTAGCAAGGGGGGAAAAGAACTAGAAATGTTTCTGTTAGAAATTCTCTTCTAGGAACACTCAAAGTGGCCTAGTGGTTAAATTTGGTCAACATGACCATTTGCCTTATTTAATCTTATTTGATTTCTTTTTCTTTGGATTTTGTTTGTAAATGGTCTAGATGATGTGGCATTCATCTTTAAGCCATTTCACCACATTTAGAACAATCAAGCATGGCATTTTCAAACAATTCTACACTAATGCAAACACACATGCATTCATATGCCTTTTCTTTAATAAAAGTTTCTGTTAACCCTAAGTTGGGTGATTAGGAACTTGATAATCTTGATTAAAGATTTGGGGTGTTACATTACACTTCAATGGGGACACATGGCACCTTCTCTAGGCTCCATACCTCCAAAGCTCTACACCCCGCTTTCTCTTCCCATGTTTCGTTCTCCTCTGTGCTCTCCAGACTTGAAGGAGATTCCGTGCTCTCCAGCCACGCATGATTCATCTCTGTGTTCTCAACCCTCGTAGGATCCATCTCCCAGCGCGATTCGGATCACCAGCATCGTTTGGCGCCTAACCCGATGGCCGACTCTTGGTTTTCGTTTCCAGACGCGCCTCGGTGGTGGATGTCGGCAAGGAGACAGGGCAGGGAGGGGAGGGAAGGGGAGGGGACGCGAGGGGATGGCAGGGAGGGGAGGGAGGGAGGATGACAGCCCAAGGGGCGGACGAGAGCGGTGCACGCCTGAACGGAGTGGCGGCGGCAGGAGCAGAGGAGCGGAGTGGAGCTGGTTGCGACAAAACATGGAAAATTGCACAATAATGTGTTGGTGGGCGGCACTAGCCCTCGAACCTAGGATGCGCACCGTCGAAGGTGGAGGAGGTAGGCCCGGTAGTCAAAAAACATGCCACGTCGTCATCCCCTCTTTCTGATGCCCTTTAAAAAAGAAAACACGACATGTCGTCATCCCCTATTTCTAATGGTGCTACTACAATTCGATGGTACATAGTGGCATAAAAATAATATCGTATAAACATAAGGGCACAGTCATCAACATTTCTAAAATGAAACCCGGTCTCCTACCTGTCCTGGTACATTGCCCGATGAGGTGGATAGCCATGACCAATCTTTTTAAAACATTCGCACTCTTATGCTAAGAAGGTAAATAAAGATTGAGCGGTTAATGCAACGAGTGTCAAATTATTACCCTCTAAGGAAATGGGAGATGATTATTTTGACGCGTTCCCGTAGTCCAAACCTACTGTTAGTCTGTCACTCCCATTCTCCGACAAACCATAGTTCACCTTGCGCAGCTCCTCCATGCCGCACCACCTAGGGTAACTGATACGTCCATTTTGCATCACTATTCTATGTCATAATTTGATGTTATTCATTTATATATTTCGTATTGAGAGGTGATACTTATGTTATTTCATCTGTTTTTGCATGGTTGATGGCTTTTGGAGCAAGGACCGCTGCAGTCAGGATTCTGATGGAAAAGGTGCTGTTTGGAGGCAAAATTCTCGAAGATTAGAAAATCTAGGAAAATATATGGAAAATCCTATTTTTCTAGAAGATGAAGGAAGCTAGAAGGGGGGCTAGAGATGGGCCACAGGGGGCCCACACCACCCCCTAGTGCGGGCCAGCCTAGGCCGCGCCACCAGGTGGTGTGGCCGCCCTGATCCACCCCTGGCACTCCCCTCTGGCATATATATTCCTCCCGAAAACCTAAGACTCGGGGAGCAACCATAGAAAGAATTCGCCGCCTCTGCGGGGCGGAAAATACCGAGAGAGAAAGATCTCTCCGGCAGACAGATTTCTGTCGAGGGACTTCCTTCCCGGCGACGGGAGATCGTCGCCATCAACACCACCATCAATCTTTACTTCATCGGGATCATCATCATCATCACAATCAGCACCCTCATCACCATCTCCATATTGCTGTAACAATTGGGTTGAATCTTGCATAGTTCATAGGGGAAACTTTCCCGGTGTTGATTACTCTTTATAGTTGATGCTATTGAGTGAACCGTTGAATTATTGTTTATGTTCAGATTGTTATACATCATTATTCCATCTCTGATCATGATCCATATGATGTCTTGTGAGTAGTTCGTTTTGTTCTTGAGGACATGGGAAAAGTCATGTTGTTAGTAGTGGAGTTGTGTTGAGAAAGATTCAATTGTTTGATATTTAAGTTGTGGTGTACTTCTTCTAGTGCTGTCATGTGAACGTCGACTACGTGACACTTCACCTATATGGGCCTAGGGGAATGCATTGTGTATTTGGCTACTAATCGTATGGGTAGCCGGAGTGACAGAAACCTGAACCCCCATTAGGAAACCATTGCACAAGGGACGTAAGGGTCTTAGAGTTTAAAGTTGCGGTTAGGTTTCTACCTTAATTACTTTCTTGTACTTACGGATGTTTGCAAGGGGTATAATCACAAGTATGTATTAGTCCTAGGAAGGTCGATACATTAGCACAGGTTCACCCACACAACACTTAGCAAGCTAAAGAAGATTAATCAACTATATGAAGCGAAAGCACTTGATAGTCTTCCCATGTGTCCTCGAGAACGTTTGGTCATCTTAAGTAATACAATCGGCTTTTCCTTTGCTGAATAAAGGATTGAGCCACTTGCTGCATTTATTCCTACTATCTTTTGTTTACTCGTACTTTGTTTACTTGCTTTATCAAAAACCCCTAAAAATCCATTTCCTAAGTATTTGTAGAGAATTCCTGATCCATACCACTAGCCAGGACCTTCTGCTTCTCGTTGGGTTCGACACTCTTACTTATCGAAAATACTGCGATACACCCCCTATACTTGTGGGTCATCAAGACTATTTTCTGGCACCGTTGTCGGGGAATGAAGCGCTATTGGAGAGTGGAACTGGTAAAGGAAACTTCTACTGTGAGTATTGTTTACTTCTGTTAGTTGCTTTATTTTCGTTATGGATAATTCGCTGAGTTTCTTATTTGGTAATGCTACTACCACTTCTAAGGTAGTAGATAAGCCACCATCTGCTGAGAATGATGCTTTTAAAATACCTACAAGAATTATTGATCGTGTTATGAATAACTACTATGTTGGGGATGGAACTGTCCATCTCGGTGATCATTTACTCTTGATACACGAATTATGTGGGTTGTTCAAGTATGAAGGTATTACTACAGATCAAGTTAACAAGAAGTTATTCTCATTATCACTGAAAGGAAGAGCTGAGGACTGGTATAAGCTGCTGAAGAATGGTCAAGCTCTAGAATGGGAGGAAATAGTGCCTCTCTTTTATTCAAAGTTTTATCCTCCTATTGAGATTCATAAAGATCGGAATCAAATGTACAACTTTTGGCCTCTTGATTGAAAGAGTACAACTCAAGCTTGGGGGAGATTGAAGTTACTAATGCTCAAATGTCCCATTCATGAGATCCCCAACAATACTATTATCAGTAACCTTTATGCAAGGCTCCCTCTACATGATAAGGATTTATTGGATGCTTCTTGTGCTGGATCATTCACTCGCATGGAAGAAGAAGCTAAATGGGATCTTCTGGATCATATTCAAGACAATGCTGAAGCTTGGGAGAGCGACAAAGGTAGAAAGTTAGGTATAAATTACGACTATGAATGCATTGAATCTTTTATGGGAACTGATGACTTTCAAAATATTAAAAATGCTTATGGTCTAGACTCTCAAGTTATTGCTTCTTACTTTAAGGCTTTTGGTTCCTACATTGAAGTGCCTAAAAATAAGTGGAATAAGTATCATGAACCATATAAAGATGTTGCTAAGAGTGTTCCTACAAGAAATACTGAAGTTTATACTGCTAATCATGTTTTACCTAGTTAAGATAAAGGAACATTCTATGATAGCTAGTATGGTTAATGAAAGTACAAGTAAAGCTGTTGAATCTGATAAACAAATGGTTGATGAACCTATAATCGCAAATGTGAAAGACTTTGTTACTAAATATGTAGAAGAGGGACAACCTATCCTTTGTAAGGATACCTCTAATATTGTTTCACAAAGTAGTTTTATGAGGGCTAGTATTCCTGTGTTTTCTGTTAGAATAAGTGATCGTTGTTACGATGGTCCATGTGATAGCTATATTGTTAAGTTTATGCATGATACTGAAAGTTATTATGAGAGAGGGAAAATTGTTCTTATGTATGTTAATAATATAAAGTTTCCTTGTTTTATGCTAAAAGTTTTTATGTTGCACTTCTTTTGCCTTCTTATGCAAGTAGCCTCTGGTTTCAACAACCTGTTTGTTTACAAAATTCCCTACATAGGAAGTGGGTTAGACTTAAATGTGTGTATTTTTGCTTATTAATGCTCTCTTTCACTTCAGCTCATATTCCTATGTGAGCATCTCCAAAATTATCACGCCCATCTTAATGGCTATAAAGAAAGAGCTTTTTGGGAGACAACCTAGTTTTTTTGCTTCTTTGAGTCTTGGAAGTTATTACTTTGGTAATAACCACTCCTTATCCATTTTGTTTGGTTTTTGTGTCAAGATCAGCCTCTAACGAGAGAGAAGTAAGATTTGGGGAAGTTGCTGTTTTTGTGCTTCTGCCCCAGGTTGTTATTTAACTTTCGTTTGTTTTGCACTTTTTGATTTGAGCAACAGAAGATTTTTGAAAAAATTGATCTTTACCTGCTGGTCTGTTTTGAAGATTTTGCCACTCTTGCATTTGCTTCTTTATTCGATTTCCTTTTTGAATTATTTTTGGGTTTTCAGAAGGAGTTGCTACAGTAGCATATGTTTTGATGGTTTTCAGTTCAAGTTGGACTCAAAAGGTTTTATCACTTCACTTATACTAATGTTGCTAATAAGAACTGTGTGAAGTTTTGTGTGAAAGAAATTTCCAGGTAGTGGAGATAATGGTGTAGTAAGGAAGAGAAAGGTTTTCATGACTCAAGTAATAATTGTATAAAGATGAAGATATTGATGATTATTCAAGTGGTGACTCTGGAAGAATCCACTAAATGCCAAATTCAGAGACCTGTAGAGTTCATTTCCAGTTCGGTAACAATTCTGGTAAGAAAAGCTCCACGAAAATAATATCCAACTATATTTTTGCAGTTTTTAGTCAATAAGGAAAGCTACGAAGCGAAAAAGGGATGGAAACGGAGCCAGGGTGGCTCACACCACCCTGTGGCGCGGGCCCACCCCTGGCCGCGCCACCAGGTAGTGAGTCCACCTCGGACTCCGCCTCCGACTCGTTTTCTCCCAGTACCTTCCTTTTGATATGAAACTTCGTAATATATAATCCCCCGGATCCCCTGAGGTTCGTATATCGTGTTTTCATCGTGTTTTTGTTTCGATCTGTTTCTGCCAGGACATACTCTTTGAAAGCTTAGAAGCACAATGGTGTCTGCCAAGGATAAAGGGAAGGAGCCTTTGGAGGAGGATCTCCAAGACCCTGGGAAGGAGAAGGAGATCAAGAGTGAAGGTGAAGAGGAGGCAAAGCACACCGGCACTACCATTGCAAGCATTGGAGTGGTGGCGAACCCCGCCAGGATCACGAGGACTGCACGGATGTCAGCTGGAGGGAAACCTCCGTGTCACTGTTTGTCTCCAAGGACACCTTCTCCAAGCACCAAGAGTCCCTTCCATACCTTTATCCATAACCATGCAGTAAAAGAAGACCGCAAGGAAGAAGAGCGGAAAAAGAATCACAAGAGCTGGGATCCACAATCTGACATGATCATGCACCGCATCGAGCACAACTCGGAGTTGATTCGTACCCTCACCTTCGAGATAGAGGACTTGGGGAAATTGGTCAAGAAGCTTATCGAGAGGATACCGCCACCACCAAAGGAGTAATTCGTCATCAGGTTTGGCATTCCCTTGGTTTGTTCCAAGCTTGGGGGAGTGCCCCGGTATCATATCACTACCTTCTAGCTTTTTACCTTATTAGTAGAGTCATATCATGAATAGAGAAGTTATCATGTAGGAAGGTTTGCATTATGGAAGTGTCCCCTCTCTCGTTAGATATGTATCCCTTGGTGTGAGTTGCCGTTATGGAATATTAATGAGAAGTTCTATCATTTACTCCTTTTCATAGCTTATATTAGTTTTCAATTCGTGGTTATATGATTGGTCTTGTTGTTAGTATTGGTAGGATCATTGAGTTAATTTAGTTGGTTTTGGCAAACCTGGCTTGGTCAGTAGCAACACTATTTTTTGAAGAGTTGAATGAAAAAGATAAAAGTACTCTAAATAAAAATAATTTCATCATCTTTCTTTCTTGATTTGCTCATAAGTTTAGTATTCTCTAGTTAAGATCTTTTGTGCTTTCAAGGAAGATTGCATGTTTCTTTTTATCACTTGTATGTTTGTTTGTTTCCTTCAACTCTTATACTTGCTACCCAGCCTTGCTAGCCAAAAACCTGTACTGAGAGGGAATTCTTCTCGTGCATCCACTCCTTGAAACCAAAACCCATGCCATTTGTGTCCACCATACCTACCTATTAGCATTATTGCTATTCCAAGTAAATTCTTGTTTTATCTACCTCCCAAATTAAACTTGTTATGTGAAAATTAGTGATTAAAGCTCTCATGAACTTGATTGCACACTTTACTTTCTTGCACTTAATAAACTTGAACCATTGTGGTCACCTATGTTGCGTATGTGCTTGCGCTTTGTAAGTTGTGAGTTAGCAGAACCATGTTGTCATGGGGAACGCTTTCAACATTGCACTGGTACTTTGTACCTAGTTGATATCATGTTCTTTTGTCTATGGATGTCGTTGGTGTGAAATGAACGGGGAGCTTGTAACTCCATGGAGTTATGCATGTGTGTTAGAGAAACGCTTGGGCCGTTGGTCTAATCCATGCTGACATGGTGGAAACCTGCAGCGTCACCATAACGAGTATCTATGAAGCATTCTTCTTATAAAAAAGAGTCAGATATTGAGAAAAAAGATAAAAATAAAAAAGATATTATGAAAAGAGGAAAGAGAGAAAAAAGTACCATATTCCCATGGTAAATAAGAAGATTGCTGAGATGCTTGTTGTCTGCTTGCCTTGTCATTTTTATATGGGGATTCTTCCGTATCATCGGGCAAGGGGTACCCATTGGCGGTTCTCTATGATACACATATGCTTACGATGACAAGAACTTACCGGTCACTAAACTTGAGTAGCATGCGGAGCGGCCCTCGTATTCAAGGGACATGAGATTCTCAACTTACAACTTGTCAATTCATATCCTCATATTTGATCACTTTAACCTTAATCACCTAAAGATGCCTATGATAGGGGCAATGAGAGCTGAAAGCTAGTAAGTATCATAATTTTTTGGAGCTCTTTATGAGACTTGCAATCCCTGCTTCCCTCTGCGAAGGTCCTTTCTTTTACTTTTTAGTTGAGTCAGTAAACCTATTCCCTTCTATCTCAGCAAGTATTTTGAGTTGTTGTGTTTCATTCATTCATATGATGATTTATTCAATCATGTTTCTTATGTTCCTTGTTTTGCACATTGCTCTTATCTTGATGTTTACTACTTTGAAAGCTATCATTGAAAAACCAGCTATTTGTGAACTCCAGCAAATTATCAACTATTCTTCGACCAAGAGCTAAGTTTGCCATTACCAATTATGATTTACTTTATGTATCTTTATTGTGTTTTCTTTACTCATTTCAAGTTAAGTTATATAATAGTGAGTTGTCCTCTATTATGATCTATGTATTTGATGAATGTGATGCTTCTTGTCCGTATTCTTTTATCGACCCTTCACTCCATAAACTTGAGGCCATGTTTATTGAGCTCAGTTTCGCTTGGGGACAAGCAAAGTCTAATCTTGGGGGGGGGGGGGGGTTGATACGTCCATTTTGCATCACTATTCTATGTCATAATTTGCTGTTATTCATTGATATATTTCGTATTGAGAGGTGATACTTATGTTATTACATCTGTTTTTGCATGGTTGATGACTTTTGGAGCATGGACCACTGCAGTCAGGATTCTGATGGAAAAGGTGTTACTTGGAGGAAAAATTCGCGAAGATCAGAAAATCAGGGAAAATATACGGAAAATCCTATTTTTCCAGAAGACGAAGGAAGCCAGAAGGGGGGCTGGAGATGGGCCACATGGGGCCCACACCACCCCCTGGCGCGGGCCAGCCTAGGCCGCGCCACCAGGTGGTGTGGCTGCCCTGGTCCACCCCTGGCACTCCCCTCTGGCGTATATATTCCTCCCGAAACCCTAATATTCGGGGAGCGACCAAAGAAAGATTCCACTGCCTCTGCGGGGCAGAAAACATCGAGAGAGAAAGATCTCTCCGGCAGACAGATTTCGTCCGGGGGAATTCCTTCCCGGAGAGGGGAGATCATCGCCATCAACACCACCATCAAGCTGGACTTCATCGGGATCACCATCATCATCATCACCACTACCAGCACCCTCATCACCATCTCCATATTGCTGTAACAATTGGGTTGAATCTTGCCTAGTTCATAGGGGAAACTTTCCCGGTGTTGATTACTCTTTGTAGTTGATGCTATTGAGTGAACCGTTAAATTATTTTTTATGGTCAGATTGTTATACATCATTATTCCATCTCTGATCATGATCCATATGATGTCTTGTGAGTAGTTCGTTTTGTTCTTGAGGACATGGGAAAAGTCATGTTGTTAGTAGTGGAGTTGTGTTGAGAAAGATTCAATAGTTTGATATTTAAGTTGTGGTGTACTTCTTCTAGTGCTGTCATGTGAACGTCGACTACATGACACTTCACCTATATGGGCCTAGGTGAATGCATTGTGTATTTGGCTACTAATTGTATGGGTAGCCGGAGTGACAGAAACCTGAACCCCCATTAGGAAACCATTGCACAAGGTACGTAAGGGTCTTAGAGTTTAAAGTTGCGGTTAGGTTTCTACCTTAATTACTTTCTTGTACTTACGGATGTTTGCAAGGGGTATAATCACAAGTATGTATTAGTCCTAGGAAGGTCGATACATTAGCACAGGTTCACCCACACAACACTTAGCAAGCTAAAGAAGATTAATCAACTATATGAAGCGAAAGCACTTGATAGTCTTCCCATGTGTCCTCGAGAACGTTTGGTCATATTAAGTAATACAACCGGCTTGTCCTTTGCTGCATAAAGTATTGGGCCACTTGCTGCATTTATTCCTACTGTGTTTTATTTACTCGTACTTTGTTTACTTGCTTTATCTAAAGCCCCTAAAAATCCATTTGCTAAGTATTTGCAAAGAATTCCTAATCCATACCACTAGCCAGCACCTTCTGCTCCTCGTTGGGTTCGACACTCTTACTTATCAAAAATACTGCGATACACCCCCTATACTTGTGGGTCATCAGTAACATGGCCCCGCCTAAGCAGCCGCCGCCTCCGAGACAGCTGTCGAAACTGGGGTATTTAGCCCCTCTAAGGCAGGCCATGAAGCTCTATTTCAAGGCCGGTCTCCCATTGCCCTGCCAGGCGGATGATTGCACCGAATGTGCCGAATCGGCCGCAGCTTCAGCGCCGGATGCGGCAAGGACGAAGAGAGCGATGTGGATAAATCGCGTGGCAGCATTACGGCATGCTCTAGGCAGTGGGAACAAGGTACGTATCAAATTGTTCATTGGAGCATGCCACCGAGGGTACACACCCTCGAATAGGGCAGCGCCAAGGTCTAGGAACTCTCGCGTCCACACTTCGGCGCGGGCTACCTTACCGCAGTGGGAGAGGCTGGGAACACGCCGTTTGAGGTAAAGACGCTGCATCCAACGCACTGTCGGAGGCCGTACCGCGGTGGCGACCAAGCATCTACACTCAGCATGTTGGATTGTTCGACAGCTGGAGCCGGCGGTGGGCATCAGCTCAGCGCTGGAATTCAGGTTCCAGTTCACATAGACCTACGATCCCAAAAAGAAGATGTCAAATTTCAATTTCGAAGAAAATGTTGCAGCGGTGCGGATGTTCCTACTGAACCGGGACTGGCGCATGCAAAGCGGTCGTGCATTAACGATGCAGATTTCTTGTAGTTTGGCGGGAAGGCAATAGATCAGTTTGGGTTAAATGATCAAAGAACTTACGTCCTCTCAAGGCAATTGGCCAGCCAACTTTTCTGGTGGAGATCTGCAATTTCTTCAGTGTAGAATAGTTAAGTTTATACTGAGGAATGGCTTTTGTAGATGAAATGCTGACGAATTATTATATAAACTAGTAGGAAGTTTAGCCCACTTTTGTGCAGGTATAAGACCCTTTTGTATGGAAGTGCTACTATTGTAAACAAATAATATCAAGTATCTATTTCCTTCAATTACTAGTCGTGGTTAAATTCAGTTAACAGGCATTTTATATCCCAGACCGATAAAATTCAGACGATAGTTTATGTATAGATTTTGCATCTACTCTCTCTGTTGTAAACCATTTTTCCTTTGTCTTGTGTTGTCTGCAAAATGGTCCTGTAGTTCAACATGTTACAAATCCAGCTACCTTGTACTTGAAGAGGAGATGGACTACATTTTCATGGCATCCACAGAATTGACATTGCTCATTGCCAGACCACCCTGATGGCCCAAAATATATCGAGCTCGTTGGGGAACCCCAAGAGGAAGGTATGATGAGCACAACAACAAGTTTTCCCTCAGCTATGAAACCAAGGTTATCGAACCAGTAGGAGCAAGGAAACACCTCCAAGGTGTTGTTGCCAACTTGGAATCATGCACAACACAACCACATAATTTTGCCCCCATCTTACAGTGAGGTTGTCAATCTCACCGGTTTTGCTGAAAACAAAGGATTAAACGTATTGTGTGGAGGATAGTAATGCTTGCAGAAAGTAAATAGAAAGCAGTAAACAGTTGTAGATTGATGATAAAAGAAAGGAACAGGGTCCATATTTCACTAGTGGTGGTTCTCCTTAAGATAGATGACATGTTGGGTGAACAAATTACAGCGGGGCAATTGACAAACATCGAGAAAGCATACAAGCATATACTAATCATCTTGACTGCGTTGAGATTTGATTGGGCATTACAACATTATACATATACCATAATCCAACTACATCTATGACTAATAATCGACCTTCAGCTTATCATCCGAGCCCCCTCCAGTATTAAGTTGCAAGCAACAGATAATTGCATTACGCATTGCGTGTAAAGTAAACAATACGATTATTCTATGAACAAAGGATTGTTGTGTTCTCCCTAGTAGCAACGGCACATCTAGTACCTTAGAGATTTCTATCACTTCCCCAAATTACTAGAGGCATGAACCCACTACTGAGCATAAATACTAACTCTTGGAATTGCTAGCATCTACTTGGCCAAGATAGCTACTAACAACGGAAAGCATGCAAGATCACAAATAACAAAGACATGATAGAATCAATAATCAATCTGAAATAGCATCTCAATATCCATCGGATCCCTGCAAACACAACATGTAGGATTAGAAATAGATGATCTTGATCATGAACGGAGCTCACAAGATCTAAACATGGTAGCACCAAGGAGAAGAACCAACCATCTAGCTACTACATGGACCTGCAGTCCAAGGATGAACTACTCACGCATCACACCGGAGGCTCGCATGGTGATGAAGAAGGCCTCCAGGGTGAATTCTCCACTCCAGCGGGGTGCCAGGAAGACCTTCAGGTCAGATCTAGGGATGGAGATGATGGCGGCTACAGACTCTTTCGTGGAATTTTGATCGGGTACTTAGGGTTTCTGTATCAGAGGCATCTTATAGGTGAAAGGGGGGCTGAGGGGGTCACCTAGGCGGCCACACCACCCCTTGGCGTGGGCCAGGCCTGGCTGCGTGGCCAGGTGGTGTGGCGGCCCTCTGTCCCCTCTCCGTCTCGTATTCTGGCTCCATGTCCCCCTCGGTGAAAAACTGACTTTGGCTTTTGTCCCTTGCAATTCCGAGAATATTCATTTTAACTTTCCTGGAACCAAAAACAGTAGCAAATAGGCAGCTGGCACTGTGGCATCTTGTTAATACGTTAGTCCAAGAAAGTGTATAAAAAGTACTCCAAAGTGTGGACAAAACATAAGAAAGTAGATAAGAACCAAGCATGGAACATCAAAAAATATGGATACGTTTGCAACGTATCAACATCCCCAAGCTTAACTCCTGCTCGTCCCCGAGTAGGTAAGTGATAAAAAGAAAGAATAATTTTTGAGGTGACATGCACCATCATAAACTTGATCAAAGTATTTGTAAATCATTGATAATTGGGATCATAGTACTTCAACATAGCATGAAAGATAAATTTCTAACAATAAGACATAGCAACTATGTCGCAACATGAAAAGGCACAAACAAAAGATTTCATGAATAACAATGTGTTGCAAGACGTTATTTGTTTCACATCTAGAAAACATAGCATAGTGGCATTCAGATTGTCCCTCATTGAGTAGCAAATATAGATGCATAGGACACCTTCAAAGTTCATAAGAGTGACTAGATACAAATATTTTAAGAACAAGCAATATCAAAGTTATGCATCAATCAACAAGTCTTGGGACAATGCACATAGAACGAAGAATGGCCACTATGCTCTCTCAATAGGTGCATAAAGATAGAAGGTGGAGCCTCAACATAAAAGTAAAAGAAAGGCCTTCATAGAAGGAAGCAGGGATTCAAGTTTCATAAAGAGCTTCCAAATTATGGTACTTATTAGCTTTCAGCTCTTAGTGCCCCTATCATAAGCATCTTGAAGTGATTTAGGTTAAAGTGAACAAATTATTGTTGGGGGGATACCCCCGAGTAGGGTCACGTCGGGGTATAAAGGCCGAGTTAGACGAGGTACGACAAGGTTAAAGCAAGTGTTGGTCGAGTCACCTCAAGGCAGGCCGAATCACGAGGTAACCTGGACTGGAGGATGTCCGCCTAACTGAGTCCCGGCCGACCTATGTCGTATGCCAGTAGGACGAATCTAACTTGTATGCAGGAACAGGTGTGGCCGGATTAACCTGGCATGATCCGGGTTCTATCACGCTTGCAAAAGAAGGAAGGTATCTCGCTGGTCAAAAGGAGGTCACTGTATGCAGGAGCGTGAGCGAAGCGGACAGAGGCCAGGACCACCGAGGCGTGGCCGACAAAGGTGATGGTTCCTGTGTCGGATGATGCTGGCACCGCAGAGGCTCACGTAGCCTCTGCATGGCTTACGACGGGGAAAAGTGACCCAGTCGGTTTACTATTTTGGGAAGAGGCATATTCCTTGGAATATGCCTCGATGTATGCCCTAATTGGAGACCTAGCCACCCCTATATAAGGAGGGCTAGGGCCTCTGTAGAAAGGGTTGGTCTCTGGTTGGTCTCTAGTGAGGGAAGTTTTACTTGGTTAGTGCGTGGTTCCTGAGAGCTAGCTAGTGGTGAGAGTAAGAGAGTTCCTTCTTCCTCCTCTCCCTAATACATCTCAAGGAGAACTTGTAACCTTGGAAACCAATTGAATACAAAACAACTGTGTGTGGAATCACCACACTATCCCTCCCTGGATTCCTCTAGTGCATATTGTCCCCACCTTTAGCCTATCCATGGCATCTGCCGTGACACCACCACGACAGTTGGCGCCCACCGTGGGGCTAGCGGTGCTACCAGGAGTGAAAATCCGGACGGGAAACCTCATCGGCACCTGCGAACACATCGTCTCCGGGCTTGTTCAACGCTTTGGAGTGCTGGACTTCGTCAGCGACAATGCTGGCTGCTTTGGCAAGCGACCTCTCCCGCGCAACGACCTCTTCATCAAGCTTGGCACGCACAAGATCTATGTCGCTGTCGATGTGTCGTGCGTTCACCCACGGCACATCGTCGAGGGAGGCGAGCTACCCCTTAGTGCGGCTCACGGGGCGCGTATCACTCGCTTCCCTAACCGTGCCGAGGTGATGATGACTGCGCCTGGCGTTGGCGCGAGCAAGGATCCGGCACCAGATCTGGAGGTAACACCCAATGCACCGACGAAAAGTAGAGGTCCTCCGCTAGAGAGGACAAATAATGTGCTACAGCAGGCAATAGATAGCTTGGCGAGCCCCGTAGCAGCAGTGGTAGATCTGGCTCAGGCACAGGCCGAGTTAGAGGAGACTAGGCAGAAAATACTAGAGGGTGCGAAAAAGATAGCCATGGCTCAGCAGTCGTTGAACATGACACCGCGTGAGTACGCAAAGGCAAATAAGGTTGATGCAGTAAAAGTGAAGGGGAGAAACCTCATGAGTGAAATGAATAAAGTGGGTGATACTAGGATTGAGGAATCAGAGAACTGTCTGTCCGTGGGGCTGCTGAAGTGCAGTACCCCGGCAAAGAACCTCAGAGTAGCAGATGCAGCTGCGTCTGAGTTAGAGGGTTTGACGGGTGAAGCCCGTCAGAGACAGCAGGAAAGGGTCAATGAGTTAGTTCGGATCGCAAACAGACAAAATGAGGAATTGCTCAGGGCTAACCCGGAAAGAGCTGGGGCCTCCAAGATCGTTTATTCGGCAGTGGGTAACCCGGAGAAATCCGCCGGAGCCGCATCCTCTCCTCATGGTGGTCCTAGGAGAGAAGAGGTAGTAACCTCGGCCAGGAGGAACAAACAGATAGTCCCATATGACCCGGCAAGGGTAGGGAAAGAAAAAGCAGTACAGGGAAATGAGGATCGACGAAGTGTGAGCCGAGGTGAAGCGGGCTGAGGTAACCGTGACCAAGGCAATGCCAGTCAAGGGAACGCTATAAACGGCAATGCCGGACAGCGCAACTTGGCGGGTGCAGGGCAACCGCAACAGCAAAATATACCACGGCAATAGCGCAGTGCCGGTCAAGGTATGCAATAGAGAGCAGCTCCACAAGTGCAAGATAGATACAATGATGGTGATTCGGAGATGGGGAACGCTGGGTATCCTAGGCCGGACTATCATGTGATAGGGTCAAGATTGGGAAGCAGGAACTTGATGCCTGATGACGCCAGGTTAAAATTGGATCGGCTTTATAGGTCGGAGCAGATTGAGTGTCAAGGTCCTCCGGGTCCAGCGTGTTTTCGGCCCCAGATCATGAAGGAGCCTCCGGTACCTAACTTCCAGATACCTAGAGGCACTAACACATATGAAGGCAGCACAAAGCCGGAGGATTGGTTGATTAACTACACAACAACTGTAAAAATTGCTACAGGCAACTTGAGATGGGCTGTGAGATATGTACCTCAGATGCTGGAGGGGCAAGCGAGGGTATGGCTAAACAATTTGCCGCCCAGAAGTATTAACTGTTGGATCGATTTTGGGGAAATGTTTGTTAGTAATTTCTCAACAGACCACAGACCCTAGCAATGTGCGAGCAGAGACCGAATGAGACAGACCGGGAATTCTTAACCCGCTGGTGCACTGTGCGAAACTCATGTGAGGGTGTAATTGAGTCACAGACCATACCTTGGTTTGCGCAAGGATGCAGATATGCAAGCATGCTATGGCAAAGGTTACAAAGGGATATGCCAACTACACTGGCAGAAACAATCCGGATTGCTGATTCATATGCCTTGGGTGATCCGACTCAGCCTAGGCTCGTGTCAAACGAGTCAAATGAGGAATACTACTAGCGAGATTGAGTCGGATCATCCCGGCGGAATGATTACCGAGGCAAAAGAAGAGATGATAGACCGGATTACCGGTACAGTTCGCAACAAGTTGCAGCTGTAAATCAAGATAAAGTCGGCGCAGGAAGCAACCAACGTCAGAAAACTGGAGGGCAGCAATGGACCCCTAGGAGTGATGGTAAGAAAACTTGGACACCAGAACAAAAAAGACAGTGGCAGGAGAAGAAGGACAGGCTCAGATATAGTTATGAAGTAATGCTGGATCAGCCATGTAAATTTCACACGCCAAATCCGAATAACCTAGCGGGTCACACAACCCGGCAGTTTGAGTGGATGCGGAAGATAGAACAAAGTGGTTCGGGGAATGCTCAGGCACCTCGGAATGATCAACCTCGGCAGGAGTTACCCCGGCAGCAATTGCTCTCCGGAGCGAACACGCAACAGTTAATGTTGCCTCCCCCTCCACCGAGGTATGAAAACCATGAAAGAAGGGATGCAGTGCATCAAGTAGAAAACCAACATCAGCCAGATCAGAGGTACCCCAGAAATGAGGGGAGAAAGGAGTACAGAGAGCATCACTAGAGTTACTGTGTGTTCACCACAGAAGAGATAGACAGAAAGAGCTTGCAGCACCGACACATGGAAGTGAATGCAGTAATGCCAGCAGTGACGAGGTATATGCCTTGGTCGGACCAGGAAATTACCTGGAGCATCAAAGATCATCCCAAGCTTATGCCAAGTCCTGGTTCGTATGCGCTAGTGTTGGACCCAACATTCATTGGGCCAAACATCAATGTGAGGTTCTCAAAGGTGCTGATTGACAATGGAAGCACCATCAATATCATGTACTTGGACATGATGCGCAAGTTGGGTATCTCGGAGAACATGCTCCAAGCTACAAGGACAACTTTCCATGGCATTGTGCCAGGCATCCCCTATGAATCCATTGGCAAGGTCCGGGTTAACGTGTTGTTTGGCACAAGAGATAACTACCGAACTGAGAATTTAGAATTCGAGGTTGTCAATTTGGAGAGCGCATATCACGCGTTAGTCGGCAGGCCAGCTCTGAACAAATTCATGGCAAGTACTCACATCAGTTACTTGAAGATGAAGCTGCCCGGACCAAACTATGTGATTACCATAACTGGTGATTCCGACATTCCATTGAGTGCGCGTCAGCCGGGTCTAACCTAGCCGAGTCACTCGTGATTGCGCAAGAAAAGAGAAAAACCCAGGAGGGTGGCGGCATTGGCTCAATCTGCGCAGCAGTATATGCCGGCGCTGAGTAACCCGCATGGTACTGTCTCATTTCAAGCGACAAGGGATACCAAGAAAGTGCCTGTTGATGATATGTTCCCAGAGCGCACTGTAACAATTGGTGCCGGGTTAAATGACAAATAGGAAAGCGAGCTCGTCAACTTCCTCCGTGAGAATCGGGATATTTTTGCTTGGTCCACACAGGACTTGCAAGGTGTTCCGAGGGAGTTGGCCGAGCACTCTTTGAATGTGAGACCCGGAGCAAAGCCGGAGAAGCAACCTCTCCGCCGCTTCACCGAAGACAAGAGAAAGGTCATCGGAGATGAGATAGCTCGGCTCCTAGCAGCTAGATTTATCATGGAAGTGCTTTACCCGGATTGGCTATCTAATCCGGTGCTGGTGGAGAAGAAGAAGGACGATCCGAACGTGGCAGTGGTTTGGCGCATGTGTATCGATTACACAAACCTGAATAAGGCATGTCCGAAAGATCCATTCCCACTGCCAAGGATAAACCAAGTCATAGATTCTACTGCAGGGTGTGAACTGTTGTCATTCATTGATGCATATTCTGGTTTCCACCAGATACCTCTGAACCCAAGTGATCAAATAAAGACTCCGTTTATCACCCCGTATGGGGCTTATTGCTATCGCACCATGCCTTTTCGTTCACATAATGCAGGGGCAACGTACCAAAGATGTATGTAGAAATGTTTACATGACCAAATTGGTCAAAATGGGCAGGTTTATGTTGATGATGCTGTTATAAAGACCAAGGAAATAAAAACGCTCCTTGATGATATCAGGTAAACATTTGCAAACCTGAGAAGGTTCCGGATGAAGCTTAACCCGGAGAAATGTACCTTCGGTGTCCCGGCTAGAAAATTACTCGGATTTCTTGTCTCCAGCCAAGGTATCGAAGTTAATCCAACAAAAATCTGAGCCATAGAGCGAATGGAACTGCCGAAGTGCCTTAATGATGTCCAGAAGTTCACTGGTTGCCTATCATCCTTAAGTCGGTTTGTATGTCGGTTGGAAGAAAAGGCATTGCCTCTCTATCAACTCATGAAAAAGTCAGACAAGTTCATTTGGACGCCGCAGGACAATGAAGCCTTTATCCAATTAAAGAAAATGTTAGCCACTGCACCAGTGTTAACCTCTCCACTATCAAAGGAGCCAATGTTGCTCTATATAGCCGCAACCAATCGAGTTGTAAGTGCAGTAATTGTGGTAGAGCGCGACGAAGAGGGTAACTTAGTGCAAAGGCCAGTATATTATCTGAGTGAGGTATTATCAGCCTCGAAACAAAACTATCCCCATTATCAGAAGATGGCATATGGTGTGTATATGGCGACTAAGAAGCTGAAGCACTATTTTGAAGAGCACCCCATAAAAGTATTATGTGAAGCCCCCATATCCGAGATAATGAGCAACAAGGATGCAAGTGGCCGGATTGCAAAATGGGCAATTGAGCTAGCCCCTTATGTGCCACAATATGACAGGAGAGAAGCAATCAAGTCTCAGGCTGTGGCCGGCTTTTTTGTGGATTGGGCCAAGGTGCAATATGAGCCACCATTGCCAGATCCTAACTAATGGAGAATGCACTTTGACGGGTCAAAAACAACCACCGGGTTAGGCGTCGGAGTTGTGCTTACCTCGCCCAAGAAGGACCAGCTAATATACATGCTGCACATCCACTTCACAGCATCAAACAATGTTGCAGAATATGAAGCACTTGTGCATGGGCTGAAAGTGGCAAAAGAAGTTGGAATACGTCGGATCCAATGCTTCGGCGACTCGGATCTCGTCGTTCAACAAGTCTCCGGACAATGGGATGCTTTGGATGCAAATATGGCACTGTACAGATTTCATGTGCAGAAGATATCAGGATACATTGAGGGATGCGAATTTCATCATATACCTCGGGTGGAAAATGAGGCTGCCGACGTATTGTCAAAGCTCGGATCAACCCGACAAGTAATCCCGCCAGGAGTAGTACTAGAGCACCTCAGAAAACCCTCTATCGGGCCATCCCCAGAATCCGAGTCAATTTATATCCCGGCAAATCCGGAATCGGAAGCTGTGCCCATGGACATTGACGTGGGAAGTGGTTCACGAAACCCGGGGACTGCTTCACAAGACCCGGGGACTACGCAGCGTGATCCGGCTGAGGTTATGCCGGTGGATCAGATGGAAATTGATGAGGATGTGTTCCCAGTGCGAGCTATACCAGCTTAGGCACTACCCATATTTGAATTCCTGAAAGATGGAACTTTGCCCAGTGAGGAGGTGCTTTCCAGGCAAACTCAGAGGAGGGAAAAAGCATACACGATCATCAATTCTGAGCTATACAAGAGGAGTATGACAAACGTTCTCCAATGGTGTGTTGACCCGGAAGAAGGACTTGACATCCTCTGGGATATACATCAAGGGGAATGTGGGCATCACGGATCGTCCAGAGCCTTGGCAGCAAAAGCTTTCTGTCATGGGTTTTACTGGCCAAGTGCCTTGGAACAAGCAGAGGATCTGGTAAGAAAGTGCAATGGTTGTCAAAGATATGCTACCAAGACACATATGCCAATGTCAGAGCTCAAGACCATACCAATTACCTGGCCATTTGCCGTATAGTGTTTGGATATGGTTGGCCCGTTTAAACCAGCAAGAGGGAACATGACCCACATCTTGGTCATGGTGGACAACTTTAAAAAATGGATTGAGGTGAAGCCAATAATAAAATGTGATGGAGCTACCGCCGTGACATTCCTCAAAGATATCATCTTGAGATACGGTTATCCTCACAGTATCATAACAGATAATGGCACAAATTTCACTGAAGGAGCATTTGCGCGATTCTGCCGAGATAAGAAGATCCGGCTGGACGTTGACTCGGTAGCCCACCCCGCATCGAACGGACAAGTGGAGAGATCCAACAGATTAGTATTATCCGGGATAAAACCCCGGCTCATTGAGCCGCTGCAAAGATCAGCAGGGTGCTGGATAGAAGAACTACCAACGGTACTGTGGAGTTTAAGAACAACTCTGAATCGATCAACAGGCTATACGCCATTCTTTCTGGTATATGGGGCAGAAGCTGTATTACCAGCCGACATAGAGCATGACTCACCTAGGGTCACCCAATACACAGAAGCCGAGGTGCAAGAAGCCTGGAAAAATGATGTTGATCTGCTGGAAGAAGCGAGAGAATTGGCATTTTCCAGATCCGCCATATATCAGCAAAATCTCTAACGCTATCATAGCCGGAAAGTAAACCCCCGAATTTTCCGGGAAGGTGATCTGGTACTCCGGTTGGTACAACGTACTGCTGGCATGCACAAGTTATCCCCCCATGGGTAGGGCCATTCATTGTGAGCAAAGCATTGCACAGTGACTCTTATTATCTTATCGATGCAAAACCATAGGAGAAGAACAAGGCGGATAGGTCTGGCGAGGAATCTAAGCGTCCATGGAATGTAGCTCTACTCCGTCCATTCTACACTTAGCAAAGAAGTGTGTGTATCCGAATGTCTCATACGTTGGTTTGTATGCCGGCGATGAGCCTATCAATGAAATGGTGGCACCTCGAGTAGTAACTCGGGGACTGCCTTAATAATATTTGTTGCCTTCTATACTTGTTATAATTTTTATGTCGGCTGGTTTAAGTTGCTTCTACCTAAGCCGGATTAGTAGTGTGTGAGCACCAAAAAACTCAACTCTTCGACTTGCTGCTGTCCAACAAGATTTGGCTTCAAGGCAAGCAAGAGAACAAGTTTGGAATTGCGTAGCACACGAAAAATGACTAAGGAAAAGAACATAATCGAGCCGACATTTGTTATTTGGACTGACTTTATGTTTACCTTGTTTTTTGCTATGTTGAATTATTTTGAGCTAGTCCTAAAGTTTCTAAGTATTGTTAAGTCAATTTTTGAAACTCGGACTCGTAAGTCATGAAACCGAACCAAGGTAGACATGAGCCGAGCCAAAAAATTGGAGAAACAAGAAAATGAAACTCGGGGACTACGCCCAAGTTAATCCGGCACAAGCAACTTAGTAGAAAAATATGATCATTGTGCTTAATACATTTGCAACCGGCATACCGGGGATCTGATAAACTTCAAAGTGTTTTTAATCAAGGAGCAGCAGGAGGAGGTAACCCGGCGCCAGCAGCTGGAACTGCAGCCTCGGCTTCAGCGTCATCTTCACCTTCTTCGACGTCCGAGGCTTCGTCCTCTTCCTCCTCACCCGAACCATCTTCATCGTCGGCAGGGCCAAGGAAGCTTGGTCCCTCGTTCCATTGATGGATGGGGGCATACTGAATAAGGCTATGAGCGCAAGCCTTGCGCCGAGCTATCCAATCCGGATCATTGGACCACCTTGATCCGGTGCGCATCCGCTCAAGAAGATTGAGATTGATTTTCTCATACCATGTGAGCACATAGTGGAGGACGATTTCAGCCCCGGTGCGTCTAGCGAATTCGCTCCAGAGGTCGAGCTGGGTCTCGCACTCCATTAACTTGGCAATAAGAGCAGTGGTCCCCTACGGAGTATCTTCATCAGGCCAAAAGGCATTGATGATCCGGATGGCCACATCTAGGATATCCTTACCATAGTTCTTCACAATCTCGACGAGAGAAGATAAGATGACCAGCAGGTCCTCCATGTCATAGGGAATAATTGCAGCGCTAGGAACAACTGGGGTACCCCTCTTCTGGCGGAACTTGGTGACGGCGGTGGTTGCAATGGCATCACCCTCCGGAAATTTGTCGGAAAACAAGACAAGTGAAGCAGGTGAGGGACAAGATCCGTAGAGATTCATGTCGGCTGAAGGAAGATAACTTACGAGAAATATGGCTGTGGATCTGGGTCAGCTCCTTGGTGCAGTTGTCACGCCTCTCCCGGAGTTGGACAAGTCCAGCTTTCGCCGACTCAAGATTAGCTTCGGACTCCTTCAGCAGTTCTTGATCCTTGGCAATTTGGAGGTTCAGACGTTCTCACTCTTCAGTAAAATCTTGGCCATCTTTATCCATCTCGAATTTGTGGAGCGCCATGAGTTTTTTCATCTCTGCCTTAAGCTTGGCAATCTCATCATCTTTGGTCCGGAGGAGGGTGAGCTCATCATCTTTCTTCTTGAGTCCGGCCTGATGCTACCCTACTTGTTCGAGAAAATGCAGCATCATATCAGGCACGGGCACACTATCTTCAAGAGATGCTGAAATAGTTCGTTGACCCGGCAAAGCCGAGGTATGAATATCTGCCGAGCCAAGAAGAAAAGGAGAGAGGGCGCAGAAGAAGACTAAGCGAAATGGACTTACCTTTTATCTGGTCCAGGTTCTTCCGCATGATGGTGTTCTCAGCTTCCACTCTAGCTGAGCAATCCGAGTGATGAATTAGTACGGCGGGAAAAACAAAGAAAGATAAAAAAAGCTATGGAGAAAACCTACCCCTTTTCTCGAACTCAGCGAGAAGTGTAGAATGTTTCGCGCGCAGCACCTTATGTGTGTCCAAGAGGCGTTGAAACTCAGCGCTCCGGCGATTGGTGGTAACCTGTGAAAAGCAAAGTTGATTTGATCATGTGCATATTCGAAGTGTACAAAATCCGGGCCAAGTGGAACTTAACCCGGCTCTAGGTGTGTGCATATTCGAAGTGAACAAGATCCGGGCCAAGCGGAACTCAACCCGGCTCTAGGTGTGTGCATATTCAAAGTGTACAAGATCCGGGCCAAGCGGAACTTAACCCGGCTCTAGGTGTGTACATATTCGAAGTGTACAAGATCCGGGCCAAGCGGAACTTAACCCGGATCTAGGTGTGTGCATATTCGAAGTGTACAAGATCCAGGCCAAGCGGAACTTAACCCGGCTCTAGGTGTGTGCATATTCAAAGTGTACAAAATCTGGGCCAAGTGGAACTTAACCCGGCTCTAGGTGTGTGCATATTCGAAGTATACAAGATCTAGGCCAAGCGGAACTTAACCCGGCTCTAGGTCAGTGCATATTCTAAGTGTACAAAATCCGGGCCAAGTGGAACTTAAACCGGCTCTAAGTGTGTGCATATTCGAAGTATACAAGATCCGGGCCAAGTAGAACTTAACCCGGCTCTAGGTGTGTGCATATTCAAAGTTACTAAGGAGCTACGCTAGTTCTCTAAGGAGCATCCGGCTGAGTAACGAATTACTCCCCTAGAGGCTCGGGGACTAATGGTTATATCACTAATGTTTGGTACTTGTTAAAGAAAATACGAAGTAGCGTACCTCCATCATCTGACCCGCAAAGTTTATATCCTTGGTGGTTGTGTTCATCTGTGCGGCAAATTTGGCAGGCCCAAATTTCTCCGGGAGATCATCGTTGTATACGAACTCCGCCTTGTTCCAGTTATTAACAAACTCGATCAAGGCCGGAGGATAGCACTCTCCGCTAAGCATATGAGGCGCGACTAAACCCTTGGCATGGGCCTCACTCCTCTCAATTTGGGAAGTAGCGGGGCTAGTGTGCAAGACAAGTTGCGCATCAGCTAACCCGGCAGAGGTATCCTTCTTCGGAGGGGTCTTGTGCGGAAGCATAGACGCAAGCGTGCGCTGCCCAGCTTCGATAGTTGCTGCCCTGGTGGCGTCAGAAGTTTTCTTGCCCTTGGGCTGCTGCTGTGAAGTTGAGGTTTGGGCTGCGGATTTGCCCTTGGGCACAGCCTTGGGCGCAGCCTTGGTGCTAGCCTTGGTGCTGGATGTGTCTTCTCACCGAGTCTTGGAAGACTCGGATGAGGAGGAAAGAGTTGGTGGTGCTGGCGCTGGTGCTGGCGCTGGTGTTGATCTTGGCGGGGGTGCTGTAGGTACCTCGGTGGTGGCTGGTTGCGGCTGAGCCGAAGAGGAGCTGGGAGCAACCTCGGCAGAACCACTTCCCCTTGCTCCGAGGTTTCCCACCTCTTGACGAGGTGGGCTAGGACCCGGAGCAGCCGCTGAACCCTCTTGAATGGGGCTCAGCGGGCGAGAATCGTCGCCATGAGGGGGAGAAGGGCTATGTCGGAACAGCGAGGCGATGCCGGATCTGCTCTAAGGAACCTCCACCGCAGCCCTGCCAGCTCAAACGATGAACAATAAGTTACAATAGAAGAAAGGCACGAAGCAGAAAATTGGATAAGGAAGAAATGACTTACTCGTCAGAGGTCAAAGGCTCCTTGGGCTTGCGAGCTCTCTGGGTTATGGCCTTGGTCGTAGGCTTGGTGGTAGCTTTGTCTGCGGACTTCTTTCGTCTCTTCGTTGGTTTGGAAGGTCCAGAAGAAGAAGCAGATGCAGCTCCCCTTTTCTTGGACGCAACCGGAACAGGTTCGCCCGTGGCGAGAGGAGGATCTTCATGAATCTGCCTACCAGGGTTAGCTAATGCCGAAAAGGCGTAAGAAAGGGGGACAACATCAAATGCTTCCGTCACCTCAATGTCGGAATCATCTTCATCGTCAGGCCAATCTCTAATGGAAGATAATTTACCGGTGTGTCGCTTGGTCGCGTCGGGGAGTGGCAGGAACATTTCCTGATCCGGCTCCTCCTCGTCCGGGACAACTCGATCCTTCACCCATTTGAGAGAAGACTCGGCGCCGTCTTCAAGAGTTTGCTGAAGAAACAGCTGAGAGAGAAATAGAAAAAGATCAGATAAACAACATACTCCGACATATAACTCGGAAAGAAATTGGGACACGAGAATTACCACAGGAGGAAACCTGTCTCGGCAGAATGTTCGATTCCCCACTCCCAATCAGCGGAGAAGTTCTTATCAGTGGTGAAGAGGGCCTTGACCCGGCGAGATATCTCAGTATTGCTCAGCTCAAAGGAGGAAGTTCGGTTGGGGTCAACGCGCCAGCTCATATGGCACAGCTTGTGTGTGTGTTTCTAGAGAGGGGAGATCCAGTTGCGAACGAAAGTGATCATCGCATCCTCGTTGCTCATCTTGGCGTCTTTCAGCTCTTGGAACCGTTTGTTGACTTGGTTCGCCAGGACTGTGGGTTTCTTGGGGATCCGGTCCCACAGATCCGGATTAGGAGGACCCGGAGTGTAAGGGCGCAGCCGGATCAGATCTTCTTTCGTGCTATTTCTAACATAAAAGAAGGTTTAGGCCCAGCCCTTGCAAGAATCAAGCCCCGTGACCCGGGGAAGGCTGACTGTTTCCGAGGAGAAATAGAGGCAGCGCCAAACTGCGTGAGTTGTTTGTCCTCCGGGTCAAGCTCCTTATTCGGAATAACGTTCTGGCGCAGACCGAAAAACCGGATCCAGAACTCCTTAGTGGGCCACAATCCGGTGTAGCCCTCTATGGTGGAAGAAAAGGCAGAAAGGGAAGTGATGGCATTCGCCGGAAGGTGATGCGGTTGAAGCTCGTAGGTGTTGAGCCAATCATGGAAGAAGTCACTGACGGGGAGGCCGAACCCACGCTGGAAGTCGGAGAGGAACACTATGAACTCACCCGGGTTGGGTGAGGGAGCGAGCTCCTTGGTGGCGAGGCGGGCAAAGACGGCCTCCGGGATACGCCACGTACGGTAGAGCCAGTCGAGGTCGTCCTGGCATACCCAGGACCTAGCCCAGGCGCGGCGCTCGGCGTTCTCCGCATCCTCCTCCATCTTCTATTCCACGATGGTGAGCTCTTCCTCTGTCATTTCTAGGTCGATGTCCTCACTGGCCCTATCGGCGGTGGGGGCAGTGCCTTGGACTGGCGTGGACCCGTGGCAGGGGAGATGCACGGGGGTGGCGGCGATGCTGGTGCGCGAGGAATGGTGGAGCAGCGGTGCAGCTAAGCAGGTGCGGTGGCGGCGGCGCTGTCGTTGGGAAGAAGAAGAAGAAGAAGAGGCAGAGGGGCGCTAGGATGGGGAAAAGTCCCAAGGGGCGCGCCCCTCCCCTATTTAACCACGCCCCAGTGGGGTAGTGGGATCGTGTGGTACGGAAGGGCCACACGGTGTGGCCGTGTATAATCCAGATCAGCCAATCAGTGACGAGCCACAGGAAGGGCCACGGGGCACAGCAGATCCCACGACGTGACGTTATGATACAGTTAACGAGGAGACCGACACGATGTGACGTGTGCAACAGTAACATCTGACATTAACTACGGCAGTTACTGGCGCTGGCCCTTAAAATGAGGCAAGATAATGATTACCCTCCACGTGGGATAGCGTACAGGAGAAGGAAGAATAACCCGGATAATCAAAGGATGACCTGGACAGCGAGTGAAAACTCGGAATGTGCCAAGGGAAAGTTAACCTATGGAATGCGGACTATGGGATAACTCGGAAAGGGAGCAAAAGGTTCGGAAAAATGGAACCTGCCATGGCCTTAGTGGCTAGAGCTGCAAAGACTGCCCCAGCTTCGGGGACTAATGTTGGGGGGATACCCCCGAGTAGGGTCACGCCTAGGTGTAAAGGCCGAGTTAGCCGAGGTACGGCAAGGTCAAAGCAAGTGTTGGCCGAGTCACCTCAAGGCAGGCCGAATCACGGGGTAACCTGGACTGGAGGATCTCCGCCTAACTGAGTCCCGGCCGACCTATGTCATATGCCGGTAGGATGAATCTAACTTGTATGCTGGAACAGGTGTGGCCAGATTAACCAGGCATGATCCGGGTTATATCAAGCTTGCAAGAGAAGGAAGGTATCTCACTGGTCAAAAGGAGGTCACTATACGCAGGAGCGTGAGTGAAGCGGACAGAGGCCAGGACCACCAAGGCATGGCCGACAAAGGTGACGTTGCCTGTGTCAGATGACGCTGGCGCCACAGAGGCTCACGTAGCCTCTACATGGCTTACGACGGGGAAAAGTGACCCGGTCGGTTTACTATTTCGGGAAGAGGCATATTCCTTGGAATATGCCTCCACATATGCCCTAATTGGAGACCTAGCCACCCCTATATAAGGAGGGATAGGGCCTCTGTAGAAAGGGTTGGTCTCTGGTTGATCTCTAGTGAGGGAAGTTTTACTTGGTTAGTGCGTGTTTCCTGAGAGCTAGCTAGTGGTGAGAGTAAGAGAGTTCCTTCTTCCTCCTCTCCCCAATACAGCTAAAGGAGCACTTGTAACCTTGGAAACCAATCGAATACAAAACAACTGTGTGTGGAATTACCACACTATCCCTCCCTGGATTCCTCCAGTGCATATTGTCCCCACCTTTAGCCTATCCATGGAATCTGTCGTGACACCACCACGACAACTATGTAGTATATGCTTGACTAAGTATAAGTTGGAAATCTCATGTCCCTTGAATACGAGGGCTGCTCCTCATGCTACTCAAATTTAGTTACTGGTAAGTTCTTGTCATAGTAAGTAGATGTGTATCATAGAGAACCGCCAATGGGGTACCCCCTGCCCGATGATACGGAAGAATCCCCATATCAAAATGACAAGGCAAGCAGACAACAAGCATCTCAGCAATCTTATTATTTACCATGGGAAAATTGTGCTTTTTTCTCTCTTTATTCTTTTCTCATATCTCTTTTTTTTCTTTTTCTCTTTTTCTCAATATCTGACTCTTTTTTATAAGAAGAATGCTTCACAAACAACTCATTATGGTTACGCTGTAGGTTTCCACCATGATTAGGCATGGATTAGATCGGCGGCCCAGGCGTTTCTTTAACACACATACATAACTCCATGGACTTACAAGCTCCCCTTTCATTTCACACTAATGACATCCATAGACAAAAGAGCATGATGTCAACTAGATACAAAGTACAAGTGCAATGTTGAAAGCATTCCCCATGACAGCATGGTTCTGCTAATCCCCAACATATAAGTGCAAGCATATACAACATAGATGACACAATGGTTCAAGTTTATTAAGGGCAAGAAAAGTAAAGTGTGCCATCAAGTTCGTGAGAGGTTTAATCACTAGTTTTCTCATAACAAGTTTAATTCAGAAGGTAGATAAAAACATGAATACACTTGGAATAGCAAATTCTAATAGGTAGGTATGGTTGACTCTTTCGAATAACTTGGTTTTAGGAGTTGGATGCATGAGTGGAACTCATACTTGGTTATGGAGGCTAGCAAAAGACTGGGAGCGACAAAACATCATTAATCAAAGCATAAAGTGATACTACAAGTCGAAAACTAAAGGATCATGAAGCCTATAGTGACTTGGGATAGTCATAACATGGTGTGAGCATGCGCCAAGTCAAGCCAAATAAAGCATCAAAGGAGAATACCACAATACTATGCTTTAATATGCTAAAACAACGCATGATTCTTCCAAGGCACATTAAGCAATCTCAATTGTCTATAACATGTCATGCTACAGCAAAGATCACTAAGCATAAAGCCAAAACAATATCAAGCATGGCATGACAAAGCATGGGCCACAGTCAAAAACAAGCTCCTTTTACCACTTAAGCATGAACTTTCCTACTCTTTTCCAAACCAAACCAAACTATTTGAAAACCAATGTATGAAAGAGGGGGTCCAACCAATTTATTCAAGCAAACTAAGAAAACCAAGCAAACGAAAACCAAAAACAAAAAACGAGACACTCCAAGAACAACATAACTTTCATGAAACAATAAAAATGAAGTGTTTAGAAGAAACCTGGGATTTTTATTGATGAAGAAGGGGATGCCTTGGGAATCCCCAAGATTTGACGCTTGTACTTCTTGGATAATTCTTGGGGTGACATGGGGTGGCATCCCCAAGCTTGAGCTTTAGTCCATTCTCTCCATACACCTGAAATTTTTCCTTCATACAAGACTTCACACAATCTTTATTAGCAACATTAGTGCACTCAAGATAATAAGTATTTAGGTTCAGTTTCAACACGAATAAAACTTCCATTAAAACACAAGCTACTGAAGCACTTCCCTCAAAAATCTCAATTCCCCAAAGATAACTCAAAAAGGAACCAACAAGAAGCAAATGCAAATAATGGCAGAAATCTATCAAAACAGACCAGAAGGTAAAAACCATTTTTTCGAAGACCTTCTGTTGCTCAAATTGAAAAGTGTTGAACTAACGAAAGTTAGATAACAACCTGGGGCTAAAGCAGAAAAATTTACGCCTCAAAACGACGTACAGAGATTTTACACGAATGTTTACGGTGTAGCACAAAAATCTGTTTCGGGACAACAACTTTCCCAATCATTACTTCTCTCTCATTAGAGGTTACTCTTGGCACAAAAAGCAAATGAAAAGGATAAGAAGAGGTTATTACTGAGCTAATAACTTCCAAGACTCATCTAAAACTTTTGGTTTATCTCCCAATAAGTACTTTTCTTTAACGCCTTTAAGTTAGGCATAAGAAGCAAGAAAATAATCAAGTATTTTCAAATGAAGAAGCATTAAGATTAATACCATAAATATCTTCAACAAGGCAAGGTATCTCATCCAAATAAGTTCTAGAGGGTCCTCTCTCAATGCTCTTGGGTTTACTATTTTCATCAAACGGGTTTTCAGAAACAATCCAATAAAAATTCTTTGCTATGGCTTCATGCATTGGTACAAGTTTGAAAGGTATTTGTATCATAATTTCCTCCCCATTAGGTTTGGTTTTGTTCATCTTTTCTCGTGTACCAACAACATCCACACATGAGCCTAGCATATTAAAACGTTCAAAGACTTTTCTAGCTTCCTTGGCAACATCATAGAATTCCTTAAGCAAAGTTTCTAGTACAAAATCTCTCTTTTCAGGGTCCTCAATTTCGTTAAGTTTAAGAAACATTACTTGCATTAAGGGGTTAAGGTTACCAAACCTAGCTTCCAACGTGTGAACTAAAGAAGCTGCAGCAATTTCATAGTTTGGAGCAAGCTCTGCAAGGGATCAATCCTCAATATCCTCATGTTTACTAACATGATTAAAGAATTCTTCAATATTATCTTTTCTAATTATAGAACCACTACCTATTGAAAGGTCTTTCAGGGTGAATTTAGGGATCAACATGCTGAGCTAAGAGGTAACAACTATAGAAAGACTTAATTTTTTTGTGTGTTTTTAATAAAGAAACGAAACTAGTACAACTATTTTTTTGTGTTTTTCATAAAGAAAGAAGCAAACAAAGCAGAAATAAACTAAGCAAAACAAAAACAACAAAGTAAAGAGATTGGTTATGAGGAACTCCCCTTGTGAAGATGTCCTTGACTCCCTCGCAATGGCGCCAGAAAAATAGCTTGATGGCCCAAAATATATCGAGCTTGTTGGGGAACCCTAAGAAGAAGGTATGATGAGCACATCAGCAAGTTTTCCCTCAGTTATGAAACCAGGGTTATCGAACCAGTAGGAGCAAGGAAACACCTCCAAGGTGTTTTTTCCAACTTGGAATCCTGCACAACACAACCACAGAACTTTGCCCCCAACTTACAGTGAGGTTGTGAATCTCACATGTTTTGCTAAAAACAAAGGATTAAACGTATTGTGTGGAAGATAGTAATTTCTTGTAGAAAGTAAACATAAAGCAGTAAACAGTTGTAGATTGATGATAAAAGGAAGGACCGGGGTCCATAGTTCACTAGTGGTGGTTCTCCTTAAGATAGATGACATGTTGGGTGAACAAATTACAGCGGGGCAATTCACAAACATCGAGAAAGCACACAAGCATATATTAATCATCTTGACTCCTCTGAGATTTGATTGGGCATTACAACATTATACATAGACCGTAATCCAACTGTATCTATGAATAATAATCCACCTTCAGGTTATCATCCGAACCCCCTTCAGTATTCAGTTGCAAGCAACAGATAATTGCATTACGCATTGCGTGTAAAGTAAACAATACAATTGTTCTATGAACAAAGGATTGCCAGTTTCTCCCTACTAGCAACATCACATCTAGTACCTTAGAGATTTCTATCACTTCCCCAGATTACTAGAGGAATGAACCCACTATCGAGCATAAATACTAACTATTGGAGTTGCTAGCATCTACTTGGCCAAGATAGCTACTAACAACGAAAAGCATGCAAGATCACAAATAATAAAGACATGAAAGAATCAATAATCAATCTAAAATAGCATCTCAATATCCATCGGATCCCCGCAAACACAACATGTAGGATTATAAATAGATGATTGATCATGAACGGAGCTCACAAGATCTAAACATGGTAGCACAAAGCAGAAGAACCAACCATCTAGCTACTACATGGACCCATAGTCCAAGGATGAACTACTCACGCATCAAACCAGAGGCTTGCATGGTGATGAAGAAGGCCTCCAGGGTGAATTCTCCCCTCCGACAAGGTGTCAGGAAGACCTTCATATCAGATCTAGGAATGGAGATGACAGCGGCTAAAGACTCTTCGTGGAATTTTGATCGGGTACTTAGGGTTTCTGTATCGCAGGCATCTTATATGTGAAAGGGGAGGCCAATGGGGTGCCCTAGGCGGCCACACCACGCCCTGGCGCAGGCCAGGCCTGGCCACGTGGCCAGTTGGTGTGGCTGGCCCCTAGCCCCTCTCTGTCTCGTATTATGGCTCCGTGTCATCCTCGGTGAAAAACTGACTTTCGCTTTTGTCCCGTCCAATTCCGAGAATATTCATTTTCTGACTTTCTTGGAACCAAAAACAGCAGAAAATAGGCAGCTAGCACTGTGGCATCTTATTAATAGGTTAGTCCAAGAAAGTGTATAAAAAGTACTCCAAAGTGTGCAAAAAAACATAAGAAAGTAGATAAAAACCAATCATGGAACATAAAAAATTATGGATACGTTTGCAACATATCACACCCTCTTTTCATGAGGTTGTCCTTGGTTATTCACAAAAATTATAAAGCACGGTGTTTAGCTACATCGATTCAAACTATTACACACACACTACATCAAATTCATTACCCACACATACTACATCGATTCAAACTACTACACACACATACTACTTCAAATTCATTACCCACACATACTACATCTATTAAAACTATTACACATTTTTAGTCGATGCTAACTTCCTGCTATGCTCTCCATACTACAAGTTCATTAGCCACACATACCATGGCAATTCACTAGAGCTATGTCTTCACTCGGGGGAATTAGAACCACCAACTTGTCCAAGCCCAGTTCCCCCACCGAAATGGTGTGCATTGTCGCAAAATGGTGGTGGTCCTATGCCATTGATCCTTCCAGGCCAACACTACAGGCAACGAGGATGCTTTCTGGCCACCTCTTCGGGGCCCTGAATGCAATGTACCGATTCCAGAACCTCCTCTAGGTGAATGATGACCGGTTGCTTCCAACAAAGCTATCGCCCTGCCCTGCTTCGAATCTGCACCTCATACATCCTAGGAACAGCGTCAGGATCTTTCAGCCACGCCTTTACCTCAATGACCCATCTGTCGCTCGGTGGCACGATTTCCACCAGCTCGCCGCCAAGGCTACTGACGACCTGCTTGAGGGCCTCCGCCTCCCAAGCATCCAATGGGAGGTCGTCAAAGCCGAGTTTGGAGAAGAAACGAAGCTACTCCAAGCGATCGTCCCACCCACAGGCGTGATGCCAACACATGAAGCTCATTTTCTCCCAGCAGCGCTCGAAAGAACGGGAAGAATGCAGAATGCGCTCAGTATCTGAGTTGTGCTCGAACCGGACGAAAAAATCGAATGGGGGTGTGCATACCTCAATCTTGACCTCATTTCGTCTAATCCCAAAACAAGACCTGAAAGCCGACAACAACTCTACCGGCGACATGGCGGGATGGACGCCCAGCACGGTGGTGTTGCGACCTTGGATCGTTAAGGATCCTAAGTCCCTGTGATTAACGTGCTAGTCCCTGGATCAATAGTTAGCACTTCATAGTCGATGAATATCATGTAAAACACAAGTCATTATTACACGAATAATCCAGAGTATAATTATTACAACTTGCATAGCTTATAGCTAGCTCAAATAAAACAGCGGAAACTAAGTAAAACTTGAGTCCATCAACGCCTCAGGCTAGCTGCGTGAAGACCCACCATCCCTACGCACCTTTCAGTCTTCGGATTCTGCACATAAGACGTGCATCCAACAAGCTGGGTCAATACTTTGAATGTATTGGCAAATTACACCAAGGAAAGAGTAAGTCTATCTCTACATGCAAGGCTAAGAGTAGGCTTTGGGGTTCATTTGCATAAAGCCAATTTTATCAATGTAAGAGGAAAAGAGGAAGATTTTACCCTACTTTGTAAACATTTGCTTAAGTAAAATAGGGTCGAATGGAACATGTGGATATTACTCACCAAGTGCCCAATCAACCTAGCACTTGGATATTACACACCAAGTTCCCAAAATCCCACCCAATGGTGATATTACTCACGCCTTGGGGTTTATAAAACGTTAGGTTTGGAAAAGAGAGAGGAAGATCTTTTAGAGGCTCCATCCTTCAGATGCTCAAGTTTGTTCTGTTTCCGTGAACACGGCTGATCGAGCAGATTGCAATACTCTTGAGAGGTTGTGCACTTTCCCCACAATCCACGATCAAGTCCTTTTACAGACAAGACCATGGCGAAGCCTTCCCTTAGTAGCCCCTCTACTAGCTGGATCCAACCGTGCCAAGAACCTCCAAATGTTGGTACCCCGGTGAGGTTTCCCACTAAGTACTAAGCCAAGACAGAGCCCATATGTATTGTGGTTGCACGGAAAGCTTCTGAATTCTGAAACATGGCAGACTTCTTTGATTCTTGGGCGGCCTTCCTCCACCAAAGTCCCACTTGTTGTCCCAACAACCATTCCGCCCAGAAGAAAACTTAGTTTTTATTTTGAAGGGGGTTTTGGAGAAGAAAATTTTGCGCGATGGAGCTCTCATTCTTAGAAAATTTTGAGTCTTTCGAACCCTCCCAACGACACTTGATATATAAAGTATATAGCATAGCAAGCATAACTTAGAAAAACAGGATAACCTATTGGGAGAGAAATCCTAAGCATAGAGCTACTCATGGCATACTACAAAACCGCGCTTGCAAAATAATACTAAGAAAATCTACCAAAATCCTACACATGCATACTACAGAATTTGAAGAGTAAAACATGCATAGTCAAAACTGGGACATAAACATGAACAAGTGGTGTAACATCCCTTGATCCGAACAGCACTCTACACAACAGTACTCCTCAGCGCACTCCGAGCAATCTAACGAAACAAACATGGACCCCATCACAATTTTGCACAAAACAGAGTCACGAAGTCGAATATGCATGCATGCAACATGGTAATATGCAAGGATGGATTTAAATTTGACCAAGGGCTTCTTCGAGGGTGTTGTTGAGTTGGGGGATGGCATTAGAATCGATTCCCCACAGGTTTAAGTATTTTGGATAAAACCCTAAATAAACCAGCTCAAAACATGAACTACAACTCTGCTCTACCTCGAGAAAGATCTGAACACTCTAAGCAACTTATAACAATTTTCTACAGAAGGTTTCGTAGAAACAAAACCAACGTGACAAGAATCAACTAAAACGGATCTACGGATAATTTTCTAGAATTAAAATAATCTAATATAAACTCTAAATCCTACTGCAAGGTTGCTGTGGTAAAACAGAAATATTATTGTAGATCTGTGTTCTACTCAAAATTACGAATCCAACGGTATATTATACGCAAAAATTGGACTACTACACAATTTACTATAGATTTTACAAGTTTTAAAGGTTTTCTGCCTATTTTAAAGAAAATAAAAAGGCGGCGCCAACTGTGCAGCGCCAAGTGGTGGCGTACGATTGGTCCAGGGCGGGCACGCGGCGCTGACGCGGCGGCGACGCGTGCGCTGACACGTGACGGCGTGCGATTGGTCGGTACCCCTTTGTTGGGTCAAAGCGATCTGTACCGCCGGATCGAGATCTGACGGCCAGGGACGGATGGGCTTACCGGCGGTGATGACTTGACGTTGACGACGACGGCAACGGCAGCAGTGCGTCGGTGGCGATGGTCGGCGGCGTTCCGGCTGGCTCCCGTCTGCGCGAAGTGGACGACAATGTTCCCCTCCTCCTCGCGGTCGCCCTGGTATGGTCGGCGTCGGTCCTCCCCTTCTCTGCTCGCGGTGGTGCTCCGCCGTTCTCTCCCGTCTCCGGCGAGACTCCGGCGACCAATTGCCGGCGATTCACTACGCTATAGAGAGGGAAAAACGAGGGGGAGACAAAGGAGTTAGCGGCGGTTTCGGTTTTGGTAGAAAGAGAGGGAGAAGAGCTCGGTATCACGACGGCGACAACCTCCCGAGGTGGAGCTCTGGCGGCACGTCGGCGGCGACGTAGGTGGTGCTAGGGTTTGCGGTTTTTTGGGAAAATAGCCGGGGCTCGATGGGGAGGCTTATAAGAGGGGGCTTGCGTGCGGGAGGGGTCGGATTCGTCTCCGAATCGAACGGAATTCCGTTGAGATACGTCAGCAGGGGAGTTGGGGACGAACACGACGACGGGGATGACAGGTGGGGCCGGCTCGTCACTGGGAGGGGGGGAAGCGGGCTGGCGGCTGGCGTGGTCTGCAGGGCCGGCTTGGGCGGTCTGCTGCGCTGTGCGCCGCTCGCTCGTGGGCGTGCGCGGTAGGTAGTTGCGGGCTGGCTTCGGCTGGCCCGCTTAGGTTAGACTTCTTTTTTTATACTTTTATTTATTTATTTCTGTTTCACCAAAAGTCACATAACTTTTGTAAACGGACTCCGAATTAGATGAAATTTGTCTCTAAAAATTTGTAAAAAGAAGAGGAGTAAAAAGGGTTATAAGATAACACTTTTGCAAGAGTTTTGGAGGTTAGTAGTGGTTTTACCCTTTTAGTCTTTTATAAGACTATGGGGTTTTGGAAAAACACCTGATGCAGTTTTTGTTATGTGATGCCATGATGCAAGGATATGATGCATGCTTCTAGTAACATCTGAAATTGAAAAATTTGGGATGTTACAAACCTAGCCCCCTTAAGAAGAATCTCGTCCCCGAGATTCAGGTTGGTTAGCAAATAGGTGTGGGTGTTCTTTCTTCAGGTCTTCTTCATGTTCCCACGTGGCCTCTTCCTCGGAATGGTGATTCCATTGCACTTTGCAAAACCTGATAGTCTTGGTACGAGTGATTCTCTCGGCTGTCTCCAGAATCCTGGTGGGTTTTTCCTCATAGGTGAGATCGTTAGTTGAACCTCGTCCAACGGAACCGTATCCTTTAGTGGGGTTTCGGCCATTTCCGGGTGACACTTCTTGAATTGCGACACATGGAAAACGTCATGAACTGTTAACACTTCCGGCAATTCCAACCGATAGGCAACCTCCCCTCTTCGTCCCAAGATTTTGTAGGGCCCTATGAATCGGGGTGCTAACTTACCCTTGATTCCAAATCTCTTAACTCCTCGTAGTGGCGAAACTCGGAGATACGCACGGTCTCCCACTTCATAGGTCACATCCCTGCGCTTGGAATCAGCATAACTCTTTTGCCTAGATTGGGCTATTTTAAACCTGTCTTGAATTTGTCTCACTTTTTCTTCGGCATCCTTGATCAGTTCAGGTCCATACAAACTCCGTTCTCCAACTCCACTCCATAGCAGTGGAGTTCTACACTTTATGCCATATAGAACTTCAAATGGAGCCGTCTTGATACTAGTTTGGTAACTGTTATTGTATGAGAATTCCGCATATGGCAAATTATCATCCCAACTAGACCCATTGTCTAGCGCACAGGCTCTTAACATGTCCTCCAAGATCTGATTAACTCTTTCCGTTTGCCCATCGGTTTGCGGGTGGAAAGCAGTACTAAACTCCAGTCGTGTTCCTAGAGACTCGTGTAACTGTCGCCAAAACTTCGAGGTGAATTGGGTACCTCTATCAGAGACAATCCCCTTGGGTACACCATGAAGACTTACGATCCTGGACATATAAATCTTTGCAAGTTTAGCACTCGTATAGGTGGTGTTTACGGGAATAAAGTGGGCCACCTTTGTGAAGTGGTCGACCACTACCCAGATGGAGTCATACCCAGATCGAGTCTGGGGTAGTCCGGTGATAAAATCCATGCCTACCTTGTCCCACTTCCAATCGGGCACAGATAATGGTTGTAGCAATCCTGCTTGTTTTTGATGTTCGGCCTTGACTCTGTTGCACACGTCACACAAGGAGATGTATTCAGCAATTTCTCCTTTCAAGTTATTCCACCAGAACCTATCTTTCACATCCATGTACATCTTTGTATTACCCGGATGAATTGAGTAAGGTGAATCGTGAGCTTCCTGAAGGATTAACTTCCTGATATTGGGATCATCGGGAACGCACAAACGCTTCTCATACCAAAGTGTTCCTTGTTCATCCGTGTGAAACCCTTTTGCTTTACCCTTGCTTATATTAGCTCTTATCTCTCCCAACTCTTTGTCCCTCTTCTGGGCCTCTTTGATTTGGTCCAGAAGCGTTGGCACTATCTCCATAGTTGCTAAGTACCCCTCCGGAACTATTTCCAACCTCAGATCCTTGAATTGCTCACACAAATCAATTGGAAGTTCTCCCACGGTAAGTCCATTTACATAGACTTTCAAGCTTAAGGCGTCAGCCACAACATTGGCCTTTCCAGGATGGTACTGCAGGTCCAAGTCATAGTCCTTGATGAGCTCAAGCCATCTCCTTTGCCTCATATTTAATTCCTTTTGAGTGAATATGTATTTAAGGCTCTTGTGATCCGTGAACACATCACAATGTTTGCCCATTAGGTAATGTCTCCATACCTTAGCGCGTGCACAACTGATGCTAGTTCCAGATCGTGCGTGGGGTAGTTATTCTCATGGTTCTTAAGTTGCCGAGAGGCGTAAAACACTACTTTTCCATCTTGCATCAGTACACTACCAAGTCCTTGTCGAGAAGCGTCGCAATAGACTTGGAAATCCTTTTGGATATCAGGGAGACACATAACTGGTGCTGTTACTAGGCACTTCTTCAACTCTTGAAAACTTGCTTCACATGCCTCGGTCCATTGGAACTTCTTCTCTTTCTTCAACAATTCTATCATAGGCTTTGCTATCTTGGAAAAGTTTTCAATGAACCTTCGGTAATATCCTGCAAGGCCCAGGAAACTCCTAATATCACCCACATTCTTAGGAGACTCCCATTCTGTCACGGAAGCTACCTTACTTGGGTCCACGGCAACACCTTTAGCTGATACAATATGACCAAGGAATCCCACTTCTTTCAACCAGAACTCACATTTGCTAAACTTGGCATACAACTTGTGTTCCCTTAACTTTTCCATGATTAGGCCCAGATGCCTCTCATGTTCCTTATCGTCCTTGGAGTATATGAGTATGTCATCAATGAATACCACAATAAACTTATCCAAGTACTCCATGAATACCTAGTTCATCATAGTCATGAAGTATGTTGGGTCATTGGTTAAGCCAAACGACATCACGGTGTATTCATAAAATCCGTATCTCGTGGTGAAAGCTGTCTTGGGTACATCCTGTTCCCGGATCTTTAACTGGAAATAACCTGATCGGAGATCAGTCTTAGAGAATACACTAGCTCCCTTTAATTGATCGAACAGGTCGTTGATATTGGGTAGAGGGTACTTGTTCTTGATTGTCACTTCATTCAACGACCGGTAGTCCACGACTAGTCTCTTGGTTTTATCCTTCTTCTCCACGAATAAGACACGTGCTCCCCAAGATGACGCGCTTGGTTGGATGAAGCCTTTGTCCAATTGCTCTCTAAGCTGTTTCTTAAGTTCCTTCAACTCATCCACATCCATCTTGTATGGTATTTTTGCTATCGGTCCAGTACCAGGCATCAAGTCAATGAGAAACTCGATGTCTCGGTCAGGAGGCATCCCTGGCAACTCTTCCGGAAACACATCGGGATACTCCTTCACAATTGGCACATCCTCCAAGCTAACCCCCTTAAGAGAGTTCACCATACTTCCTTTGAGTGCGAATGCTGACTTAAAGCGGATCCTTTTCTTATCCGGAGTCGTGAGTGTGATAGTCCATTTGGCACAATCTATGACTCCCTCGTATTCGGTCATCCAATTCATGCCCAAAATTATGTTTAAGCCTTGTGATTCCAGAACGACTAGGCTGGTGGGAAAGATGTGTGCCCCAATCCTTAGTTCTAACCCACGGCATCCAGAGTTTGCCACTATTTCTCCACCAGGAGAACTTACCCTTAGAGGAGTACTAATAGTCTCCGTAGGTATCTTGCCTCTATCCACAAATACCCTTGATATGAATGAATGCGATGCACCAGTATCAAAAAGAACAACTACGGGGGTGGAGTTAAGCTTGAACTTACCAATCACGGAGTCAGGTGCCTCACGAGCATCCTCCACGGAGACATGATTCACTGTGGCTTTGACGAATGGATTCGGCTTCTTCCCATTTCCATTACCATTGCCATGGTTGTGTCCGTTGCCGTTTCCATTACCATTCCCATTCTTTATCTTTTCGGGGCAAGTAGTTGCATAGTGCCCTATCTTGTTGAAAAGGTCCCCATACTCGAAGACAGAGCGGTGCAGTTGTTTCAGGTCGCGGAACTCGCGTCTCTTTAGTGACATGACTCCCGCGGCTACGTGATGAGTACGAAAGGCCGCCTCGAACTGGTTCCAGGTGATAGCTTCAATATAGGGGCGGGTGACCTGGTCCCACCATTCAGCAGATGGTCCCTCTAGTTGGTGTGCGGCAAAGCGCACCCTGTCAGCTCCAACAACTTGGACGGTGTCTAACTTCTTGTTGGTGGTGCGGAGCCATTCATCTGCCACAATTGGCTCAGAACTACTTGAGAAAACTGGAGGGTTCAACCTCAAGAACCGAGTCAGGCGATCATGTTGGGGCGGTGGAGGTGGTGGAGGCGGCGGGTTGTTGTTGTTGTTGTTGTTGTTGTTTTGCATGTTTTGAGTGAGGAGTTGAATCAACTGATTCTGGGAGTTCAGAAGTTGTGCTATCTCTGGGGGCATGTTGTTGTTGTTGTTTCCCCGTCTCGCCATCTGTGGGGGTTTGGGAAACAAGTTAAGGAGTGGATAGAAAACCTATGGAATAAGACTCCTACCCTTATGTAAAAAAGAGAAAAACACACGAGAAAGCAAGGCACACAAGCACATAGTTTAACACACTCAACCAAGTTTAACTAAACCAAAATAATAATAAAAAATTGGTACTCATTACAATCGCGAACAATGTTTGACTATAGAACTAAAGGTGGTCCAACTACTCTACTCATCATCCACTTCCTCATCCTCAATGATGAAACCTTCCTTTTCCAGCAGTGACTTGTATAACTCCATGTCCCTCGTCGTGGCTTCAAGCTTTTCCTGAAGTTCCGTCACCTCCTGTGGCTCCGGTGTAGCAGCTTCGAGCCTCTCTTGAAGTTCCTTCACCTCTTGCAGCTCCTGGGTAGCCGCTTCCAGCTTTTCTTGGAGTTCCTTCCTCTCCTTCTGTAGCTTCTTGATCAAACTTGACCCCTTAGTCACGGGCGTGATCTTCTCCTCCAAGCTCCTCTTGGCTGCTCGCAGGTCCTTCAACATGGTGGCAAAGTTCTTGAACTCCATCTCGTTCTTTGCGAGCATGAGACTTTGCTCCCTAATCCTCTTGTGCTTATCTTGCACCCTCTTCTCTTGATTAGCGAACCTCTTGTCATGGGCGGTGAGCTCCCCTCCTAGGGACTTGATCTTCTCTTCTAGCTCCTCAATCTTCTCGTCCTTCTCCTTGACTAGGGCACAAAGCTCGTCATTCCTCTCGATCTCAAGGCAGCTCCCCTTCTGAAGGTCATTGATGTGGGACTCCAAGTCTTGATATTGGATTCTTCGACGCTTGCATGTCTTCCTTTCCTCTAGGGTTAACTCGATTGGAACTCCCTTCTCATCACGTCTTCCAAAGAGTTTGATGTAGTGGCCTTCAACCTCTTCATGGTGGCATCCGCAAAGGCATCCAACGAGCTCCTACAAGCTGATGCTAAGTCCTTTCTCCTTGGAGTTAATGGTGACGTTGAGTACAATGGCCTCTGTCTTGGGTTCTGTCTGACTGTGCCCTGGTTGGATGACTTCAATCGCCCAGCATCCTTCCTTGTGCATCTTCCTCAACTCGCTTCCCTTTATTGATGGCATGGGTAACTACAACGTCTTGATGATGTCCAGAAGGCATTCCTCAAAGCGCAGGCACTTGATGTCTTCAGCGGTGTCGTAGCAGAAGGCCGTCATATTTAGGTTAGGAGAAAGAAAATTAGGCACAAGGTGATAAAGAAGAGAATTACTAGAAGAATACAAATAACTTAGAAGAATATGGAAAGCAAAAAAACACATTGTAGAGGTGGTTTCCAATCCTAGGGGTCACATCCTACAGGCAACTTTGTGCTCTGATACCATCTGTTGCGACCTCGGATTGTTAAGGATCCTAAGTCCCTGTGATTAACATGCTAGTCCCTGGATCAATAGCTAGCACTTCACAGTCGATGAATATCATGTAAAACACAAGTCATTATTACACGAATAATCTAGAGTATAATTATTACAACTTGCATAGCTTATAGCTAGCTCAAATAAAACAGCGGAAACTAAGTAAAACTTGAGTCCATCAACGCCTCAGGCTAGCTGCGTGAAGACCCGCGATCCCTACGCACCTTTCAGTCTTCGGATTCTGCACATAAGACGTGCAGCCAACAAGCTGGGTCAATACTTTGAATGTATTGGCAAATAAAACCAAGGAAAGAGTAAGTCTATCTCTACATGCAAGGCTAAGAGTAGGCTTTGGGGTTCATTTGCATAAAGCCAATTTTATCAATGTAAGAGGAAAAGAGGAAGATTTTACCCTACTTTGTAAACATTTGCTTAAGTAAAATAGGGTCGAATGGAACACGTGGATATTACTCACCAAGTGCCCAATCAACCTAGCACTTGGATATTATGCACCAAGTTCCCAAAATCCCACCCAATGGCGATATTACTCATGCCTTGGGGTTTATAAAACGTTAGGTTTGGAAAAAAGAGAGGAAGATCTTTCAGAGGCTCCATCCTTCAAATGCTCAAGGTTATTCTGTTTCCGCGAACACGGATGATCGATCAAATTGCAATACTCTCGAGAGGTTGTGCACTTTCCCCACAATCCACGATCAAGTCCTTTTACAGACAAGACCATGGCGAAGCCTTCCCTTAGTAGCCCCTCTACCAGCTGGATCCAACCGTGCCAAGAACCTCCAAATGTTGGTACCCCGGTGAGGTTTCCCACTAAGTACTAAGCCAAGGCAGAGCCCATATGTATTGCGGTTGCACGGAAAGCTTATGAATTATGAAACATGGCAGACTTCTTTGATTCCTGGGCGGCCGTCCTCCACCAAAATCCCACTTGTTGTCCGGACAACCATTCCGCCCAGAAGAAAACTTAGTTTTTATTTTGAAGGGGGTTTTGGAGAAGAAAAGTTCGCTCGAGGGAGCTCTCATTCTTGGAAAATTTTGAGTCTTTCGAACCCTCCCAACGGCACTTGATATATAAAGTATATAGCATAGCAAGCATAACTTAGAAAAATAGGATAACCTACTGGGAGAGAAATCCTAAGCATAGAGCTACTCATGGCATACTACAAAACCGCGCTTGCAAAATAGTACTAAGAAAATCTACCAAAATCCTACACATGCATACTACAAAATTTGAAGAGTAAAACATGCATAGTCAAAACTGGGACATAAACATGAACAAGTGGTGTAACTTTCCTTGATCCGAACAGCACTCTACACAACAGTACTCCTCAGCGCACTCCGAGCAATCTAACGAAACAAACATGGACCCCATCACAATTTTGCACAAAACAGAGTCACGAAGTCGAATATGCATGCATGCAACATGGTAATATGCAAGGATGGATTCAAATTTGACCAAGGGCTTCTTCGAGGGTGTTGTTGAGTTGGGGGATGGCATTAGAATCGATTCCCCACAGGTTTAAGTATTTTGGATAAAACCCTAAATAAACCAGCTCAAAACATGAACTACAACTCTGCTCTACCTCGAGAAAGATCTGAACACTCTAAGCAACTTATAACAATTTTCTACAGAAGGTTTCGTAGAAACAAAACCAACGTGACAAGAATCAACTAAAACGGATCTACGGATAATTTTCTAGAATTAAAATAATCTAATATAAACTCTAAATCCTACTGCAAGGTTGCTGTGGTAAAACAGCAATATTATTGTAGATATGTGTTCTACTCAAAATTACGAATCCAATGGTATATTATACGCAAAAATTGGACTACTACACAATTTACTATAGATTTTACAAGTTTTAAAGGTTTTTTGCCTATTTTAAAGAAAATAAAAAGGCGGCGCCAACTGTGCAGCGCCAAGTGGCGGCGCGCGATTGGTCCAGGGCGGGCACGCGGCGCTAACGCGTGCGGTGACACGTGACGGCGTGCGATTGGTCGATACCCCTTTGCTGGGTCAAAGCCATCTGTACCGCTGGATCGAAATCTGACGGCCGGGGACGGAGGGGCTTACCGGCGGTGATGACTTGACGTTGATGACGACGGCGACGGCGGCGGTGCGTCGGTGGCGATCGCCGGCAGCGTTCCGGCTGGCTCCTGGCTGCGCGAAGTGGACGACAACGTTCCCCTCCTCGTCGTGGTCGCCTTGGTACGGTTGGCGTCGGTCCTCCCCTTCTCTGCTCGCGGTGGTGCTCCACCGTTCTCTCCCGTCTCCGGCGAGACTCCGGGCACCAATTGCCGTCGATTCACTACGCTATAGAGAGGGAAAAACGAGGGGGAGACAGAGGAGTTAGCGGCGGTTTCGATTTTGGAAGAAAGAGAGGGAGAAGAGCTCAGTATCGATGACGGCGACAACCTCCAGAGGCGGAGCTCCGGCGGCGCGTCGGCAGCGACGTAGGTGGTTCTAGGGTTTGCGGTTTTTTTGGGAAAAGAGCCGGGGCTCGATGGGGAGGCTTATAAGAGGGGTCTTGCGTGTGGGAGGGATCGGATTCGTCTCCGAATCGAACGGAATTCTGTTGAGATACGTCGGCAGGGGAGTTGGGGACGAACACAATGACGGGGATGATAGGTGGGGCCGGCTCGTCAGTGGGAGGGGGGGAAGCGGGCTGGCGGCTGGCGCGGTCTGCTGGGCCGGCCTGGGCGATCTGCTGCGTTGTGCGCCGCTCGCTCGCGGGCACGCGCGGTAGGTAGTTGCGGGCTGGCTTCGTCTGGCCCGCTTAGGTTAGACTTCTTTTTTTAATACTTTTATTTATTTATTTTTGTTTCACCAAAAGTCGCATAACTTTTGTAAACGGACTCCGAATTAGATGAAATTTGTCTCTAAAAAATTGTAAAAAGAAGAAGAGTAAAAAGGGGTTATAAGATAACACTTCTGCAAGATTTTTGGAGGTTAGTAGTGGTTTTACCCTTTTAGTCTTTTATATGACTATGGGGTTTTGGAAAAACACCTGATGCAGTTTTTGTTATGTGATGCCATGATGCAAGGATATGATGCATTCTTCTAGTAACATCTGAAATTGCAAAATTTGGGATGTTACAGGTGGCCATGAGAGCGTGGTCGTCGAACTGCTATGCTAGGGCTACCATGCATTGGGTGTGCGGTAGCACGCAACTGCCCGAGGCCGGTCGCCGACCAGGATCGCCTGACGCGATGCGCTCTGCCATGCGAGAAGGGCTAGCCAGAGACGAGATATTAGTCCAGGGACACGAAGCGCTGATACGGCGGACAATGCAACGGTGACGGCTGCGAGCTTCGATAAGAGGCGTGGGAGGTTGACCGGACATGGCGGGGACGCAAATTAGAGCAAGTGTGAGCTCCGATCTGAGACGAGAAGCCGAAGCTGAGCAAAGGTTATCGGGAGGGGAGCATGGGAGAAGAGCAGAGCAGAGCAGAGAAATATATCTAGTCCACGCAAGGGTATTTGAGTTCAACCTTATTTCGTCAGGTTCAAACGATCGTTTGGCCGTTAGATTTGTATTTCACCCCCATTTGGCCCTTTTGAAAAATTGACGATTCTACTATGGCCACTCCGCGAGATTGATGAAAACTCGGGTACCAGGATGCGCTCGTCCGAGAACTTTGGTACCGCAACCCAACAATTCCCTCGCAAATCCTTGCTCCTCCATGGCGCCACCCTCCCTCGCTTCTCCCCTCTGGCCTCCAACAACCAGCGCGCACCCCCGCAACCACAAGCAAGTGTTCCTAAAGAATTTGATCTAGCAAATTTCGTGGCTGATTCTGGAGTTCGGAAACAAATTGATGAATTTGGTACCCTAGAAATTAGAGATAAAATGAGATGAGTATATTTATCGAGAGGCCCGAGTCGTTTAATTCATGTGATGAAGAAAAGTCATGATTTTTGATATTTTGGGATAATAATAAATTGTATGGATTTGAACAATAGTACAAAGACTATATAGGAGAGAGGAGGAACCGGCTAAACCAACTTAGGCTAGAGTGCTAATTCAACTCAAATACAACTCTAATACCCCCCCACCCCCCCCCCCCCCCCCCGCAGTGTTAACGTCGGGCGCCACGATGTTGAGACTGGATCGAATATCTGTAAATGCTGCAACGGAGACACCCTTGGTGAAGATATCTGGAAATTATGCGCTGGTCGGAACATGAAGAACTCGAACCTGCCGAGAGCCACCTTTTCTCGAACAAAATGAATATCAATCTCTATGTTCTTGGTGCGTCAATGCTGAACCAGATTAGAGGCCATGTAGACTACAAATATATTGTCACAATATACAATGGTGGCATGCTCAATTGGTCGATGAAGCTCGGCAAGAAGCTGACGTATCTAGACTGCTTCGGCCACTGCATGAGAAACCGCCTGGTATTCTACTTCCGCCGATGACCTGGAAACTGTAACCTGCCTTTTTAAAGACCAAGAAACAAGATTATCACCCAAATAAACACAAAATCCAGATGTGAATTATCGAGTATCTGGACAACCTGCCTACTCTGCATCAGAATAAACTGTCAAGCTTGTAGGAGTAGAAGAATTAAGAAGTAGACCATGTTCGAGAGTGCCTTTGAGATAGCGTAGAATTTGTTTGACATGAGAAAGGTGGGGAACATGAGGATCATGCATATACAAGCAAGTTTGCTGAACAGAATAAGAAATATCAGGACGAGTGAGAGTAGCATATTGTAGTGCCCTTGTGAGACTGTGATATAATGTAGGATCGGGAATGGGATAACCATCCGCCGATAGTTTGGCACTGATGTCAGGAGGGGTACGGTTGGGCTAGCAGTCAAGCACGAGATAAGAGATCGATAATATATTGGCGTTGAGAAAGAAAGAGAGTGGAAGAATTTCGAGAAGCGGTAACACCGAGAAAATGATGAAGTGGTCCTAAATCAGTCATAGAGAATTCCTGATTGAGAAGGGTAATAATATGGCTAAGAAATGAGTCGGAGGAGGCGGTTAGAACTATATCATCGCCATAGAGAAGAAGATAAGCGGTTTGAGTATAAGAGCGAAAAATAAAGAGAGAGGAATCAGATTTAGAGGGAAGGAAACCTATAGTTTGAATAAATGTGGCAAAGCATTGAAACCACACACGTGGTGCTTGTTTGAGACTGTAAAGAGACTTTTGAAGAAGACACACAAAGTCAGGATGGAAATAATCTACAAAGTCAGAGGGTTGTTGACAATAGACGGTCTCATTAAGAGTGCCATACAGAAAAGCATTTTTAACACCAAGTTGATGAATCGACCATGAGGAAGATATAACAATACTGAGAATAATGCAAATAGTACTTGGTTTAACAACAGGTGAAAATGTTTCATCGAAGTCAATCCCTTGCTGTTGAGAAAAACCCCGGCATACACAACGAGCCGTGTACCGTGCGAGAGACCCATCAGAATTATATTTGTGGCGAAAAACCACTTGCCTGAAATAACGTTGGCATCGGCAGGTTTAGGAACGAGAGTCCATGTATTATTGTATGATCCCAAAACTTAATCCAAAGTGAATCAAGATCAAAGCTACCCACTTTAGGGTTAACAAAAACTTTTTCATTTAAAAATAATTAAGCATTCATATGTGTGTGCATTTAAATTAGGAGTTGATTTGAATTGCCATGTTTGAGTGATCCATTGGTTGTAGAATGATTCTAAGGTGAAGTAAACATCATCTAAATCATTCCCAAACAAATCCCAAAGAAAAAGAAATCAAAAAGATTAAAATAAAGAAATGGTCATTTGTGCCATTTTATCTAACTAGGACACTTTGGGTGTTCCTAGTACTCAAATGCCAACAAAGACAATTGTGGTTCTTTGCACCCCTTGCTAGTACAAGTAGTGTTGTGCCAAGGCCCACTTTGTGATCTCCCAAAATCATTCAAACTCTAATTTTAAATGACATTTGAAAATTGAATCTAGTGTATGTATCAAGATCCCACTATTTCAAAAACCACTCAAATGAACTCCATTTCAAAATCCCAAGCACACCTAGATGCTTACGCATAAGATACATCACTCCACCAAAAATCAGCCCAAAATTCAAACAAAAGTTTCTTGCGGCCATTTGATCGAACACCTTATGGGCACAAATCAAACAAAAACCAAAAACACTAGTGTGAGCAGTGTTCTGGCCAAACTTGTCCCCCACATCGCCACCAAACCCTCTCCACTGCTTCCCCTACCCTTTCCTAGCCCGGCCAAGCACTGTGCCCATGACCAAACGGTCATGGACATCAATGCCGAGCCTACTCGAGCACCTCACCGGCGACAGCACGCCACAGCAGCCGCCAGCCTCGCTAACCTTGCCCAACGTGTCACTCGTGGTTCACCTCCATCGCCAGGCCAGCCCCAGCCCACGGACAGAGCAAGGAGCAGCCAGGAACCGCCGCGCCCGGAGCTTGTCTACCATGCCGACGCCGCTCGCAGAGCACGCACGGTCCCCCACTCAACCAGACCACGCCTCGCTCCTGCCGGCCACCGCGAAACTTGTCGTCGATAGAAACATCATGCGCGCCGTGCCGCTTGCTTATCCCGACCACAATCCACTGCATACGCACCTTCGTGACACTCGTCAGGGCACCGCCCACCGTCCTAGTCCACCGCCCAAGCCCCTAGCCCGCTGTATCGTCGTCACCGACGAGCTCCACCCATGCCGCACTACCGCCTCATTGCGCCTATTTAAGGAGGCCTCCCCAGCACGAATTCCTCACACCATTCCCATCCACTCCCCCTCAGAACCCTCCCAGAGCCCCACCGGAGCAAGCCATAGTCTGTAGCACTGGAATTTCGCCGGAGTCTGCCGCTGAGGGAGAAGAAGGGAGCCATTGATCTAGGCCATCTCTCGGGACGCCGCCAGTACCAGGAGAACCGTCATCGTCGACTCATTCGTTGGCCCACCTTGCCGCACTAGCTGGAGCCCTAGTACGTCCCCAGTAGACCCCCACCTGCTGCCTAGGGTTCGTTCTCGCCGGCAACGAGTCCGTCATCGACGACGACCGTGGACCGTCGATCTGTGTTCTAATCGTGTGGCCCAGATCGTCTCGTACCGCTTTGGGTGTTATTTGCCGCTGAAATGCGGGACCCTCATGTCAGTAGCCCTCTGCACCGCTGAGCATTACTAGGCTGGCCCATTTAGTTTCCCGCGCTGGCCCTGTGATTCAAATTAGGTTTTTTCTTTTTAAACTTAGACTTAGTTCTGTCCCTTAGTTCAAAAATCAATTCAAAGAGTTCTACAAATCCAAATGGAGTGATTCTAATTTTGTTTGATAGGTAATGAAAATAGCTATCCAAGCTCATTGGATTTAAATAATTTAGAGTTAGATATCTCTCCTAGTAATAATAACAAGACAGAAGCATTTGCACATTCAAACATTTTTCTAAAATCAACCATAATAGCTTTTGAGTTGATTCCAACTCTCAAAAATCACATTTAACCATAGCAACCTGAATATGTAATAATATTAAGTTTTGCATGCAGTGACTTTGGACTAGTACCAAAATAATGCTATAGGCATTTCTAGTCACTTTAAATCATTAATTATTAAACTTAAACTTATTAAAATGTGATCCAACCTTTAAATCACATTCCCATATGGAATATGTGGTGATGAAATTGTTGGAGATATGCCCAAGAGGCAATAATAAAAGTGATTATTATTATATCTTTGTGTTTATGATGAATGTTTACATCCCATGCTATAATTGTATTATTAGGAAACACTAATACATGTGTGTTTTGTAAACATATAAGAGTCCCTAGTAAGCCTCTTGTTGAACTAGCTTGTTGAATAATTGATGATCATGGTTTCCTGATCATGGACATTAGGATGTGATTAATAACAAGGTCATATCATTAGGAGAATGATGTGATGGACACACACCCATAGTAAGCGTAGCATAAGATCAAGTCATTAAGTTCGTATTGCTGTAAGCTTTCAAATACATAGTAACCTATTCCTTCGACCATGAGGTTATGTTAATCACCATCACCGGATGAATACTTTGATGATATCAAACGCCGCTTCGTAACTGGGTGGTTATAAAAGTGTCATTGGGTATTCTGAAAGTATGTGTTGAAGCGCATGAACCAAGATTGGGATTTGTCCATCCATATGACGGATAGATATGCTCTGGGCCCTCTCGGTGGAATGTCATCTAGTTAGCTTGCAAGCATGTGACTGGGTCACAAGGGATGACATATCACGGAACGAGTAAAGAGTACTTGTCAGTAACGAGGTAGAACTAGGTATGGAGATATCGACGATCAAACCTCGGATAAGTATAGTATCGCGAGACAAAGGGAATTAGTTTCGTATGTAAATGGTTCAATCGATCGCGAAGTCATCGTTGAGTACGTGGGAGCCATTATGGATCTCCAGGTCCCGCTGATGGTTATTGATAGGAGATGTGTCTTTATCATGTCTACATATTCACGAACCGTAGGGTGACACACTTAAGGTTCAGAGTTGTTTTAAGTAGATATGGAATGTGCGTTGGAGACCGAATGTTGTTCGAAGTCTCGGATTGGATTCGGGACATCACGAGGAGATCCGGAATGGTCCAGAGAATAAGATTCATATAGAGGAGATCATTTTATGAGTTAGGAAATGTTCCTGAGTGTTTTTATGAGGATTCTAGAAGGTTTCGGAATGTTCCGGAAGGTTCTAGAAGATATCTTGGAGTTTGCTTGAAAATCAAGATAGGGATCAAAGAGTCCTGGTGGGTCAAGATACGGATTCGTGGGGGAGGAGGACTCCTCCCCCCACCTCCAATTCGCCGGCCTAGAGAGGGAGGGGAGTCCTACAAGGACTCCCCCTCCCTAGGCGCCTCCCCTCTTTAAATAGAGGGGCAGGGGCGCCCCCTCCTCCCTTGCTCCCATAACGTCCAATCTCTGCCGCCTCTCTCCTCCACCATCTTCTGCACAGGCATAGGCAAAGCCCTGCAGAATTCTCTACTCCACCACCACCACCAGGCTGTCGTGCTGCTGGGATTCCGTGGAGAAGATCTACTACCTCCGCTGCTCGCTGGAACGGGGAGAGGAAGGTCTGCTTCGACTCCGCACGTGTGACCGCCTAGCGGAAGCGCTGCCGAATCGCGACGCCGGAAGGATCGTCTACTTGACCAAGGGCGGAAGCGCTGCTGGAACGCGACGCCGGAAGGATCGTCTACTTGACCGAGGGCGGAAGCGCTGCTGGAACGCGTCGCCGGAAGGATCGTCCACACGATCTTGAGATCGGCAAGTGATCGACTACATCAACCACGAGATCTAATCTCGTTAACGCTTTCAGATCTACGAGGGTTAGTTCCCATCTATCTCGTTTTTCATGTCTAATAGATTACATCTTGGCTTTTATCTAGATTAGATCTAGGTTTTCTTCGTTCTTGCGGTAGAAATTTTTTGTTTTCCATGCTACGAACCCATCAGTGGTATCAGAGCCGTATCTATGCGTAGATCTGTTGCACGAGTAGAACACAATGGTTTTGTGGGCGTTGATGCTTTTGTTGTCGGTGTCTTAGCGTGTACTTTGCATCTTGCGGCATGGTGGGATGAAGCGGCTCGGGCTAACATTACATGTCATCGCACATGAGACTTGCTCCACGCTTGACGTGCAACTTGCCTTGCACAAGTGGCTTTGCGGGTGTCTGTCTCTCCCACCATAGTTAAGATTCGATTTACAATGAGCATCTTGACAACACTTGTATCAACGTTGTGGTTCTTGTTCGTAGGTAAGATCGGTCTTATGCGAAAGCCCCAAACCACGTAAAACATGCAAAGAAAATTAGAGGCGTCTAACTTGTTTTTGCAGGGGTTTTGTGATGTGATATGGCCAACATGTGATTGTGATTGTATTTGATGTATGCAATGATCTTTGTTGTAATATGGCAACCGGCAGGAGCCTAATGGTTGTCTTTAATTCTGTTAAGACCTGCGTGTCTATTCATCTTGTAATAGCTTTATTCCAAGTAGTTGTAATAGTTGCTGGTGATGATGGACAACCATGAAGCGGCGCCACTGACCTTGACGCAATGCTGGTGATGATGGAGATCATGTTCGTGCTTTGGAGATGGAGATCAAAGGCGCAAGAAGAAAAGGCCATATCATATCACACTAATTATGAATTGCCTGTGATGTTAATCCTTTATGCATCTTGTATTGCTTAGATCGCGACGGTAGCATTATAAGATGATCCCTCTCACTAAATATCAAGTAATAAAGTGTTCACCCTTAGTTGGCACCGTTGCTAAGACTCGTCGTTTCGAAGCATCTCGTGATGATCGGATGTGATAGATTCTACGTGTGCATACAACGGGTGCAAGCCAGATTTGCACATGCGGAAACTAAGGTTATCTTGACGATCCTAGCATGTACAGACATGGTCTCAGAACACGGAATACCGAAAGGTAGAGCATGAGTCATATAATTGATATGATGAACATGAAGATTGTTCGCCGATGAAACTACATCTTCTCTCGTGAAGATCGGACTTGGTGTAGTGGACTTGGTTCGTGTAATCACTAAGACAATGTGAGGGATGTTGTTTTGAGTGGGAGTTCACCTAGTTAGTTTAATAATTAAATTTGAACTCAATTTATCATAAACTTAGTCTAAACTACTTGCAAATTGTTGTAGATTATGGCAAACCCCTCCATCAATTTCAATGCGTTCCTAGAGAAAGAAAAGCTTAAAAACAATGGAAGCAATTTCACGGACTGGTTCCGTGGACTGAAGATCGTCCTCAGGGCTGGTCAGTTGACCTATGTGCTCGATGCACCTCTAGGTGACCCACCTGCAGATAATGCCACCGATGACGAAAATAATGTTTTCGCCACTCGGAAGAATCATTACTCCACAGTTCAGTGTGCCATCCTTTACGGTTTAGAAGCGGAGCTCCAACAGCGTTTTGAGCACCACGACCCATTCGAGATCATTAAGGAGCTTAGGCTAATTTTTGAGACTCGCGCGGCCATGGAGAGCTATGAGGCCTCCGAAAAGTTCTTTAACTGTAAGATGGAAGAAGGAAGCTCCGTTAGCGAGCACGTGCTCACCATGTCTGGGTACGCAAAGAAGCTCCAAGAGTTGGGAATATCGATTCCTAATGAATTGGGGATTCACCGTCTCCTTCAATCACTGCCACCAAGTTACAAGAACTTTGTGATGAACTACAACATGCACTGCATGAACAAGACGTTGCCCGAACTGTCGTCCATGCTGAAAACTGCTGAAGTGGAGATCAAGAAGGAGCAACAAGTGTTGATGGTCAATAAGACCACCAATTTCAAGAAACGGGGCAAGCCTAAGAACAAGGGCAACTTCAAGAAGGACGGCAAGAAAGCTGCCGCACCTGCTAAGAAGCCCAAGGCTGGTCCTAATCCTGAAACTGAGTGCTTCTACTGCAAGGGTGCTGGTCACTAGAAGCGTAACTGCCCCAAGTACCTGGCGGATCTGAAGAACGGCAACATCAAGAAGAAAGGTATATTTGATATATGTGTTATAGATGTGTATCTTACTAGTAATCGTAGTAGTGCCTGGGTATTTGATACTGGTTCGGTTGCTCATATTTGTAACTCGAAACAGGAGCTGCGGAATAAACGAAGACTGGCAAGGGACGAGGTGACGATGCGCGTTGGAAATGGCTCCAAGGTTGATGTGATCGCCGTCGGCACGCTCCCTCTACATCTACCTTCGGGATTAGTTTTAAATTTAAATAATTGTTATTTGGTGCCTGCGTTAAGCATGAACATTATATCTGGATCCTATTTATTGCGAGACGGTTACTCTTTTAAGTCTGAGAATAAAGGTTGTTCGATTTATATGAGTAATATCTTTTATGGTAATGCACCTGAGATGAATGGTTTATTCTTACTGAATCTTGATAGTAGTGATACACATGTTCACAACATAGATGCTAAACGAATAAAATTGAATGATAATTCTACATACATGTGGCACTGTCGTCTTGGTCACATTGGAGTGAAGTGTATGAAGAAACTCCATTCAGATGGACTTCTTGAATCACTTGATTTTGAATCACTTGAAAGATGCGAAGCATGTCTAATGGGAAAAACGACTAAGACTCCATTCTCTGGTACAATGGAGCGAGCTACAGACTTATTGGAAATAATACATACCGATGTGTGCGGTCCAATGAGTGTAGCATCGCGTGGTGGATATCGCTATGTTCTCACTTTCACGGATGACTTGAGTAGATATGGGTATGTCTACTTTATGAAACATAAGTCCGAAACTTTCGAGAAGTTTAAGGAATTTCAAAGTGAAGTGGAAAATCATCGTAACAAGAAGATTAAGTTTCTGCGTTCTGATCGCGGGGGTGAATATCTGAGTTATGAGTTTGGCATGCATTTAAAGAAATGTGGAATACTTTCGCAGTTGACACCGCCGGGAACACCACAGCGTAATGGTGTGTCCGAACGTCGTAATCGAACTCTCTTAGATATGGTTCGGTCTATGATGTCTCTTACAGATTTACCATTATCATTTTGGGGCTATGCATTAGAGACAGCCGCATTCACTTTAAATAGGGCACCATCTAAATCCGTTGAAACGACACCGTACGAATTGTGGTTTGGTAAGAAACCTAAGTTGTCGTTCCTTAAAGTTTGGGGTTGCGAAGCATATGTAAAGAAGTTACAACCTGATAAGCTAGAACCCAAAGCGGAGAAATGCGTCTTCATAGGATACCCTAAAGAAACGATTGGGTATACCTTCTATCATAGATCCGAAGGCAAAGTTTTCGTTGCCAAGAATGGATCCTTTCTTGAGAAGGAGTTTCTCTCGAAAGAGGTGACTGGAAGGAAAGTAGAACTCGATGAGGTTATTGAACCTTCTCTCGGATTTGAGAGTAGCGCAGCACCAGAAGATGTTTTGGTGCCGCCTGCACCAATTGAAGAGGAAGCTAATGATAATGATCATGAAACTTCGAACGAAGTTACTACTGAACCTCGCAGGTCAACGAGGGTTCGTACCACTCCTGATTGATATGACTCTGCCTTGAACATCATGTTGGTGGATAACGCTGATGACCCTGCGACGTATGAAGAAGCTATGGTGAGCCCAGATTCCGACAAATGGCTAGAAGCCATGAAATCCGAAATGGGATCCATGTACGAAAACCAAGTGTGGACTTTGGTGGACTTACCAGATGGCCGTAAGGCTGTCGAGAACAAATGGATTTTTAAGAGAAAAACAGATGCTGATGGTAATGTTACCGTCTATAAAGCTCGACTTGTCGCGAAAGGGTTCCGACAAATTCAAGGAGTTGACTATGATGAGACTTTCTCACCAGTAGCGAAGCTAAAGTCTGTGAGGATTTTGTTAGCAATTGCTGCACATTTCGATTATGAGATTTGGCAGATGGATGTCAAAACGGCGTTCCTTGATGGTGACATTGAGGAAGAGTTGTATATGGTACAACCCAAGGGTTTTGTTGATCCTAAAGATGCTGACAAGGTATGCAAACTTCAGCGCTCCATTTATGGACTGAAGCAAGCATCTCGGGGTTGGAATCAACGTTTTGATAAAGTAATCAAAAACTTTGGATTTATACAAACTTATGGAGAAGCTTGTATTTACAAGAAAGTGAGTGGGAGCTCTGTAGCATTCCTAGTACTGTATGTAGATGACATATTGTTGATTGGGAATGATATAGAACTTCTTAATAGCGTCAAAACCTATTTGAATAATAGTTTTTCAATGAAGGATCTTGGCGAAGCGGCATATATTCTAGGCATCAAGATTTATATAGATAGATCAAGACGCCTGATAGGGCTTTCACAAAGTACATACTTGGACAAAGTTCTAAAGAAGTTTAGAATGGAAGATAGCAAGAAAGGGTTCGTGCCCATGTTGTCAGGTAAGACCTTGAGTAAAACTCAAAGTCCAGCTACGGCAGAAGATAGAGAGAAAATGAATAACATTCCCTATGCCTCAGCCATAGGTTCTATCATGTATGCCATGCTGTGTACAAGACCGGATATAGCACATGCTGTTAGTTTGACTAGCAGATATCAAAGTGATCCTGGAATGGAGCACTGGAAAGCGGTCAAAAATATCCTAAAGTACCTAAATAGGACTAAGGATATGGTTCTTTCTTATGGAGGTGATGAACAGCTTGTTGTAAACGGTTACACCGATGCTAGTTGGAACACCGATCCGGATGACTCAAAGTCACAATCGGGATACGTATTTATTTTGAATGGTGCTGCGGTGAGCTGGAGGAGTGCGAAGCAAAGCATTGTGGCGAAATATTCAACTGAATCGGAATACATAGCTGCTTCGGAGGCTGCACAAGAAGCGGTTTGGATGAAGGAATTCATTACTGAACTCGGCGTGGTTCCCAGTGCGTTGGACCCGATGGCCATCTACTGTGACAACACAGGTGCCATAGCTAATGCGCAGGAGCCAAGGTCACATAGCAAGCTGAAGCACATCAAGCTACGTTCCACGCTATTCGCGAGTATGTCCGAGATGGTGACATAAAGATTTGCAAAGTACACACTGATCTGAATGTGGCAGATCCGTTGACTAAACCTCTCTCTAGGGCAAAGCATGACCAACACCAAAACACCATGGGTGTTCGGTATATTACCATGTAATCTAGATTATTGACTCTAGTGCAAGTGGGAGACTGTTGGAGATATGCCCAAGAGGCAATAATAAAAGTGATTATTATTATATCTTTGTGTTTATGATGAATGTTTACATCCCATGCTATAATTGTATTATTAGGAAACACTAATACATGTGTGTTTTGTAAACATATAAGAGTCCCTAGTAAGCCTCTTGTTGATTAATTGATGATCATGGTTTCCTGATCATGGACATTAGGATGTGATTAATAACAAGGTCATATCATTAGGAGAATGATGTGATGGACACACACCCATAGTAAGCGTAGCATAAGATCAAGTCATTAAGTTCGTATTGCTATAAGCTTTCAAATACATAGTAACCTATTCCTTCGACCATGAGGTTATGTTAATCACCATCACCGGATGAATACTTTGATGGCATCAAACGCCGCTTCGTAACTGGGTGGTTATAAAAGTGTCATTGGGTATTCTGAAAGTATGTGTTGAAGCGCATGAACCAAGATTGGGATTTGTCCATCCATATGACGGATAGATATGCTCTGGGCCCTCTCGGTGGAATGTCATCTAGTTAGCTTGCAAGCATGTGACTGGGTCACAAGGGATGACATATCACCGAACGAGTAAAGAGTACTTGTCAGTAACGAGGTAGAACTAGGTATGGAGATACCGACGATCAAACCTCGGATAAGTATAGTATCGCGAGACAAAGGGAATTAGTTTCGTATGTAAATGGTTCAATCGATCGCGAAGTCATCGTTGAGTATGTGGGAGCCATTATGGATATCCAGGTCCCGCTGATGGTTATTGATATGAGATGTGTCTCTATCATGTCTACATATTCACGAACCGTAGGGTGACACACTTAAGGTTCAGAGTTGTTTTAAGTAGATATGGAATGTGCGTTGGAGACCGAATGTTGTTCGAAGTCTCGGATTGGATTCGGGACATCACGAGGAGATCCGGAATGGTCCGGAGAATAAGATTCATATAGAGGAGATCATTTTATGAGTTAGGAAATGTTCCGGAGTGTTTTTATGAGGATTCTAGAAGGTTTCGGAATGTTCCGGAAGGTTCTAGAAGATATCTTGGAGTTTGCTTGAAAATCAAGATAGGGATCAAAGAGTCTTGGTGGGTCAAGATACGGATTCGTGGGGGAGGAGGACTCCTCCCCCCCACCACCAATCCACCGGCCTAGAGAGGGAGGGGAGTCCTACAAGGACTCCCCCTCCCTAGGCGCCTCCCCTCTTTAAATAGAGGGGCAGGGGCGCCCCCTCCTCCCTTGCTCCCATAACGTCCAATCTCTGCCGCCTCTCTCCTCCACCATCTTCTGCACAGGCATAGGCGAAGCCCTGCAGAATTCTCTACTCCACCACCACCACCACGCCGTCGTGCTGCTGGGATTCCGTGGAGAAGATCTACTACCTCCGCTGCTCGCTGGAACGGGGAGAGGAAGGTCTGCTTCGACTCCGCACGTGTGACCGACTGCAGAAGCGCTGCCGAATCATAGCGCCGGAAGGATCGTCTACTTGACCAAGGGCGGAAGCGCTGCTGGAACGCGACGCCGGAAGGATCGTCTACTTGACCGAGGGCGGAACCGCTGCTGGAACGCATCGCCGGAAGGATCGTCCACACGATCTTGAGATCGGCAAGTGATCGACTACATCAACCACAAGATCTAATCTCGTTAACGCTTTCGGATCTACGAGGGTTAGTTCCCATCTATCTCGTTGCTCATGTCTAATAGATTACATCTTGGCTTTTATCTAGATTAGATCTAGGTTTTGTTCGTTCTTGCGGTAGAATTTTTTTGTTTTCCATGCTACGAACCCATCAGAAATGTGTCCACATGATCCCATATTTTAATTGGAGAATATTGAATCTTAGTTATTTTCAATGAATAGAAATTACATTTCTCAAATAAAAAGAATGAAGCTAGTTAATTAAACCTTGTGATGCTTGTGAGGATAGTAGATCATCAAATGTGTGCCTTAGTGTGCTAAGTAGACTAGTTAAGTATTGTTTGGTGATTGTGTATTCCGTATGTATTTATAGACTATAGTATCGACCAAGCTTTTGAGGAGGAGTTCTACCAAGAGGAGGAGGAAGAAAACTTCAACCACTGCACCAACCAAGGCAAGCTATTGTTAGCAAGCTAGAATTAAGCTAGATAACCTAAGAGAGATGCATTAGGAATGCTTTGGTTATACCCTTGGACTTATACCTACTCCAAATGTTATTTGCAAGCTTTACTTTCTTTAGTTTACCAAAATCCTTTACTTGTTTGAAGGTAGCATAGAAAGTATAAAACTTGACCTATAAAAGTGAGATTTAGATGTCATTCTATGGCATGAGATTGATCTTAGCATCCCATATTAGTGAACACTCTTAACTTAGTATTTTAGAGCTAAACTAGAACTTAAGTCACTTTAGATGGGAATACTTGGTGAAAATGAATTGTGAAAACCTTGGAATGATGAGTCATTCTATTGAGATGTTTTGACATCTGTTGAGAAACACAAACGGTTTATGATGATGAAAATGTTGAGGCATGAGCCTTAACCCTTTTACAAACCTGATGGTTGGCTTCGGATGCGATACCATTCCAATTTTACCGTACAATCACAATACCTGAATTGGGTAAGGCTTAGCCAGAAGTTTATATGCATTAGTATTAGTTCCCTCGCGGGAGAGGTTTGAGCTGAAGCTACCTCTCGATGTTGTCCACCTATGCAGTGCCCAAGATGACAGATGGTCATGGTTGGGAGGCCATGCTCATAGGAGAGGTGCTTATACTAGGGTGTGTAAAGGAAAGGTTATGTTTGATTATCTGCATACTAAGTATGATGATTCAGGGTTATCCCTGACAGATGTATCGAATCTTGTGGTGAAAGTGTACCACCTCTGCAGAGTGTCAAACTATTCGAATAGCCGCGTCCACGGTTATGGACAGTTGGAGTGGCCATACTGGTCCGTTGTCAGATATTCTCAAAATGACTTATGATATAAATGATGAATCTTGACTTGACCACAACAGGGTTGTGATTATGACACTAGCTTCCCAACTTAAGTTATTCGAGAACTTTATTTTATCTTTCTTTGTTTCTGAACTCAGCTTAGGTTTCAAACATAACTTTACAAATAAACCTAGAGTTAGCTTTTCCCACAAGCACTACCTTACTTGTTAGTGATAGTTGCGAGTACTTAAAGAGTACTCATGGCTTTTGTCCCTGGCTATTCCTATGGCCAGACTATGAAGGAGACTACAAAGATGAAGGACAACAGGACGCTTATGATAACTAGGACTATCTTCCATCGTCAGCATTGCCTGTACCCCTGAAGATGGACCCCACCGCTACTCTTATTATTTATTCCGATGCTTGTTGTATTACGACTGGATCATGAGATCCTTTATTCGTGTAAGACCTTATTATGGTTTTTAATGGATGATGTACTGTGATATCCAATTGGTTATGTCTCACAAAAATGGTAATCCTGGGATTGCAATGTATGGCATAACAGGCATCTGGGATTAAAAATCCGGGTGTTGACAAGTTGGTATCAGAGCCATCCTGACCATAGGAGACCCTAGTTAGAATGGACGTCCGAACAAAAACTTAGTTTCAAAACCAAAGTGAGTAATTATGAAAAACTATTTCCTCTCTTACCCTTAGGAATTCTTTCTCTCTCAAAAATTCATGTTCCTCCAATTCTTACATTACTACATAAAATTTGACACACTTGATCACTTCACTAACTTCCTCATCCTTAATTCTTATAGATGGAGACTCAGTTCAACAAGTTCTACTTGTTGGGCAACGGAGGCCAGCTGATCTTCGAGAGGGATCTTGACACACTATCGGAGTACTTGGGACGCCCACATCCAGAATTCCTTGGAGCACAACTTCCTGGACCTCCAGGAGGAGACTTACAATGGCTAGTCACCGCTGATCTTTGAGGAAGTATAGAAGCACCAACGTTTGGGAGAATCCAGTTCTCCGTAAGAGAGAACAACTGGCTAGATGGATTAGCCAGGGCAATGCATGAAGCTCTCGCACGTCTGTGTGTCCTGAGTGTCAACCAAATCCAAGGAACCCACTTTGTTCACTATGCAAGGCGTGACTTCATGGGAATGCCAATGGAGATGCCAAGTCACCCGGAGTTGAAGCGTCAAGTGGAGAACCTTGACTTCCTGTTGTACGACCGCCAGAAGGAATTGGACAATGCTAGGGAGTTCGCCAACCACAACCTTGCCATTGCCGCCCAGAAGGCCCAGACTTTCTCACTGCTTGTCAAGGACCGTTAGTCTCTTCGCCGCCAGCACGAAAATAAGGATCGCACCATCGACCGTCTTCGCAAGAAGGTGGCCGACCTCGAGAAGACCATCAAGAAGCAAGAAGCCCAGCTTGCAACAAAGGAATAAGAAGAGGAAGGTGAAGACATCCAGGGAGATATGGACTCTTACCTCAGCAATGATGATGACTTTCTGGAGGAGGATGCCGTGGACTTCCACACCGACGATGATGACTCCGACTTCATCGACGACGAGTAGATGCACTAGAGCACTATTGTAGAGTGAGGAGTATCGGTCCCAATGTATCGTAGCTTGCAGAATGGTTCTTAAAACCATCTATTTTCCTTTGATGTTGTGGTGTGTGTGTGTTTGTATCATGTGCTTGTTTGAATGAATGAAAAGAAGTTAGTTGCAAAACCTGAGTCAAACTCAAAGTTTTATCTTTGAAACCAAAACCATGAACCTTAGAACTTTCCCTCTTACCCCTTTATCTACCTGAAGTAGATCGCCTAGATGGCCCAAAACAACCAAGGGCATGGAAATCAGGATCATCAAGGATCCAATATGAAAAACTTCCAGAATACCAATCCCTCAATCTTTTGCACTTCGGAGAACCCACTAAATGCTGATGACTGGTTGCAGACAACGGAGAACAATTTGGAAGTAGCCAGAGTTGATGACAACGAGAAAGTTCTCTTTGCCACCCACTATTTGGAAGGAGATGCAAGAGCCTGGTGGAACAGCATCCGCATGATGAACCATGGTCAAGTGATGACATGGGAAGCCTTCAAAATCAAGTTTAGCCTCACCCATGTGCCACAGGGCCTAGTCACCAGAATGAGGGATGAATTCAGAGAGTTAAAGCAAGGCAGAATGACTGTAGTGGATTACCGTGACAGATTCCTGTCGCTTGCCAGGTATGCACCTGATGAGATCAACACGGAGGCCAAGAAGAAGGAGACATTCCTGAACGGACTACACGATGAGATGCAGACTGTCCATGTCAACATCCGCTTCGAGGATCTCGAAGAGCTAGTCAACTCTGCCATTCAGATGGAAGGGAATATTAACCAGGAAAACAACAACCACAAACGTCGTATGATGCACCAAGCTGGATCCAACAGCCACCAAAAGTACCGTCCCAACCCATCTGAAGGGTATGCACCAAGGAACAACCGACCCCCAACGTCTCACCCCAGTTACCCCAATCGTAGTGGAGGCAATGTGAAGTCCAGAGGAAACAACAACAACCTCGGCAACACCAGCAATTTCAACCGTGCACCTCCCAAGAGCAACATAAACAACAATAAACAACAACACTGCACCCAGAACTAGAAGCAATGTTGTGCCCATCGCACCTAAAGACAAGTCTCAGATCACTTGTTTTGAGTCTGGAGTGAAGGGTCACTATTCCAATTAGTGCCCGAAGAAGACTGCCGCCACTGCCAATGTGAATGTGATACGTTGCTAACGTATCCATAATTTTTGATGTTCCATGCTTGGTTTTATCTACTTTCTTATGTTTTGTTCCAACTTTGGAGTACTTTTCACACACTTTCTTGGACTAACCTATTAACAAGATGCCACAGTGCCAGCTGCCTGTTTGCTGTTGTTTTTGGTTCCAGGAAGTCAGAAAATGAATATTCTCGGAATTGGACGGGACAAAAGCCAAAGTCAGTTTTTCACCGAGGGACACAAGGAGCCAGAATACGAGACGGAGAGGGGACAGGGGGCCGCCACACCACCTAGCCGCGCGGCCTTGCCTGGACCGTGGCAGGGGGTGGTCTGGCCACCTCGAGCACCCCCTCGGCCTCCCCTTTCGCCTATAAGATGCCTCCGATACAGAAACCCAAAGGACCCGATCAAAACTCCACGAAAGAGTCTGTAGCCGTCGTTGTCTCCATCCCTAGATCGGGAGGGATCTGAAGCTCTTCCTGACACCCTGCCAGAGAGGGGAATTCACCCTGGAGGCCTTCTTCATCATCATGCAAGCCTCCGGTGTGATGCGTGAGTAGTTCATCTTTGGACTACGGGTCCATGTAGTAGCTAGATGGCTGGTTATCCTCCTTTGTGCTTTCATGTCTACATCTTGTGAGCTCCGTTCATGATCAAGATCATCTATTTGTAATTCTGCATGTTGTGTTTGCGGGGATCCGATGGATATTGAGATGCTATTTCAGATTGATTATTGATTCTATCATGTCTTTGTTCTTTGTGATCTTGCATGCTTTCCGTTGTTAGTAGCTATATTGGCCAAGTAGATGCTAGCAACTACAAGAGTTAGTTTTTTTTCTCGATAGTGGGTTCATGCCTCTAGTAATCTTGGGAAGTGACAGAAATCTCTAAGGTACTAGATGTGTTGTTGCTACTAGGGAGAAAACAACAATCCTGTGTTCATAGAACAATCGTATTGTTTATATTACACGTAATTCGTAAAGCAATAATCTGTTGCTTGCAACTTAATACTAGAGGGGGTTCGGATGATAACCTGAAGGTGGATTATTAGTCATAGATGCAGTTGGATGGCGGTCTATGTATAATGTTGTAATGCCCAATCAAGTTCCAAAGGAGTCAAGATTATTAGTATATGCATTATTGCTTTCTCGAAGTTTGTCAATTGCCTCGCTGTAATTTGTTCACCCAGCATGTTATCTATATTAAGGAGAGCCACCTCTTGTGAACTATGGACCCCGATCCTTTCTTTTACATACAATCTACAAATTGTTTACTGCTTTGTGTTTAGTTTCTGCAAACTACTACTTCTTTCCATTCGATACGTTTAATCCTTTGTTTTCATCAAAACCGGTGAGATTGACAACCTCATCGCAAGTTGGGGACAGAGTTCCGTGGTTGTGTTGTGTAGGTCTCCACATTGCTGCGGGCACCGGTAGTGCACCCTGCCAACGTTCAGCTAGCTACACCTTTGGGGTGTTTCCTTGCTCCTACTGGATTGATTACCTTGGTTTCGTACTGAGGGAAAACTTGTTGTTGTGCTCATCATACGTTCCTCTTGGGGTTCCTCAACGAGCTCGATATATTTTGGGCCATCAAGCATATTTTCTGGCGCCGTTGCCTACCGGGGAGTCAAGGACATCTTCACAAGGGGAGTCCCTCATAACCAATCTCTTTACCTTGTTATTTTTGTTTTGCTTAGTTTACTTCTGCTTTGTTTGCTTGTTCTTTTATCAAAAACGCAAAAAATTAGTTTTACTAGTTTGCTTTCTTTATTAAAAACACGCAAAAAATGACTACTCTGGAAAATACTAAGTTGTGTGACTTCACTAGCACCAACAACAATGATTTCATGAGCACACCTATTGCTCCACCTGTTCTTGGAGCTACTTTCTTTGAAATAAAACCTTCTTTACTCAATCTTGTTATGAGAGAACAATTTTCTGGTATTGGTAATCAAGATGCTGCTGCCCATCTAAATAACTTTGTTGAACTTTGTGAGATGCAAAAGCATAGGGATATAGACGGAGATATCATTAAGCTTAAATTGTTCCCTTTCTCTTTCAGAGGAAAAGCTAAAGAATGCTTGAATTCCTTAACTAGGAATAGTATTGATTCTTGGACCAGATGCAAAGATGCTTTAATTGGAAAATACTATCATCCTACTAAGATTATATCTATGAGAAGTGAAATAATGAAATTTAAACAATCTGATAATGAACATGTTGCTCAAGCTTGGGAAAGAATGAAATCTTTGGTAAAGAATTGTCCCACTGATGGACTGACTACTTGGATGATTATCCAAACCTTTTATGCAGGATTGAACTATTCTTCAAGAAATCTATTGGATTCTGCTGCTGGAGGTATCTTTATGACCATTACTTTGGGTGCTGCAACAAAGCTTCTGGATAATATGATGGTTAACTATTATGAATTCCATACTGAAAGAGCTCCACAAGGTAAGAAGGTAAATTCTGTTGAGGAAACCTCCTCCTTGAGTGATAAAATTGATGTTATTATGTCTATGCATGTTAATGGGAAGGCTCATATTGATCCAAATCATGTTCCTTTAGCCTCTTTGGTTGCTCAAGAAGAGCAAGTTGATGTGAACTTTATAAGAAATAACAATTTTAGCAACAATGCCTATAGGAATAATTTTGGTAACAACAATTATAGGCCATATCCTCCCAACAATGGTAATGCTTATGGAAATTCCTACAACAATAATAAGAGTGCACCCTCTGAACTTAAAGTTATGCTTAAAGATTTTATTAGTAAACAAACTGCTTTCAATAAAACTATTGAGGAAAGACTCTCTAATGCTGAAAGAAATATAGCATCTCTGGCTGAAGCTCAATCTTCTTTGAATAAAATGGCTGCTAAACCTAAAACTATTGACAATCCCTTTGCTGCTACTAATGCCATACAAGTAAGAATTGATGAAAATGTTAGACTATTAGCTGAATTGCATGCTAAGTGGGAAAGAGAAGATGAAATTGCTAGAAATATTAGTGTTTCTACTATCACTACCACTAGTGTTGAGGCTAGTAATAGCTCTACTACTTTAGATGATAATTATTATTTTGATCTTGATGGTTGCAACATCTATCAAGTTATTAAGTTTCTACAAAAGCTTGCAAAAAGTCCTGATGCTAGTGCTATGAATATGGCCTTTACAAAACACATTACTGATGCTCTCATAAAGTTTAAAGAAGAAAAGATGAAACATAAAACTTCTATTCCTATAAAACAAGAAGATGGTTGGGAACCCATCATTAATATGAAAGTGAATGATTTATATTTAAAATCTTTATGTTACCTTGATAGTAGTGTTTCTATTATTCCTAGAAGGATTTATGATATGCTTGATTTTCCACCACTTGAAGATTGTTATTTGAATGTCCCACTTGATGATAATGCTAAAAAAAACTCATGGGGAGTATTAATGATGTTCTTATTATGGTTAACAATGCCTATGTCCCCGTTGATTTCAATATTTTGGATGTTGAATGCAATGCTTCTTGTCCTATCACTTTGGGAAGACCTTTTCTTAGAACTGTTGGTGCCATTATTGATATGAAAGAAGGCACCATTAAATATCAACTCCCACTAAAGAAAGGTATAGAACACTTCCCTAAGAAGAGAGAGAAGATTTCTTTTGCTTCTCCTATGAAAACAAAATTTGCTCTTAATGCTTCTTCATTTGAGAACACTTGATTCTTTTTCTTGCTTCTTATGCCTAACTTAAAGGCGTTAAAAAAAGTACTTATTGAGAGATAACCCAAAAGTTTTAGATGAGTCTTGGAAGTTATTACCTCTATAATAACCTCTCCTTATACTTTTTATTTGCTTTTTGTGCCAAGAGTAACCTCTAATGAGAGAGAAGTAATGATTGGGAAGTTGCTGTCTCGAAACAGATTTCTGTGCTTCACCGTAAAACTTCGTGTACAATCTCTATACGTCCTTTTCAGGCGTGAATTCTGCCCCAGGTTGTTATATAACTTTCGTTAGTTCAACACTTTTCGATTTGAGCAACATAAGGTCTTCAAAAAATTTGTCTTTACCTGCTGATCTGTTTTGACAGATTTCTGCCATTATTTGCATTTGCTTCTTGTTGGTTCCTTTTTGAGTTCTATTGGGGAATTGAGCTTTTTGAGGGAAGTGCTACAGTATCTTGTGTTTTAATGGAAGTTTTATTGGTGTTGAAACTAAACCCAAAGACTATTTATCTTGAGTGCACTAATGTTGCTAATAAAGATTGTGTGAAGTTTTGTATGAAGGAAAAATTTCAGGCGTATGGAAGGAATGAGTAATGAGATGAAGGATGGACTAAAGCTCAAGCTTGGGGATACCATGTGTGTCACCCCAAGAAATATCCAAGAAGTACAAGCGTCAAAGCTTGGGGATGCCCAAGGCATCCCCTTCTTCATCAATAAAACTCCCAGGTTTCTTCCAAATACTTCATTTTTATTATTTCATGCACACTTGTGTTGTTTTGGAGCATCTTCTTTTTCGTTTTTGTTTTGGTTTTTCATTTGCTTGGTTTTCTTAGTTTTCTGAATAAATTGGTTGGACCCCCTCTTTCATGCATTGGTTTTCAAATAGTTTGGTTTGGATTGGAAAAGAGTAGGAAAGTTCATGCTTAAGTGGTAAAAAGAGCTTGTTTTTGACTGTGACCTATGCTTTGTCATGCCATGCTTTATATTTTTTTGGCTTTATGCTTAGTGATATTTGCTGTAGCATGACATGTTATAAACCATTGAGATTTCTTAATGTGCCTTTGAAGAATCATGCGTTGTTTTAGCATATTAAAGCATAGTATTGTGGTATTCTCCTTTGATGCTTTATTTGGGTTGACTTAGCGCATGCTCACACCATGTTATGACTATTCCACAACACCATAGCCTTTATGATCCTTTAGTCTTCAACTTGTAGTATCACTTTATGCTTTGATTAATGATGTTTTGTCGCTCTACATGATTATGGCCATTATTACTCTTTTAGTTGGTCGCTCCTAGTCTTTTGCTAGCCTCCGTAACCAAGTGTGAGTTCCACTCATGCATCCAACTCCTTAAACCAAGTTATTCCAAAGAGTCCACCATACCTACCTATTAGCATATGCTATTCCAAGTATATTCATGCTTTTATCTACCTTCTGAATTAAACTTGTTATGAGAAAACTAGTGATTAAAGCTCTCACGAACTTGATGGCACACTTTACTTTTCTTGCCCTTAACAAACTTGAACCATTGTGTCGTCTATGTTATATATGCTTGCAATTATTTGTTGGGGACTAGCAGAACCATGCTGTCATGGGGAACGGTTTCAACATTGCACTTGTACTTTGTACCTAGTTGATATCATGCTCTTTTGTCTATGGATGTCGTCCATGTGAAATGAAAGAGGAGCTTGTAAGTCCATGGAGTTATGTATATGTGTTAGAGAAACACCTGGGCCGCTGGTCAAATCCATGCCGTCATGGTGGAAACCTACAGCGTAACGATAATGAGCTGTCTATGAAGGATTCTTCTTATAAAAAAAGAGTCAGATATTAAGAAAAAAGAGAAAAAGAAAAGAAAAAAAGAGATATGAGAAAAGAGGAAAGAGAGAAAAAGCACCATTTTCCCATGGTAAATAAGAAGATTGCTGAGATGCTCGTTGTCTGCTTGCCTTGTCATTTTGATATGGGGATTCTTCCGTATCATCGGGCAAGGGGTACCCCGTTGGCGGTTCTCTATGATACACATGTACTTACGATGACAAGAACTTACCGGTGACTAAACTTGAGTAGCATGAGGAGCGACCCTCGTATTCAAGGGACATGAGGTTTCCAACTTATACTTCATCAAGCATATACTTCATAGTTTGTTCACTTTAACCTTAATCACTTCAAGATGCTTATGATAAGGGCAATGAGAGCTGAAAGCTAGTAAGTACCATAATGTTTGGAAGCTCTTTATGAAACTTGAATCCCTACTTCCTTCTATGAAGGCCTTTCTTTTCCTTTTATGTTGAGTCTCCACCTTCTATCTTTATTCACCTACTTTGAGATCATAGTGGCCATTCTTAGTTCTATGTGTATTGTCCCAAGCCTTGTTGATTGATGCATAACTTTGATATTGCTTGTTACAAACTACTTGTATCTAGTCACTCTTATGAACTTTGAAGGTGTCCTATGCATTTATGTTTGCTACTCTATGAGGGACAAGCTAAATGCCACTATGCTATGTTTTCTTTATGTGAAACAAACAAACATCTTGCAAAGCATTGTTATTCATGAATCTTTTGTTTGTGCCTTTTCATGTTGCAACTTAGTTGCTTTGTCTTATTGCTAGAACTTTATCTTTCATGTTATGATTTAAGTACTATGATCCCAGCTATCCATGTTTTACAAATACTTTGATCAAGTTTATGATGGTGCATGTCACCTCAAAAATTATTCTTTCTTTTTATCACTTACCTACTCGAGGATGAGCGGGAGTTAAGCTTGGGGATGTTGATATGTTGCTAACGTATCCATAATTTTTGATGTTCCATGCTTGGTTTTATCTACTTTCTTATGTTTTGTTCCAACTTTGGAGTACTTTTCATACACTTTCTTGGACTAACCTATTAACAAGATGCCACAGTGCCAGCTGCCTGTTTTCTGTTGTTTTTGGTTCCAGGAAATCAGAAAATGAATATTCTCGGAATTGGATGGGACAAAAACCAAAGTCAGTTTTTCACCGAGGGACACAAGGAGCCAGAATACAAGACGGAGAGGGGACAGGGGGCCGCCACACCACCTGGCCGTGCGGCCTAGCCTGGCCCACGGCAGAGGGTGGTATGGCCACCTCCAGCACCCCCTCGGCCTCCCCTTTCTCCTATAAGATGCCTCCGATACAGAAACCCTAAGGACCCGATCAAAAATCCACGAAAGAATCTGTAGCCGCCGTCGTCTCCATCCCTAGACCAGGAGGGATCTGAAGCTCTTCCCGGCACCCTGCCGGAGAGGGGAATTCACTCTGGAGGCCTTCTTCATCATCATGCAAGCCTCCGGTGTGATGCGTGAATAGTTCCTCTTTGGACTACGGGTCCATGTAGTAGCTAGATGGCTGGTTCTCCTCCTTTGTGCTTTCGTGTCTAGATCTTGTGAGCTCCGTTCATGATCAAGATCATCTATTTGTAATTCTGCATGTTGTGTTTGCGGGGATCCGATGGATATTGAGATGCTATTTCAGATTGATTATTGATTCTATCATGTCTTTGTTATTTGTGATCTTGCATGCTTTCCGTTGTTAGTAGCTATATTGGCCAAGTAGATGCTAGCAACTACAAGAGTTAGTATTTATGCTCGATAGTGGGTTCATGCCTCTGGTAATCTTGGGAAGTGATATAAATCTCTAAGGTACTAGATGTGTTGTTGCTACTAGGGAGAAAACAACAATCCTTTGTTCATAGAACAATCGTATTGTTTACATTACACGCAATTTGTAAAGCAATAATCTGTTGCTTGCAACTTAATACTGGAGGGGGTTCGGATCATAACCTGAAGGTGGATTATTATTCATAGATGCAGTTGGATGCCGGTCTATTTATAATATTGTAATGCCCAATCAAGTTCCAAAGGAGTCAAGATGATTAGTATATGCATGTATTGCTTTCTCGATGTTTGTCAATTGCCCCACTGTAATTTGTTCACCCAGCATGTTATATATCTTAAGGAGAGCCACCTCTAGTGAACTATGGACCCCGGTCCTTTCTTTTACATACAATCTACAAATTGTTTACTGATTTGACTTTACTTTCTGCAAACTACTACTTCCTTCCATTCGATACGTTTAATCCTTTGTTTTCAGCAAAACCAGTGAGATTGACAACCTCATCGCAAGTTGGGGACAGAATTCTGTGGTTGTGTTGTGCAGGTCTCCACGTTGTTGCTGGCACCGGTAGTGCGCCCTACCAACGTGCAGCTAGCTACACCTTTGGGGTGTTTCCTTGCTCCTACTGGATTGATTACCTTGGTTTCGTACTGAGGGAAAACTTGCTGTTGTGCTCATCATACCTTCCTCTTGGGGTTCCCCAATGAGCTAGATATATTTTGGGCCATCAGAATACCCCGGCTCAACAGCAGCGTCGTGTTCAACCAGGAAGAAGATTTGCCCCAGGGAACCCTCACAACCGCAATGGCCGTCTCTTCCACATGAACGCCGAAGAAGCCCAAGAAGCGCCAGATGTAGTGCTGGGTATGTTTTCTGTCAACTAAGTTTTAGCAAGTGTATTGTTTGATTCTGGAGCATCGCACTCATTTGTCACCGAAGAATTTGCATGCACTAGTAATATTCACCCAACCAACTTGAAGCATGTCATGATAGTTCAAATTCCTGGTTCAACTACAAAAGCTAGCAAAATTTGCAAAGTTGTGCCTATCAGAATACATGCGATGGATTTTTATGCTAATCTAATAGTACTTGGAACCAAAGGATTGGAGTAGTACTAGGAATGGATTGGATGTCAAAGCATAAACGACTGATAGACTATGCCAAGAAAGCCATCACCATGACCAGTAGCTCTAGAGTAGCAGTAGCGCATATATCTAAATCCTTACCTCGTCAATTCAAGTGCAACAAGAGTCTAGCCCTACCCACCATAGACCAAGTCAGAGTAGTCTGTGAATACCCCGACGTATTCCCAGATGAATTGCCCCGTATGCCCCGGATAGGGATATTGAGTTCATTATCGAACTAATCCCCGGAACCGGACCAATAGCCCAGAGACCCTATAGCATGAACCCCTGAGAGTTAGTAGAGTTGAAGAAGCAGTTGGATGCTGTGTTAGCAACAGGCTTGATTCAACCAACAGCATCGCCATGGAGATCACCAGTGTTATTCGTCAACAAGAAAGATGGAGGCAACCGTTTGTGCACCGATTACAGAAAGCTGAATGACGTCACCATCAAAAACAAGTACCCTTTTGTCAAAGATAGAGGATCTATTTGATCAGTTGACTAGTGCCCAAGTGTTCTCAAAGATTGATCTTAGGACTGGTTATCACCAACTTAAGATTCGTGCAACGGATATTCCGAAGACCTTTTACAACTCATTATGGTTTATACGAGTATACGGTCATGTCTTTTGGATTAACCAATGCCCCTGCTTATTTCATGAATCTCATGAATAAGATCTTTATGAATTTCTTAGATAAGTTTGTCGTTGTGTTTATCAACGATATCGTTATCTACTCCAAGTCAGAAGAAGAGCATGAGCAACATCTGAGAATCATCCTGGAAACCCTGGGAGAGCATCGGTTATATGCCAAGTTCAGCAAATTTGAGTTTTGGCTGACAGAAGTAGGATTCCTAGGACATATTGTGTCTGCCGGAGGATTCTCTATTGATCCCACCAAAATTAAAGATGTCGAAGAATGGGAAGCCCCAACCACTCAAACCCAAGTCCGTGCATTTCTCGGATTAGCGGGATATTACCGCAAGTTCATAGAAGGATTCTCGAGCATCACCAGACCCATGACCCAATTGTTGAAGAAGGACAAGAAGTTTGAATGGACCGACAAATGTGAAGGCAGTTTCCAAGAACTGAAGAAGTGATTGATTTCCGCCCCAATATTGATCATGACACATATCAATAAGATGTTTGATGTATATTGTGATGCATCCAATATTGGCCTCGGATGTGTATTGATGAAAGAAGGCAAATTCATCGCTTATTTGTCTCGACAACTGAAGCAGCATGAGCAGAACTATCCGACCCATGATCTTGAATTAGCAGCCGTAGTCTTGGCATTGAAGACATGGCGTCATTATCTTGTGGGTAATCGCTGTGAGATTTACTTAGATCACAAAAGTTTGAAGTATATGTTCACTCAGAAGGAGTTGAATATGAGGCAAAGTAGATGGATAGAGTTAATCAAGGATTATGACCTTGAAATTCAGTGTCACCCAGGCAAAGCCAATGTGGTAGCGGATGCTCTTAGCAGATTGTTGTGCAGGCTAAACACCATGATCAAGGAAAAACAACCAAGTTTGTATGAGGAGTTGGAGCAGTTTAGAACTGAGCTAGTTAGCAAAGGATTTCTAGCTAGCATTGAACTTCCACCCACTTTGATTAGCCAAATCAAGGAAGCCTAGAAGGGAAATGAAAGTATCGACAGAATCAAACATCGTATTGGTACAGGGAAGGTACCCGGATTCACCAAAGATGAAGAAGGAGTTTTGTGGTACAAAGGCCGTATTTGTGTGCCAGCAGATTCGGAGCTGAAGCAAGTTATCATGCAGGAAGCTCATGATACTCTTTATTCTATCCACCCCGGAGGAACGAAGATGTATGAAGATTTGAAAGAGAAATTTTGGTGGCACAAGATGAAGAGAGAAATCGGAAGCTACATCGCTAAGTGTGACATCTGTCAAAGAGTCAAAGCACAGCATCAGAGACCCGCAGGACTATTGCAACCATTGCAGATTCCAGAATGGAAATGAGATTCTATCGGAATGGACTTTATCACCGGTTTGCCTACTTCTAGTAGGGGAACTGACTCAATTTGGGTCATGGTTGATAGACTATCTAAGGTAGCTCACTTTATACCTGTCAAGACAACCTACCAGAGTTCGAAACTGGTAGAGTTGTACATTGCTAGAATTGTTAGTCTACATGGAACCCCCAAGACCATAGTATCAGATCGAGGAACCCAATTTACCTCGAGATTTTGGTAGAAAGTCCAAGAAGGATTGGGAACCAAATTGAACTTCAGCACAGCTTATCACCCACAAACTGATGGACAGACTAAAAGAGTCAACCAGATCTTAGAAGATATGTTGAGAGCTTGTGTTTTGGAGTATGGATCAAAATGGGAAGACTGTTTGCCTTTCGCAGAATTCTCATACAACAACAGTTACCAAGCCAGTTTGCAAATGGCCCCATTTGAGTTCTTATATGGAAGGAAGTGGCATACCCCCTTGAGTTGGTCGCAAGTAGGAGAGAGTCAGATTTTTGGACGACATCCTACGAGAAGCTTAAGAGAAGGTTCAAAAAGTCCGTGAGCACCTCAAGACCGCCCAATCCATATAGAAGAGTTATGTTGACAAGAGAAGGAGAGACCTGACTTTCAATGTCAGAGATTTTGTGTATCTCAAGGTTTCACCATTAAAGGGTACGTAACGCTTTAGTCTGAAAGGAAAGTTAGCCCCCAGATATATCGGACCCTTCAAGATTCTGAATCGCCGAGGAGAAATATCGTATCAAATGGAACTGCCAGAGGAGATGTCAGCCATCCACAATGTGTTCCATATCTCGTTACTTCGCAAATGCCTAGAAGTGCCGGGGAAGAACGAAGTTTTCAGGAACATCAATCACCGAGCTGTTGATATCAACAAGGACCTGACGTATCGTGAAGTGCCTATCCGTATCTTGGAGGAAGCTTACAGAACCACCAGAACCCGGAGTATCAAGTTTCTCAAGATTCAATGGAGCAACCATACCGAAGAGGAAGCCACTTGGGAGCGAGAAGATTATATTAGGACAGAGTTCCCAAATCTCTTTAGTTCCTAGTTTTCTTTCGTAAATCTCGGGACAAGATTTTGTTTAAGGGGGGAAGGTTTGTAACATCCCAAAACTTAATCCAAAGTGAATCAAGATCAAAGCTACCCAATTTAGGGTTAGCAAAAACTTTTTCATTTAAAAATAATTAAGCATTCATATGTGTGTGCATTTAAATTAGGAGTTGATTTGAATTGCCATGTTTGAGTGATCCATTGGTTGTAAAATGATTCTAAGGTGAATTAAACATCATCTAAATCATTCCCAAACAAATCCCAAAGAAAAAGAAATCAAAAAGAATAAAATAAAGAAATGGTCATTTGTGCCATTTTAACTAACTAGGACACTTTGGGTGTTCCTAGGACTCAAATGCCAACAAATACAATTGTGGTTCTTTGCACCCCTTGCTAGTACAAGTAGTGTTGTGCCAAGGCCCACTTTGTGATCTCCTAAAATAATTCAAACTCTAATTTTAAATGACGTTTGAAAATTGAATCTAGTGTATGTATCAAGATCCCACTATTTCAAAAACCACTCAAATGAACTCCATTTGAAAATCCCAAGTTCACCTAGATGCTTAAGCATAAGATACATCACTCCACCAAAAATCAGCCCAAAATTCAAACAAAAGTTTCGTGCGGCCATTTGATCGAACACCTTGTGGGCACAAATCAAACAAAAACCAAAAACATTAGTGTGAGCAGTGTTCTGGCCAAACTTGTCTCCCACATTGCCACCAAACCCTCTGCACTGCTTCCCCTACCCTTTCCTAGCCTGGCCAAGCAGTGTGCCCATGACCAAACAGTCATGGACATCAATGCCGAGCCCACTTGAGCACCTCACCGGTGACAACACGCCACAGCAGCCACCAGCCTCGCCCACCTTTCCCAACGTGTCGCTCGTGGTCCACCTCCACCGTCAGGCCAGCCCCAGCCTGCGGACAGAGCAAGGATCAGCCAGGAACCGCCACGCCCGGAGCTTGTCTGCCAAGCCGATGCCTCTAGCAGAGCACGCACGGTCCCCCGCTCAACCAGACCATGCCTCGCTCCCGCCGGCCACCGCGAAACTCACCGTCGACAGCAACATCGTGCGCGCCATGCCACTTGCTTATCCTGACCATAATCCACTGCACACGCACCTCTGTGACACTCGCCAGGGCACCGCCCAAGCCCCTAGCCCGTTGTATCGTCATCACTGACGAGCTTCGCCCATGCCGCACTGCCGCCTCGTCGCTCCTATTTAAGGAGGCCTCCCCAGCATGAATTCCTCACACCATTCCCATCCACTCCCCCTCAGAACCCTCCCAGAGCCCCACTGGAGCAAGCCATAGTCCGCAATGCCGGAATTTCGCCGGAGTCTGCCGCGGAGGGAGAAGAAGGGAGTCGTTGATCCAGGCCATCTCCCGGGACGCCGCTAGTACCAGGAGAACTGCCATCGTCGACTCGTTCATTCGCCTGCCTCGTCGCACTAGCTAGAGCCCTGGTACGTCCCTAGTAAACCCCCACCTGCCGCCTAGGGTTTGGTCTCGCCGACGACGAGTCCGTCATCGACGACGACTGTGGACCGTCGATCTGTGTTCTAATCGTTTGTCCCAGATCGTCCCGTACCGCTTCGGGTTTTATGTGCCGCTGACATGCGGGACCCTCCTGTCGGCAGCCCTCTGCGCCGTCGAGCGTTACTGGGCTGGCCCATTTAGTTTCCCGCGCTGGCCCTATGATTCAAATTAGGTTTTTTCTTTTTAAACTTAGACATAGTTCTGTCCCTTAATTCAAAAATCAATTCAAAGAGTTTTACATATCCAAATGGAGTGATTCCAATTTTGGTGGAAAGGTAATGAAAATCTTTATCCGAGCCTGTTGGACTTAAATCATTTAGAGTTAGAGATCTCTCCTAGTAAAAATAACAAGACATAAGCATTTGCACATTCAAACATTTTTCTAAAATCTACCATAAAAGCTTTTGAGTTGATTCCAACTCTCGAAAATCACATTTAACCATACCAACCTGAATATGTAATAATATTAAGGTTTGCATGCAGTGACTTTGGACTAGTACCAAAATAATACTATATAGGCATTTCTAGTCACTTTAAATCATTAATTATTAAACTTAAACTTATTAAAATATGATCCAAACTTATTAAAATATAGGCATTTCTAGTCACTTTAAATCACATTCCCATATGTTAGAATATGTGGTGATGACATGTGTCCACATGATCCCATATTTTAATTGGAGAATATTAAATCTTAGTTATTTTCAATGAGTAGAAATTACTTTTTTCAAATAAAAAGAATCAAACTAGTTAATTAAACCTTGTGATGCTTGTGAGGATAGTAGATCATCAAATGTGTGCCTTAGTGTGCTAAGTAGACTAGTTAAGTATTGTTTGGTGATTGTGTATCCCGTATGTATTTATAGATGATAGTACTGACCAAGCTTTCGAGGAGGAGGAGTTCTACCAAGAGGAGGAGGAAGAAAAGTTCAAGCACTGCACCAACCAAAGGAAGCTATTGTTAGCAAGCTAGAATTAAGCTAGATAACCTAAGAAAGATGCATTAGGCATGCTTTGGTTATACCCTTGGACTTATACCTACTCCAAATGTTATTTGCAAGATTTACCTTCTTTACTTTACCAAAATCCTTTACTTGTTTGAAGGTAGCATAAAAGTATAAAACTTGACCTATCAAAGTGAGATTTAGATGTCATTCTATGGCATGAGATTGATCTTTGCATCCCATATTAGTGAACACTCTTAACTTAGTATTTTAGAGCTAAACTAGAACTTGAGTCACTTTAGATGGGAATACTTGGTGAAAATGAATTTTGAAAACCTTGGAATAATGAGTCATTCTATTGAGATGTTTTGACATGTGTTGAGAAACAGAAATGGTTTATGATGATGAAAATGTTGAGGCATGAGCCTTAACCCTTTTACAAAACCGATGGTTGGGTTCGGATGCGATACCATTCCAATTTTACCATACAACCACAATACATGAATTGGGTAAGGCTTAGCCAAAAGTTTATATGCATTAGTATTAGTTCCCTCGTGGGAGAGGTTTGAGCTGAGGCTACCTCTCGATGTTTTCCACCTATGGAGTGTCCAAGATGATAAATGGCCATGGTTGGGAGGCCATGCTCATAGGAGAGGTGCTTATACTAGGGTGTGTAAAGGAAATGTTATGTTTGATTATCTGCATACTAAGTATGATGATTCGGGGTTATCCCTGACAGATGTATCGAATATTGTGGTGAAAGTGTACCACCTCTGCAGGGTGTTGAACTATTCGAATAGCCGTGTCCACGGTTATGGACAGTTGGAGTGGCCATACTATTCCGTTGTCAGATGTTTTCAAAATGACTTATGATATAAATGATGAATCTTGACTTGACCACAACAGGATTGTGACTATGACACTAGCTTCCCAACTTAAGTTATTCTAGAACTTTATTTTATCTTTCTTTGTTTCTGAACTCAGCTTAGGTTTCAAACTTAACTTTACAAATAAACCTAGAGTTAGCTTTTCCCACTAGCACTACCTTACTTGTTAGTGATAGTTGCGAGTACTTAAAGCGTACTCATGGCTTTTGTCCCTGGTTATTCCTATGGCCAGACTATGAAGGAGACTACAAAGATGAAGGACAGCAAGACGCTTATGATAACTAGGACTATCTTCCATCGTCAGCATTGCCTGTACCCCTGAAGATGGACCCCACCGCTACGCTTATTATTTATTCCGATGCTTGTTGTATTAAGACTGGATCATGAGATCCTTTATTCGTGTAAGACCTTATTATGGTTTGTAATGGATGATGTACTGTGATATCCAATCTGTTATTTCTCGCAAAAATGGTAATCCTGAGATTGCGATGTATGGCATAACAGGCATCTGGGATTAAAAATCTGGGTATTGACAATTATTTTGAAGAAGGGCATCGAACTCATCACGCATGGCAGAATGCCAAAGAGGATCTAGAAGAGATTGTTTGTAGGAGGTAAGAGTTGGGGAAATATTTAGCGTGGCATTGAGATTAAGAAAATGACGAGGAACGTGGAAGCCCTTTTTACCACGAGTACACATGACATGATCGTTAGTAGGAATAGTGACGGAGATGGTGTGAGGAGGAAGTTGTGGAGTGGGAGAGTTACTCAGAGTACTAGCGGCGCTAGCAGGAGACGTCGTAGGTCTGTCTGTTCCTGCAGAGGACGTGGTGGTGGTGGGCGAGGACCCGGTAGGAGATCCTGCCGTGGCAGGAGAAAGTGGTGCGGCAGGCTACCGCGGGGCCTCGGCAGGCTGCTGCGGAGCCTCGGCGGGTTGGTTGGCTGCCGCGGCAGAGGTAACTGCGGACACGAAGGCAGGAATAAGGGAGCGTGGCGTGATCGTATGTTGGGTAGGCAGGGAATAAGTAGGCGTAGACGACTGGATGATGGAGTATGGAAAAGTATTTTCGTCGAAGATGACATGACGTGAGACTAGAACACGTCCAGAAGAGGGGTCGAAACATTGAGAGCCTTTGTGATTGTCGAAGGGTCCGAGATAAATACATGGTAATGAGTGATGAGAAAGTTTGTTAGGGGCGGTGGAGGCGGTGTTGGGGAAACAAAGACAACCAAAAACACTTAATTCGGAATAACCGGGATGATGTAGGAAGAGAGACTAAAAGGGAGTATAGAGTGGACACGTTTTGGTTGGTCGGATGTTAAGGAGATATGTTGCCATGTGAAGGGCTTCAGCCCAAAACCGAGGGGTAAGAGAGGCTTGGATGAGTAAAGTACGGAGAATGTCATTGATGGATCGTAAGGATCGTTCGACTTTACCCTTTTTAGGAGAAGTGTATGGACAAGAAAAATGTAAGATAATACCTTGAGAGAGAAAGAAAGATCTGTTTTGGGTATTGTCAAACTCTCGGCCATTGTCATATTGGATAAAACGTATGGGAAGGTCGAAGTGTGTAAGAACATATCGCCGAAAATTTAGAAAAATTGAGTGCACATCGGATTTGGCATGAATAGGAAAGGTCCATATGTAGTGAGAATAATCGTCAAGAATAACAAGATAGTATTTGAAACCAAAAACACTAGGAAGCGGAGAGGTCCATAGATCACAATGCAATAACTCAAACGGAAAAGTACTATATGTAGTTGATGTGCCAAAAGATAATCTAACATGTTTGCCGCATTGACATGCATTACAAATAGAGGGATCATGAGAAGAACTAGAACTATCAATAGGGATACTAAATTCTTGAAGCAAAGACGACATAGTATTTTTATTGGGGTGGCCGAGCCGACGGTGCCAAAGGTCGCCGGAGGTGTGCATGGCTTGAGGTGTGGAAGATGGTGCACCATGTAGAGGATAGAGATCGATCGAGCTATTGTAGCGAGCGAGGACCTCCGCCGTTTTCAGATCTTTCACAGATAAGCCAAACAGGTCAAACTCTAGAGAAACATTGTTGTCGATAGTAAAGCGACGAACATAGATGAGATTTTTTATTAAAGATGGAGCAACAAGAATATTGCGGAGAAGAAAATTTGTATAGGGATTAGCGATGTGTGATTGACCAACACAAGATATAGGAATTGAAGAACCATCACCAATAGTTATAGAGGAAAAAGGGGAAGAAGAACAAGATGATAGAAAATCCATATTTGAAGACATGTGCGAAGATGCACCGGAATCGAAAATCCAATATGTACCTTTGTGGTTGTTGAGCGTGAAATTGTTCATGGCAGCGATGAAGGCAGACTAGTCCTAGCTTGGTGGAGCGGTTGATGAAGCGATTGATGGCGATGGCGTAGGCATGCACGGTAGTGTCGGAGGATCCCCGTACATGTAGTTTATTGACGTCGAGGATGGCATGCAGTATTGTGGCGCGTGGGGCGCCATGTAGGCCATCGGTGGAGCTTGGGCGGTGTAGACCTGTTGCGGAGGTCGAGGTCCAAGAGGCCCTGGCGAGCCTATGGATGGACGAAGACCAGGATTCCATGTCCTGGTGTAGGCCGGTGGGGCGCCATAGGGAGAAGGAGCCGACCAAGGCATAGGCCATGCCTGAATGCGACCCATCCATGGATCGTGCTGCGGCTGCTAGGTTGGCGAGGGGATGCGACGGAGGGAGGTGTCGGCGCTGGTGGAGTCAGCGCTGGAGGGGCCGACATTGGAGGTGCCGGCGCTGGAGGAGTTTGGTGGATAGTAGAGGTGGAGGAGGAAGATAGAGGTGCACCGACGGCGCGGGCTTTGGCTAGCGTCCAGAGTGGACACGTTGTCGGTGGCGGCGGAGTTGGCGGAGCCATCTAGGTGCGGAAAACCTAGACGTCTGATACCATAATATTTTAGGATAATAATAACTTGTATTGATTTGAAAAATAGTACAAAGATTATATAGGAGAGAGGAGGAGCCGGCTAAACCGACTTAGGCTAGAGTTCTAATTCAACTCAAATACAACTCTAATAATTTTCAGTACCCATAGATTGATGAATTTGGTACCCCAAAAATTATTGGTTTTTTACTCTATCGATTTCTTTTCACATGATTGCTATCTTTTGATTGATGAAATCAACATATACATTCATGTGATGGAGAGAAGTCATTTTTTTTCTAGCTTGTGATAGTCTTAGTGGTCTTGCTCTCAAGTTGGTTTAAACCGGATACAATTTGATCTTTTCATTGGTCAATCGCATCGTTACACTTGCATTGACATTACTGGTGGCAGCGACATCGGTTGAGAGAGTTTTCTCGGCCATGAATATTATAAAGAAAGATCTAAACAAGATATGTGGTGATTGGTTGAATGGTTTAATAATTTGCTATGTGGAGAAAGAGATATTTGCAAAAATTGATGACAAGATGATTATGCTACGTTTTCATTCCTACAAGGACTGTCGAGGTCATCTGCCTCAAATATTTTCATACTCCTAGCACATATACAACTTAATACAGTACAATACTACCTTATCAAAAGTTAGAACTATTAATATACTTATGCTCAGATTTTACACTCATAAATTTGTCATGTTGTAGGTATCTCTTGGAATATGGCGGCAGCAACTGAGTTGAGCAACCGCAAGTGGTAGGAGACCATTAGTAATTTTTAAGTCGTTTTTATGTCTGTTCATGTTTTTGTTAGTTGTACTTGGCCATTTGATTGGCCTTAAATTTCTGGCTCCACCGGCCATGTCGAGGAGGAACGATAACCCTCTTGGTTATGTATTACTAATATTCACCATCCCTCTCAGTTCCATCATATTGAATTGATGCTAGCCGTCTGAACAAAAAGTTCATGGGAACAACCTTCTTTGGCACATTTAACGGTTCCATCGTAGTGAATTGATGCTAGCCATCTGAAAACTGAACTGATGTAAAGAGACTAGGCAGTAAATATTTATATTCAATACTCTCCCTCACGTCGGCCTATTATTCTTTTTTTGTTCATGGGCCTAGGACGTGGATTCGGTGTCCGCATATATTTATTTTTAATACCGCGTTAGCCACTGAACCAAAAGTCTGAACCGAGAGATTAGGCAGTACATTTATAGTATCCAACACTCCGCATGTCTAGGCCGGTGGCCTTTTTTCTTCTTCACGGGCCTCGGACGTGGATTCGCATATATTTATTTTTAATACTGCGTTAGCCAGGATTTAAACTTAAGACTTTTGAATTTGATATCATGTTAAATTGATGCACTAGCCATCTAAAGCAAAAGTATAAACTGATGAAAATGGCTAGGCTATAATTTATATTTTTAACAATCCCCTCATGTCTAAGCTATTTTAGTTCTTAGCATGGGTTTGGTGCATACCGCAATTTTTTTAAATTGCATGAGCAAGGTCTTAAATGAGATCTTTTGGCTCGCCTAGTCCTTTCCATCTTAGGACTTTTGGAATAATTGGATAGGACAATAATTCTGTATGGTATTAGAGCCAAGAGGTCTCAAGTTCAAGAACCTGCTGAAGCAGTTAAAAAATATTCTACGACCTGCATCGAACACATGCTAATAAGGTCTAAAATAGCCTAGACGTAAGAGGAGTGTAACAAAATAAATATATAATCTAGCCATTTTCATCGGTTCGGACTTTTGTAATAATTGCCTAGGGCAATATACTTATATTCAACACATCACACAGAGCTTGGTTTCGGAAGTAGATGCGGCTTGGCAGCTAGTTTGCTCTAGTAAGCCACAGTTGCCAAATGGCATCATTTGCTTATGTCAGTGGTTAATAAACTTAGCAAGTTGTATACTTAATTAACAGCAAATGGGACGACTTTTATATGGGGATGAAGGTTATCCGAACCGCGGCCATATATAGTTTGGAAAAGAAAGTCGAAAGCATGACATGAACTTAGATCTTGAAAGATTTAGATCTATAGTATTATTATCACATAACTTCTGAGTTATTTCGCAAATAAAAAAATTCCGAGTTATGCATGACGCCTGGGACACATATCATGTGACATATGTTTAGCTCGCTGACAAATCTACTCCTACCATTGTTTAATTCCCATTCGGTCGTCGTTGAAACGATCAAATGTCGGAATATATATATATTTATTTATTTATTTTGGCACTTGCGTCGCATATGTATCGTCCAGTTCCATGCTCCCAGCAAGGCTCGGGCGCCTCCAGAATACAAGATACCAGCAATAATACAACTCACAGATAGCTTGCAAAAGAGCTGTACCTACATTCGTAGTTGTCCAGGCTAGAAACTAGAGCTAGTAGCTACCCGTCGAACGACCATGTCCTTGTCCTCCAGCTCAAATCACACGCTGCCCTACTCGGCGGACGGCGGCAGCTACAGCACGCACGACACGCTCGCCCTACTCGTCATCGGTTTCACCGTCACCGCCGTCTGCATCCTCATAATCGTGCTCTGCGACTGCTTGTGCCGCCGCCGGCGGGGCGGCAGGATCGTCTTCGTGAGGGCCCGGCCCTTCTTCGTCGTGCGTGGCGGCGGCGATGGCGGGCTGAGCCCCTCCGCCGTGGCCGCGCTGCCGTCGTTCCTGTATCACAGAGGCGTGGGCGTGGCCGTCGGCGGCAGCAGCGACGTGGGCGGTCGTGGCGAGGGCAGCGGGAGTAGCCGCGGGTGGGCGCAGTGCGCGGTGTGCCTCAGTCTGGTGCAGGAAGGGGAGATGGTGCGGCAGCTGCCGGCGTGCTTGCACCTGTTCCACGTAGGCTGCGTAGACACCTGGCTCCAGTCGCACTCCACTTGCCCCTTGTGCAGGGCCACGGTGGAGGCACCTTCGAAAGACCAGGTGCCTCCGGTGTGATTAATGCAAGATTTGTGCAGTGCTTCTGCACGCACTCGATATTAGCGATAGGTTCATGTTTATACGTACCAGATGCTCCAAATTACTCCCTCCGGTATATATTATTGTTTTCAACTTTATCTAGATTTGTATGTATCTAGCTAAGTATTTAGACTAAATGTATTTATATCTTGACAAAGTTAAGAATATTAATATGGACTGAAGGGAGTAATTAGTTTTACGTGTTTCCCAATCGATCTTTTCTCCTGATGTTTTTTGTTCAGATTTGGGTTTTGTTTGGGAGGTTCGAGAGCCATTAGAACAGGATGATGGAAATGGAACAATAAAATAGTTGATCCAATCTAATTGGTTCTTGAGATTGACTTCTACTACCTGGCTGATATACATAAATATTTTATTTTTGAAGGCAATATCTCCAAAGTCAATGTATTTGTTTTTCTAACACGGCCCACGATAGTGCTGCCACGTGAAGAACCATCTGTGCTTTTCCGCCCAAACCATCTATCTTTCTCATCGACAAACCACCGAGCCTAGGAGGGGCTGACCCAAGAAGAAAATGTCCGGATATCATGTATCTATCCCATAGTATGCATATCAAGCACTAATAATATAGTACTAGACAGATAGGCGCTGCATCATGCCTATTACATTATGTTAGCAAGTATGGTGGGCTTGCAGGCGATTTAAATTAAATAGGTGGGTATAGTCCCACACCCGCTTGTAACTTCTACTGCACCATTAGATTTATGAGCTTTGAAGTACCGATGATTTACCTAAAAAACCATTACAACTCGATCCTTTAAATCTCTAGAGTCATTCTTACAAACTATAGTCATTCTTACTGATTATAGTAAAAACAATGCTACTTCATCAATTTCCCATGGCTCCATCAATATTTGTGGACGCAGTACTGCTCCTTGTGACATTGAACCTATCAGCCTAAAAATACATCTTAGCCAGCAGGCACAAACATGACGAATAAAGAAAGAAGATAAACATTGGTGTCTCTTATTTAATCTGCACAAACAGACAAGGAAGCATAAGATCAGTGTGTAAAGCTTGCACATTTCAATGGAATATAAACATGAAATGAATACTACTCTGACGTTCTAAATAGTCAAAGGTAATCATATAAACCAACCACAAGAGATGGAAACATGAAGCAAGATTGCAATTTAATATTGTAGCCAATGTTGTAACTTTGTACTGCAAACCGATCTATTTTATTGCACCAATCTGTTGCAACTTAATCTTGCGGAGTAATTAGTACAACCTTTCAAAACTCGAAAACCATACCACTGTGATGCCTCTGTCGCCATCAGTCCAACCTTTTGGAGCGAATGCAAGCAATCTCACAGCTAGCAAGCTCGCAGTGCCAGTCTCAGCATCTGAGTTTTTCTATCCAGAATCTTAACTCTCACTTCTTAGCGGTAAACAATTCCATCACAAAATGGTTCAAAAATCAATTGGGGAAACACAACTGGTGCTCTACAGAAAAATAAGTGTGTGCGGCACCCTGGTATGGTTGTACACAAAGCTATTGTCGGCGATTTAAATGCTAGCACATCTCATGAAATTACGACATGATGCCAGCATGTCCATGCAGAAGCTGCATCTGACAATGGTAAAGTAAGACCCATGCAAGAAGAATCTATCAGATATTTTCAATAAAAGAGGCTAGATAGTGACATGCTCGAGGGAGGGTTCTAACCTAAAATAGTAAGTAAAAACAAAATAAAACTTCATAGTAAAAATTAGCAAAGATCTGTAATCAAGTCACAGAAGAGACCCTTAAATAGTTTTCTATCTATAATTTGGTCATGAATATATGAAGTAAACATGTAGAACCAGTGATAAAGAAATTTCTTGAGTATAGTGAGTCAAGTATAAGGGAGGATTCAATCCATTACTCTGCTCCCCGCGGCTTCCCTAAATTCAGTGACATGAAAATTACATGGATATAGAAGTACCGCACCCGTGGTTTGGAGAGGAACTTAACGCTAGTTGTTCACAAGCTTGTTCCCTATAATAGAAATAAACTCTATATTAGCACAGGAAGATAAGCCCATTAGTAGCTGAAAAAAAATTAATAACAAATTCTTCATATTGTCTGCTGTTGCTTCAATAGACAAACAACGTCCATTTTATTTCCAGAGTTTCTAATATAGGGACCTTCCGTAATAATGAGATTAATAACATTATAGTACTCCAACATACTCAATTCACCTCCCTCCCTTTCTCCGGATTTTCAGACCGTCTCCAGCTACTCTGACGACCGTCACGACTGGCCTGGGAAGGCTGAACGGTTCTAAGCTCCAAATCCAAAGAGGCTATTTGCACATCTGTTGCCAATTCCAAGAGAATAGAAGAGACTCTGAAGCGTGATGCTGGGTAGAGATCAAAGCTTTTCTTTCATGCAATTTCGGGATATTTGGGTAATACTCGTAAGGGCATAGTAAACAGGGCATAATAGGTTAGTGAACATGACAAACATAAAGCTAAATGAAGTATGATTATTACATATTTCCTTGCGATCATATCACAATTTTGTAGACATAAATAATATTGGAAAAACAATCATTATGAAAGGAGAGTGCAAGAATAGAAGATCTTTGATCAGAATACTTGTACGGTGACCCTTGCAAGACTATTTGTTGCTTGGTTAACAAAATTCAAACTGAACATATGCAAGTAACCTACCATAAAACAATGAAAAACTTATTAGTGTAGATGTGGCAGTGGAGAGGAGAGGGGGCTTTGTAAATATACATTGCTAGTGAAGGCATCCTGTTGTTTAATGGATTTCAATAGTCACAGTTGCATTCAGCCATGTACGCAAACCCTAGAGAGAGGGCCACCCTATGACGTTGAATCAATACTCCAATTTTATCTTTTATATGTCTAAACAACAGATAGCCGTAAACAATAATTTTAATAAATCTGTTTGCAGACATGAAAGTAAGGTGAAGCTATGAATATATACATTACATTGTTTTATTTAATTAACACACAAAAATCACCCAAGATAAAAAATAATAATAACTGAACGACAACAGAATAAACGCTAGAAATGTTTCTCTCGATTGAGAAGTGGAAGTAGCGTCTATAGTTTTTTAGGACAACTACAACTGTTATATATTCTTTAATGGCAAAACAAATTAAAAGTATTGTTCCTACTACCGGTGAGTAGAGAATGTGGATATGTTAATTGATATTTAAAAATATATTCTAGGTTGCTGGAGATAGAGATCACATATGTAGATATAATAATTTATGCATGGCCAAATTGGCCAACAACAGAATATAGCTGAAAGCGCCCATTCACTTAACCGAAAGAAATGTTCACTCGATTGATAGTTGAAGAAGCACTATAACTCGGAAGGAATAGCTTCAACTGGTAAAGGGAGAAGGAAAATACTCCTCTAACACAAATGCGCTTTGGTTAGTGTTTTAGGGTTATAATTATGAGCATTCCAGTTACAAAATAAAATTTTCATCTAGTAGGAACACCAAATTCCTATTATTATAACAATCAGTAAAGTTCTACTCTGTGGTGAAAAACATAGTACATTAGTTATATACAGCATATGGAAGCACATTAGCATGGATTCTTTTCACAGCAAATTGTACATGTTAATTAATTTGGCAATCATGTCTTGTGTCAGATAATTTCCAACATCAAAACAATGGATTGGCTCACACAGAATTTCCTATGGAGCATGGAATTAATTTTCAATTCTTTGCTCGAGGGAAAGGCATGATGATATAAATGGAGTATCAAGCACTACATGCAATGAATACCAGATCTTTTAAATAACGTCGAAAGGAAAAATGGCAGAAATACAACAGCTAACTCAAGTAGGATCTTTCCCACTGGCGCAATATGTTGCCTATTGGGATCGAGCAGCCAATCCAAACAAAAGTATACACAACCATCTAGCATCCTAACTCAGTCGATGATATGGGAGAGGATTCTTGATGTAATCTCTTAGAAAGAAAATAAGAGGGATACAGACCTAGGCCTGAAGGAATGGAGTGCGATGAGGTATGTTGTTTATGCCCTCGGTCGCCCATCCTGACATGTCGGTGCTGCTCTCCCTGCCATCACCGCTATCCCCTTGGCGCTTCTGTTGTCAACATCATATCGTGGCTAGATCCGAGTCTGGTTAGGCCTCACACTTCCATCATCCCACTCCCCGGTGCTTCTCCTCTCTTACCCTCCATCTCAGTCGTGTGGTGTCGAGGAAGTCGTGTGGAGAAGAATACGGTCTGGGTGTGGTGGTTGCTGGAGGTAGAGAAAATGGCGATGTGGGGATCAGGGGTGGTGGCGGCGCTCGAACCTAGGGTTCATCCGGCGGACCGACCTCTCTACGGTGCCTTGGTAAGAGATAGACAGGGGAAGGAGTGAGAACCGTGGGCCCATGGACCGAGTAATCGTTGGTTCACTAGTTTTTTGTCAACTTTTCACAGCAGGTGAGCCGGTGCTCAGCGCTCAGGTCTTTCACCAGGCTTAAGCTATAGGATAATTAGAGTGGTTAGTACTACAACTATAGATGCATATATGATACTGAGATGGGGGTCGATGACTTGAGGCTCAGACCGTGGTTGGTGGAATAGGGAAGCATCGACGGTGGTGGGCTACACCGCATGACCACATCAGACCAGACTGAGGCATATCCACTGCTAGCCTCTGTTATCCCATGCAGAAATGTTTTCATTTTCATATATTTCTAATATGTATGATGACAAACATATATGAACCAAAATATTATTCTCTCAAGGCATGCCTTCTAAAAATGCTTTGGGATAAGTTCCCTAATTAGTAACTGGAGGAGTAATGCTGAATTAGTATACGTGCAAAACAAATCAAACATATGCATAAAAATACAAGTGAAAAATCTGAGCCAAACTGTAACAAAAAGAACAGGAGACTGGAGGATTTTGGAGGAAAAAGATAGCTCCTACACTAACAACATGGAGAACACAGACAACATCACCGACAATAGCTCTTCAATTTAAGCCTTTAAACATTTTTTCGAACCATGCAGAAGAACTGCATGTGTGTATTTAGAAGGAAAAGAGACAAAAAACATGGAATATAAACAATAAACATATATGAGAGCAATTATTAGGGTGAGAAATAACTGAAATTTCTCAGTGTGCGTTTCACTTGTAACCAATGACCCAAAGCATAGAAAATTGATGATCACATGTATGGTATCCACTTCATCCTAGAAATGCACTGACTTATAGATGGTTAGATTAAAGGGTTAGTAAAATTGTTCATATATGTTGAGGTTGATGACCATTTGGAGCTTTCAAATATAACCTATGAATTATAGTAAGATTAGAAGATGTCCGACCAAAATAATATCAATCAAAAATACACTTTTGGAACATCTACATCATAGAAGTTAATATGGAATTGTTACCACCTGATTCCATCCCTGGCCACGCAACCCAAACTCTTTCGAAGAGTTCCTATGAACTTAGTGAGATAAAAACAAATTTACATTAGATTGATGTAATTTATATGTTTTTTCATATCAATACAATCTAGACTGATCACCGATTTTATTTTGACACATTTTCGAACCACAAAAGAAGTTCTGCCTTTTCCCTTCTGTTTGTAGTAACCTTGCTTGTAATAAAACATGAACAGGCAACAAGCAATGAGTACTTTGAAAGCTAAGTTAACAAAAAAGCCAACATGAAATATTACAATGCTAGCTAGGTTCACTTATTTTAATTTTATATCAACTGCATAACCTCCTCATCAAGAATATTTTTTAATAACAGTGGCATGATAAATATATACGAAAATTTAGGATAGAAAATGTAACTGATATCTTCTTATAAATGAGATTGCTTGTTTTCTCTGATAAAATGTACCTAAGATTAGGCATTATGGGGTAGCAAGCCTGTCAAATATAGTTATGTCGTTACATTACTATCTCAATGGAAAGTATAAGAAAAGATAAGTGCAATGCATAGGTAAAAGAACTGACGTTTCAAACACTTGGGAGTTAATCAAAACATGTTCCAAGGAAAAATTAAGACATGCTCGGATCTGCATAATGATATAATAACTACAACCATCAATATTACTACATGGTACTTGATCTAGAGGAATATGTATAGTAATAGATAATTTTGCTTCAATCAATCCGCTTGATTTATGTACTAAAAAATTCTTCAAGTCATGTGAAAACTGCACAATGATAAAAAAACGACAATTTCTAGTTATAATACATGGCATTTAATATAGAAAAAGATGATTTTGCTAATAAACCGCGTGTATGAAAGGTAACTTTGGGGTTTCTCCACAACATTCTCTCCTCAACACTGGTCCATTTATTCCCTAACATAGCTTTAAGCATGAGGTATGATCACCACTAAGAGCATATCTACATTGATCTCTCAAGCCAAATAGTCGGTAAAGTTAAATCCATTTTTTTAGTTCGACCTGAAACATGTAGCCTCTGAGCTAATAACATAATGTAACTTTTTGAGCATTTCAAAGCACGAGGCATCGAAGCAATAATAAAACTGATGTATCACATTTCACGCTGAAAGAATCAATTTTGCATAAGTGTATATTCCTAGTGAAAGAAGCATACCTCGCATATAAACAACAAATAGAACCCCCATACTATTCTCTCCGGGTCATTCAACGCACTGGATGTAATCACAAGCCGATGATCCACCAAAATAATTATGGCACATAGAATTTCATACCCAAGCCGAACAGACCATACAGAAAATTCCCAAAAGGAACAAACCAAAGAGAAATATATCTTGGGTCCTAGAATAGCTAGAAATTGGTTATTCTCATATTCTCGTATGTGTAGGAAGATTGAGTGGTTGGGGGCGTATCTAATTTCCATGCTTCTTGTAAAATTGTTTCTGCTGAAGCTTCTTAATATATTCTAATTTTTTAGTTAAGTAACCTGTTGTTTACATGTAAATTTCACAATTTGGAGAAACAAACCATGAATACAAGTGAAGAAAATTTGAGATTCTTCTATCACGGGTTTGAAAATTAGAAGCACAAAAGGTGAAGATATTAGGATTTCGGAACTAAACTCACGGTCTAAGTCAGGCTAAATACTCACTTGAGCTGTTTGTGCCGAAATACACGCAGGAAGCATCACGTCAGATCTTCTCTACTGCACCTGAGCTCCACCGACCACCGACCGGGATGTCTTGACCCGACGTCCAAGCAAACTACCACGCCCGAGTAAGACTGGGTCTGCACTTGCACTGAAGCGCCACCGCGCCCTGAATTGCAATGCACTACCCTCAATTCGCCTCCCAGCTGCACAACGCCGGCGTGAACGGTGGCTCTCTGACGTTGGCATGTGGGATTCCCCTGCCCTGGCCATAGTTCAGGAGGATTTTCACCGCCGCCCCGGTGCTCCAAGGGAGGGGAAATTTTGGATGCCGCCGCCGCTGACCTTCCGATTCACATCCCGGCCTCTCCTAGACGTTGATCCTAATCCACCCTGCCATCTCCCTCTCATCCATCCTCCTTACCCTCTGTCACAAGCATGCGATCTTGGAGGAACGAAAACCGCCGGGAAAGCTGCTGAGGGAGGACAGAGATCATCACGTCGCCTGGACAGGGCCGGCCCTGACATGTCGGGGACCCGGTAGATGAAAATAATGGGGCCCTGCATACAAACGGGGATGCTTTTTTAACAATAGCATCTTAATTATTTAACATAATTCTCCCTAAATTCTCAATAGAGACATTACATGATAGGAACTACTCATTACTTTTTTCTTTAGGAAGGTTAGGGAGGATGTTCAATTCACAAATCAACTACGTTTGTCCAAGGAAATGACCAGACCTACACTCTGTAGATGACATCTTAGCACGCAAGCAGAAAAACAAACACTACACCAATTAGTAGTACATGAAATTCAAAGTTGGAACAAACATACCTAGAGCAAGGTTGAAGATTGTCTCGCGCGCTGCAGCTTGTCTCCGCCGCGCTGGCCCTAGCCCTGCACTGTTGGTTGACGCCTGGGGATGCCACCACTACCGATCCGAGGCCCCTGAATATTCCTCTCCCCTACCGATCTGCCTTTCTTCAATCTTTTGTCACTTTGAACCCTATGGAAATTGGGAAATGAAGAAGGAGAATTGGAAAACGAATCAAATCGAGACAGATGAACAAGAACATACTACTACCCTAGAAGAATATAGAGGAGGGGACTGTACTGACAGTTGCAAATCCGAGAGGGATTTATTGGGAATCAATGAAGCGTGATCTCCTTCTTCATTAGTTTCATCAAAACGGCTCGAAATCTCGACGGGAGGGATCATCGGCGGTGATTGGTGCGCCTAGATGTGGTTCTTGGGGAGGAGACAGGGAGAAGACAGGGAGAAGACGACCCCGCGAGGCCGCGACAGCTGCCATCCACACGTGTGCGTAGCAACACATCACCTCGCCACACACGTTTCACCTCGACTCAAAAGACCACGGTCTAGGCCCACACGGCAGCGGCACAATCTGACCAGGAGGCGCGGAAAATGCCTTGAGAACATCCACATTTTACCAGGCTTAAGCCTATAGATAAATACTAGAAGATGAAGGCGCTGCGCATGTCCTCTTTAAGAAAAAATATAAAATTTTGTGAGGAAATCACACATTATATTCATTTTTAGGTTGAACATATTGTCCCTCAATGTAGGTAGTAGGGCATATTTGTTCGATGTCAATCTAAATTGAAGGTGATAATGCATCACAAACAGACATCAACAAGACAGTAGCTTGTATAACCAATCCACATTCTACAAGTTGAAATTTTTTATAGGAAAACATATTTAAATATTCACTAGTAGAAAACAGTCCTTTCGTATAGAGCATTAGTCCGGGTTGTATTTGGCCCAGGACTAATGTACCGGTTCCAACGGCTAGAAACCATCGCAGGGTATGGCCACCTATAGTCCTAGTTCAAACAGAATCTTTAGTCCCAGCTGGAGACACCAATCGGGCTCCAGCGGGGACTAAAGAGATTCCTATATATGTCATCGTCGCTGCCTCGATCCATAGCCATTTTTCTCCTCTATTTCTCCACGAGCTCGAGTTCACTGCCATTTTTCTCCAATATTGTTCAAAATTTCACATCGCCACATCTATCCAAGGGTTTTCAAAGGTTAGCAAATTCATTCTTTTGTCTTTCATTGCTAGTTTAGCTCATTTCATGTTCTAGAAGTAGAGAGATTTGTTGGTTTTAGTTTGAGAGTAATTATGTGGGAGTTTATTTGATTTATATGCAATATGAGATCAGATTAACTACTTAGTTTGCATATGTGTAGATGTGCTTTACTTAGTAATTGCAATAATAACATTTATAGTCCTATAATTATTTTGTTTTTCATTCCATGTGTTGTAAGTATGAGGCATGTTCTTGATTATTGCAATGGCCGATGATTTTTAGTTATGTGTTGATAAAATGCATGTGTAGTTCATAGTTTAATTATTTATTTGATTCCTGTTCTTTTAGTTAGTACGTAGTATGTCGTCGCATTCGGAGCCGAAGTATCATTGTGTGCATATAATTTTAGGCCGGGACTAAGAATGGTGATTGCGTTTGATATAATTATATAATGCAGATGAGCCAGCCATGGATGACTGGTGCTCTAGCGAGTTCATTAAAGGCGTGTGTTCTTTTCTCGATGTGGCTGAGGCAAACAATGAGAATGGTTTTATGTGTTGTCCATGTGGTGTCTGTCAGAATCAAAAGGATTACTCTTTCTCAAAAAATCATTCACATCCACCTATTTCGGTTCGATTTCATGTCCGTCTATAATTGTTGGACCAACTACGGAGAAATTGGAGTTATGATGGAAGAGAACGAAGACGAAGAGAATGATAACAAATATCCTATGTTCCCTGAATACGGTCTTAATGCAATGGAAGACCATGAAGAAGAAGAAGAAGAAGCTGAAGAATGGGCATCAGATGAGCCCGCGGATGATCTTGGTCGGATCATTGCTGATGCAAAGAGTGACTGCGAAAGTGAAAAGAAGAGGTTGAAGTTCGAGCAGATGTTAGAGGATCACAAAAAATGTTATACCCAAATTACGAAGATGGCTAGAAAAAGCTGGGTAGTACATTGGAATTGCTGCAATGTAATACAGAGAACGGTGTCACTGACAAGAGATTTAAAAAGTTGCTGAAAATAATGAAGAACTATTTCCAAAGAATAAAGAATTGCCCGCCAGTATGTATGAAGCAAAGAAGGATGTGTGCCCTCTAGGATTAGACGTGCAGAAGATACATGCATACCCTAATGACTGCATCATCTATCATGGTGAGGAGTATGAGAATTTGGATGCATGCCCAGTATACACTGTATTACGGTATAGGATCAAACGAGATAATCCTGGTGATGTTTAGGGCGAGCGCCCCAGGAAGAGGGTTCCTACCAAGGTGATGTGGTATGCTCCTATAATACCACGGTTGAAACATTTGTTTATAAACAAAGTGCCAAGTTGTTGTGATGGCACATAGAATACCGTAAGAAAGACGTGATGTTGAGACACCCCACGATGGGTCGCAGTGGAGAAAAATTAAGAGAAAGTTCCTGCACTTTGCAGGTGATGGAAGGAACTTATCGTTTGGTCTAAGTACAGATGACATGGATCCTTTTGGGGAGCAGAGCTGCAGTCATAGCACCGGGCATGTGACTCTATGTATCTATAACGTTCCTCCTTGGTTGTGCATGAAGCGGAAGTTTATTATGATGCCAGTGCTCATCCAAGGCCCGAAGAAACCTGGCAACGACATTGATGTGTACCTAAGACCACTACAAGAGACAAGAGTTTTTGTGACAAATCACTTTCGTCACCGAAAATGCCATTTCCGTCACTAAGTACTCCCTCGTGACGAAAACATGGCGTCACCAGGGTCGTCACGGAAGCTCCGTCAAAGATTCTTTTATAGTGACGGAATACAAATTTTCGTCACGCAAGATTGAGCTTCGGTGATGGTCCTTACGGCGTCACCTAAGATAGGTTATCCATGACGGACCTTCTACGTCACCTAAAATAGGAAAATATGTCACCGTTTAGCATATTTGTTGACGAAATATGCCGTCACGGAAGATTTATGGCGTCACGAGGATTCTGGCAGGTGGGACTTGCAATGCTTACGTGGCAGCTGGCAGGTGGGTCCGACGATGATGATGTGGTAGCTGGCAGGTGGGTCCGATGATGCTGACATGGCAGCTGGCAGGTGGGTCTGACGATGCTGACGTGGCAGCTGGCAGGTGGGTCCGACAATGATGACGTGGCAGCTGGTAGGTGGGTCCCACCACGATGACGTGGCATCTGATAGGTGGGGCCAATGCGATGACGTGTCACCTTCATGTGGGGCCCGCGAAGATGTCGTGGCAGCTGGCAGGTGGGTCCAGCGACGCTGACGTGGCAGCATGTAGGTGGGGCCGTTAACGATGACGTGGCATCTACATGTGGGGCCCGCGATGATGACGTGTCATTTTTTGGGCCGACCCATTCGGAACTGCCTTGTGGGCTGGGAGGAATGTGACGCCGTCACCAATTTTTTTGCACGGACAAATTTGATTAAAAATTGAAATTCCACGCAAATTACGAAACAAAATTAAATGGAAGCAAATATTTGAAATATGAATTGTATCACACACAAACTTTAAAATTCTAGTAGACTGAAACTGCTGTATCAAACTCGAATGACTAAAGGAATAAAAAAACAATGTTTCGGCCCACCCGGCCCATTAGCGCGCAGAGATTTTTGGCCCAAGTCACGGGGACTGGGACTGGGAGTTCTGCGACATCCTCAACAGGTAACTAAGCATGCCATCCATTTCCTTCTGCCTCTTCTCAAATGCCAGACGATTCGCTTCGCTGGACTTTTTCACTGCTTCATGTTCATCATGCTGCTTCTTTCTCATCTCTTCAAATCTCCTTTCCTGCTCTTGCCTCCATTCCTCCATCTCGCGTTGAACCCTTTCAGTTGCATTCAACGAATCTTGCTCCTGACTTGATAACTTTTCTTCTAAATCACGGATGCGCCCAGCTGAGACGCTAGACCTCTTGGAAGCAGATGAAACTCCGATGCTGGAAAGGAAAGTAATTGATCTTGAATTGTTCTGGTCTCTCAAGACTTCTTCAACAATCTCCAGATCAGTTTTGGGAATCCAATCTTCTAGGTGTGGTCCGATTTTTTGAAGCACCATCTCAGTCTACAATAGGATAAAAAATAGCAAGTCCAGAGTTAGAAGAAATCAAATAATTAGACAAACTAATGAGAAATGTGTAGCACATAAAATAATTTACTTACATAAGCTTCTGCTGATTTCTGGGACATCATACCATCCTTGTTAGTGTGGCTTGCTTTAAAGAAAGCAATCGGGGAGGTATCGACGTCCTCGGTCTTCTGAGATTTCTACAAGAATTATGACACGATGAATTATAAGTGTGTATGGCATGTTTACAAAAAGAAGTAGGTGTTGCATCTGAAGAGTTCGAATACTCACAAGTGCATGGTAATGTGCAACAATGCTTCTTGAGCCAGTGGTGTGTTTCTTCGTCACAGCATCTCTGTTCTTCTTGTTACTCTCGCAGATTGCGTAGGTACAGATGCATGAATTTAGTATTCCACAGTACAGTAGTATGTCTGCGATAGATGTAGCTGAAACAACAGGAATCGTGTACCTTGTAGTGCTCATCATGCCATATATCAAGAAGCTCTGCTCAGCTTTCCTCGTTTACCTCTTTTGGTTTCAACAATAAATCTTGCTCGCGGGTTAGATCTTTAACATCTTTCCAATAGACCTTTTTCAGCCTCCAACGTTGTTGGCGAATACCTTTCTGTAAAATGTCGGTGCAAATGTCTTTGCCAAGGTCACCACTGCTGTCCATTGCAAATTTTCCCTGCAGATAACATGGAACACAAATTCATATCAGCATCGAATGACAGAATTGTTAAAAAATCATCCACTAATGAGACATTTTATATGGAAAATGAATAAGAGGTTACGGACTTACAGTTATAGACTTAATGGTTTCCGGAATAGTATCTTTCAGACGACCTTCCTTGTCACCATACTGCTTCCAGTGGGTTGCCAGTGGCATCTTGCTGCGTATGTGAATGCCACACTCTGAACTCAGTTTTGCTGCTTGCACAGGATCAGTGGGTCTCCTCATGCCAGGAGTGAAGTTGATCTACATCTTAGCCTCTCCATTCCTTCTAGACCACTCGTGTACCCCATGCCCCATAGTAGGTTTGCGTACATTTCGCTTTTCCTTTAGAGCACCTGTGTCTACAATTGCAACTGAAACCAGTGACAAAAGGAGAGTCAAGACTTCAATTGAAAATTTTGCAACTAAACCAGTGAATAAATTGTAAGACATGCTGTCAATACCTTCCCGTTCGCTGCGGACAAGTACATTCTCCTCAGGTGAGTTGCTGCCTCTAGAGGTTTGAATTAGCATGGGCGAGGATTCATTTCCATTAGTACCCCATTCCCCTGCTTTCTGGGTAGGGGTCTCTATTTCACCATCATCTTGAGTCTCTGCATTTGCTGCTGACCTTGTTACAAAATTTGGAGGCACAAAGGTTTTTGAGTGCTTCTGCTTCTTTTCTTTTGTAGAACCTTCTGTTACCTGCATTTTAATAGATCAAGCCATAAATATTAAAGCAATCTGTACATATCCTACATGTGAAGGCAGGAGAATGCTGCATTTCTTCACCTTAGAGGAAGATTTAACAACATCATGGTCCTCTTCATCCGGAACAAACACATCATCATCAGTGGGCTCGTCGGCAGGATCAGGCTCATAATTAGGGTCCTCGGTGATATCCTTCTCCTGCGGTTGTGCCTCTTTCCGTGTTGTCACTGCCACCGGTTTCTTAGCAGTACCAAACACAAATTCACGCGCCATCGCCGTGAAATCCTCCATTGGCTTTCCATGTTCAATAGCTTTCTGCTTCAGTGCTTCAGACATACGAGACACGTTCTCCACCATCACTTGTTTCCTAACATTTTGATATACGTCTACTGTTTTGACTTGAGTAACTAAAAACAATCAAGCAAAGGCAAGTCATGATCATACTCATTAGTACAAACAGAGTAGACAAGATCATTAAAGCAAAAATTATGTGATCCATACTGTAAAATTAACATGTTCACAAAACATTATTCTATTGTCTCCAAATCTCGTATCGTCATTCAGTTAACTGTCTAAACCCTACTGTCAACAAGTTCAGTTAAGTGTCAGGTTCAGTGTATTAGGTATCAAGTTGTTCAGTTGCGTTAGTTAAGACGCCAAGCAGTAGGGTTTATCCAACAAGTTGTGTCCTATTACCTGAACCATTATGTAGGAATAGAAACCTAAATCTAACACATAGTTATAAGATCGGATCATAGGGTGTCATGCTCAATACATTCATGGCATCTGGAACCATGATCTATGAAATTAAAACCCAGGACAAGCACATTGTCGAAGGATTCGGATCATAGGGTGTCACGTTTAACACGTGCTAGGAATCTCGAACCATGTCTATGATCTAAAACATAGATCTTGCACATAAGCTACAGCATCTTGAACAACGATCTACACATGTTGATCTACTAGAACTCATGCTTGACTGATCTAAAAAGAGGCATAGACCTAGGGCGGCAGAAAAATGACCTGGGCGTTTACGCTTTTTCTTCGGTGTCGGTGGTAGCACATTCCGGGGTGGTGTGCCGCTTCGAAGACTTCCGGACATGTTGCCCGCCGCAGAGGGGAAACCCGCCGGCAACCAACGCCTTGCTTGACGGATCTGGGGTCGAGGAAACTGGCGATGGGGTTCTAGGAGGGCGGTGAACAAGGAACGGAACTAGGGGATGGGTATGCGGGAGGTGGGGGCACGCCGTTTTTAAAGTGTCGTGGGGGCGGCAAATTGTTAGCGCCAAAATGGGCGGGCGGGTGGAAAACAAAAGAGGTGGGAACGAAATTTTTCGGTACACAAGTGGAGGGAACGAAAACCATTCATTGTAAATTTGATTGGAAAAAATAGAGGGAACGGAACGCGAGGTTTATAAGCGGGGATTATCTCTAATTACATATTGTAATTAAATAAATCCTAACACATGCAACGATTTAGGTTTTGCCACTACTTAGACCTCTCGTGCGGAATTTGTAATATGGTTTACAAGCCGGGATTATCTCTAATTCATTGTACTATAAATTTATTTGGCTATGAACCATATTAAATTATTTGAATAAGTCATTTGTTTATATATGAAAATGAAAACAAAATATGTTCATTCATGTACAACAGTTGGATTACTGAGCAAACAATACCATTAGTTTCCTTGATTCCACAACTCCAACTTGAAAGCTGAAGCACAATATCACTTAAACATGTAAACCTCATTGATTCGAAAAACAAACAGAAGAGCAGAATTATTTCACATATTAGATATGTAGCCAGCAAAATTTTCTAACATCCACCAAAAGATAGGTGATCTCATTAGACTTTACACCCAGAAACTCAGCAAATAGTTTTGCAACTAGGAACATGGGCGGATCTGCTTGGTCACACCCTGATGCACATGCAACAGGGTAGAAAAAGCATTTTTAGTCTTACATATTAGACTTAAGCATAGTGTATTAGGAAAACTTAAACAGAGTGCATCAGGGTAAGTTTAATCCTAGATCCTCTTCCTAGTCTAGGAAGAGGCAGACATGGAAATCTGATAGGGTCAAGACACGGTCTGGACGTCTGTACTAGCCTTCTGACATCTCCTCCTCCTTGACGGGCATGGTCTGCGTGTCCCTGTCACCGCCACTTCCATCATCGTCGCTGTCATCGTCCCTGCTGGTGGTGTACTCCCGGTGGGAGAGCCTACCGCCGTAGATTGTGACGACCAGCTCCCTATTGCCAGCATAGTAGTCAAACGCCAGGATGTTGCCTAGCGAAATATTGTAGCACTTGACGAACTTGGGCCAGCCCCTGCGGAGGTACAAGTGGCCGTCTCGATGATCGAAATACATCTCCACATCGATGGTCAGCCTGCTGTTACGCTCCCGGACGTGCACCGTGTTGGGCTGGTCGCCGCTGATGTAATCTTTGAAAGCATGGCAGAGGGAGAGCTTGTCCCACTTTTCCTCGTGAAGGATGCGGATGGACATAAAGTCGGGGTTCGGATACAGCGGCAGATGGGGTGGTGGAGACAGTGACGGCGACGACGACGGTGACGGTGACGGTGACGGCGACGGCGACGGCAACGGCGACGGCGATGGCGACAGAGAAGTGGCCCTGCCCTTGCCGCTGCCCCTGCCCGTACGACGGCGCCTCTTCTTGACAACGCGCGTTGCCGGTGTACGCGTCTGTCCTTCACGTCCCCTGCCCGCCGTCGCCTTGGCACCCCTGAGGATGGACACTGGCGTAGGCGACAAATCATTTATTCTTCTAAATATGAAGACGAAACCCTCTCGGTTACGCCACCCTTCTGAATGCGCTTTCTTCGAGTATATGAGAACAGCTTGTCCCTCTTCTAGATCTGTGCTCTGTATGAAACACTTCCACCCATCTGGATCGAAGACGAGGCGATCATCCTTTTCTATCTTGAAGTCGATGGGGGTGATCTCCTCTTTAGGAAGACACACTCCAGTTGAGCCTCCCTCACAGATTTGTAGAGCATTAACAACCTTGTTAGGCAATTTCTGATCAATACAAAACAAGATATATAAGTTAGTAAGTCGATGTCATAAACCATATAGACAAATTGCATACACGCATGGCAACAAAAAATAATTAAAAGAAAGTTATATGAATGTACCATGTGGTACAGCTTAAGATTCGTCTTGGTCAAGCGGGTTACGAATGGCAACCCGACAATTTTGCCCATGTTTGATTGAAGTTCCAGCAGATGCTCTTGCTCACTCTCAGTAAGCCGGCATCTTTGGGCGATGAGTAGTCCGAGATCACGCTTCTACGAAGATGCTCCTGCCATGTTAAAGAATGGGCTACGCATACAAATTTAGCACACATTAACAAATGGTAAAAGTGTAGGAAACACATTATAGGTATTACAGCGTCACAGCAACGTATTTCATCACAACAATACAAATATTGTTTCTGCAAATACTTGCAAGTTATTTCAATGCTACAAGCACTAGTCATAGCATAGGAAAGCTCCAAACTCCTATTCTGTCAGATATAAGTTCTCTAAGAACTACCTTTGCTGTGTTGGATTTTAGAAACATCGTAAGTACTACATTAGTTCTTGCCATATATAGTAGCTAGATGGCCGATCTTTTTTGGGAGACTAGGAAGTTTAGGCCTATTTCTTATAGAAACAGATCATAACTAGTAATTATGTTCTGTTTTAGTCACCAGAATATAATGCTTCAGCGATTTAGCACATCAGAGATGGCAAGTTAGTGTAGGTTCTTCCATTTCTGATGTTGTGGTTGCATGTGGTATAGCCGACCCCAAAACTGGCCCTCTATGCATCATGTGGTTGTACTTTCTAGGCATGTGTTTCTGGTTCATTGTCATACATGCTCTGGACCTTGCTTACTGCGAGTTGTTTCCTTGCAACAAGGAAAATAGCCAGGTGGTATTTTCTACACATGAACATCCATCCATAATTCCGGCATCGACAATTTCTTAAGACATGCCATTCCTAACTAATTTATCATCTATATATGTGTGTGTCCAAACAAGTTCCATTTTTCATATCAAGATGTAGCTAGCTAAACTTGTTATGTTTGATGGAGAGAATGAATGTGATCTGGTCATCTTGGTCATGGCAGAATGATGCATTATTGTGCACCAAGGAAATGGACCACCACCAAACTTCACTTTGAATCTCTGGCTTGTCAGTATTGTACATTAGATTTACTTTTTCATGCCTGGTGTGCTAAGTTATAGCTATAGTGTATTCCTACCTATTAGGAAAACATTTATTCACAAGTGTTATCAGTTGCTCACCCTTGGCTAAGATTTTCAAGAAGTGGCACATGTTCTAGTTTCTCTTATTTGTAGGCACACAACGATGCAGCTGAAAGCCGTGCGGAAATGGCGGACGAGAATGCTAACAATGACAACATCATTGATCAAGTTGTGTTGATATAATGAGCAAACAAGTGTATTTGTGGATACATTGATCTTTATTCATGTTGTAGTTGATTTTTTATTTTGAAAATATCATATTTTATTTACATTATGTAATTGAATTTTGAAGCCAAATGTGTTGTTGATTTCACAATTGGCTTAAAATGGCAGCCAAATAGAAGCTGTAAATCATTTCATTTCAGAATTCCAGGTGGCAGCCAAACATAAAAATTCATTAAGGAATTTAAATTCCATCCAAATGAAGTGACATGGGGATTTCATTTCATTTCATTTCAACCAAATGAAATGAATGCATAGGAGCCAAACGAGCCCTAATATATTTTCCTACACATGCATTGTAGAGTTCAGACCTTATGCAATGTTTCCTTCCAGGAGTGTTTGATTCATGGGATTGTAATGTGCAGGAATTATTCCAGTAGGTATACTAGTGTATTTTCATGGGAAATCTAGCTTCAGCACATAGCTCGTGGAAAACCCTACTGGACAAACAATGTAGACATGATTTCAGTGCGCACCACAAGTAAATCCAACATGATTGGGCTCACCTTCAGCGTGGAGCAAGGTTGCGGAGATGCGGTCAACACTGACGGGCCGGCGTCGCGGTGGTGTGGCCGGAGTCGATGCGGACGTGCACGTCGTTACGGGCGGCGGATGCATTGCGGAGATACGCGGCGGCGTGGCTGTGGAGAAGCGCGGTGGCGGAGTTGCAGAAATACGGTCGTCGGTGGCTGGACGATCCTGACAGAGGCGATGCGGACGGCCACGGCGGTGCGGAGATGCGGAGATGCGGATGGAGAGGAGCAGTTTGGGGAAAGTATGAGAAGGGGCTAGGATATCTGCAGGGATAGATTTTTTCCCCAATTAGGTAAACTATTATTTGTACTAACATTGGTGCATGTTGGACCCACTTATACTAACATTGGTGCATGTGGGACCCACTTGTCAATGTTTAAAATAGCAGGCTATTTGATTTAGCGGCGCCGATTTTAAAAGCTATCAAAAGATATAGCGGAGCTATAGCGCACTATGCCCATTTAGCGGGTTTGCTAAATAATGTTTTTTTAAAAGAGCAGTACATATTGGTATATATATCAATAATTTACAAATATTTGACAGTTTTACAGATCAATACTCTGATCAACTCACTTATAACAGGTTTGATAGTGCATAGTGCATATTACATAGTAAAATTTGAAATAGAGCCACTTATACTAGCATTGGTGCATGTGGGACCCAATGGCATCTGTGGTTCCTGTTTGGTTGAGTTTGGGCAAAATTTGACCCTGATGACACATGTGGGTCCAGTTACACTAGCATCGGTGCATGCGAGTACCGATGGCATCTATGGTTATAGTCTGAGTGAGTTTGGGCAAAAGTTTGACTGAAATTGTGCTTAAGTTGACCCTGATGACACACGTGGGTCCACATACACTAGCATTGGTGCATGTGGGCCCAATGGCATCTGTGGGTTCTAAGTTGACTCATATCGCCGCAAAAGTTGACCCTGATGACACATGTGGGTCCACTTAGCTAACATTGGTGCATGTGGGACCCTATGGCATCTGTGGGTCCAGTTTGACTAAGATTGGGCTTAAGCTGACCCTGATGACACATGTGGGCCCACATAGCTAGCAGCGGTGCATGTGGGACCCTATGGCATCTGTGGGTCCATTTTGACTAAGATTGGGCTTAATTTGACCCTGATGACACTATTGGCCCACATAGCTAGCAGCGGTGCATGTGGGACCCTATGGCATCTGTGGGTCCAGTTTGACTAAGATTGGGCTTAAGTTGACCTTGATGACACATGTGGGCCCACATAGCTAGCAGCGGTGCATGTGGGACCCTATGGCATCTATGGGTCCAGTTTGACTAAGATTGGGCTCAAGCTGACCCTGATGACACATGTGGGCCCACATAGCTAGCAGCGGTGCATGTGGGACCCTATGGCATCTGTGGGTCCAATTTGACTAAGATTGGGCTTAAGTTGACCCTGATGACACATGTGGGCCCACATAGCTAGCAGCGGTGCATGTGGGACCCTATGGCATCTGTGGGTCCAGTTTGACTAAGATTGGGCTTAAGTTGACCCTGATGACACACGTGGGTCCAGTTTGACTAAGACTGGGCTTAAGTTGACCATGATGACACACGTGGGTCCACATACACTAGCATTGGTGCATGTGGGCCCAATGGCATATGTGGGTTCTATGTTGACTCATATCACCGCAAAAGTTTACCCTAATGACACATGTGGGTCCACTTAGCTAACATTGGTGCATGTGGGACCCTATGGCATATGTGGGTCCAGTTTGACTAAGATTGGGCTTAAGCTGATCCTGATGATACATGTGGGCCCACATAGCTAGCAGCGGTGCATGTGGGACCCTATGGCATCTGTGGGTCCAATTTGACTAAGATTGGGCTTAAGTTGACCCTGATAACACATGTGGGCCCACATAGCTAGCAGCGGTGCATGTGGGACCCTATGGCATCTGTGGGTCCAGTTTGACTAAGATTGGGCTTAAGTTGACCTTGATGACACACGTGTGTCCAGTTTGACTAAGACTGGGCTTAAGTTGACCCTGATGACACACGTGGGTCCACATACACTAGCATTGGTGCATGTGGGCCCAATGGCATATGTGGGTTCTATGTTGACTCATATCACCGCAAAAGATTACCCTAATGACACATGTGGGTCCACTTAGCTAACATTGGTGCATGTGGGACCCTATGGCATATGTGGGTCCAGTTTGACTAAGATTGGGCTTAAGCTGATCCTGATGACACATGTGGGCCCATATAGCTAGCAGCGGTGCATGTGGGACCCTATGGCATCTGTGGGTCCAATTTGACTAAGATTGGGCTTAAGTTGACCCTGATGACACATGTGGGCCCACTTACACTAGCAATGGTGCATGTGGGACCTAATGGCATATGTGGTTTCAGTTTGACTGAGAATGGGCAAAAGTTGATCCAGATGACAAATGTGGGTCCAATAACACTAGCTTAAAATAACTTTGTAACGCTTGCGTTTACAATTCTAGACTTTCATCAAGGCAAGTTTATATCTGTTGACAATCATATTCCTTTGAACTAGTATAGCCAGTGCACAAACACAACTGAACACACATATAACATTACATAGATATGTTTGCTAGCTCACGATACTTTAAGAAACAAGCATACTAAAGTAGTTCAACTTAGAAAGTAAACAACAACAAAATACCACGATTTGTACTACATAAACAACATACAACATCACGAATATAACTGGCTATAGTCTAGTAACGTGCATTAATTCCAGCCGATGGCGTTGGAGGCGGTGGGGTCGGTGGCTTTGTCGCCCCAGGCAGTGGTGGTGGTGTCGCCCCAGCCAGCGGTGGTGGTGTTGCCCCAGCCAGTGGTGTCGTTCTGCTCGCCGTCCTAGTCATCTTCGCCCGCTTCCCGTTTGCGTTTGGCGACATGCACCACCTCTCCATCCGCCTCTTTCGCTCCCCAGACCGCCTGCTTCTCTTCCCAGATCTCCCTTGCCTATTCCCTTTCAGCCTGCTGCGTTGCATCATCCTTGTGTACTCGAGGTCGAGTCCGAGGAACTTGTAAGTCTCTTTCTCAAGCAATTGCTCGAACTTTTCCAGCACGTGATTCAAGTAGTTCACATCGTTGGTGTACACCACCTCCATTTCGTGCCATAGGCACAGATGGGCTTGATGTCAACCGTGGTTTTCCCGTCATCGAGGATGTCTCCATAGGGATCCATGGATGCTGAGTTCCCCGTTGTGTGGAGGAGGAAGACGCGAGAGGAAGAAGAACATACGAGAAGCGGATGCGTTGCGGTTATTGTGGTGTTACGGCGGTGGTGGAGTCGAGGCGGAGGGCCCGTACATTTTGACCCTGATGACACATGTGGGCCCACATAGCTAGCATCGGTGCATGTGGGACCCTATGGCATCTGTGGGTCCAGTTTGACTAAGATTGGGCTTAAGTTGACCCTGATGACAAATGTGGGCCCACATAGCTAGCACCAAGTGTTTCCACGAAGCCGTGGATTTTTGCCCGGTTTCCACGTTTTGGCCGTTCGGTCCAACGTATCGCCCAGTTTTGGCATGTTTTGAGCATAATCGACACACGCAAGACGCTAGTCGTGTTTTCCATGATGTCGGGCTGTTTTCCACGATGTCTCCCGGTTTCCACGTTTTGCCTGTTTGGTCCAACGTATCGCCCTGATTTGGCCTGTTTTGAGCGTAACCGACACACGCGAGACGCTAGTCCTGTTTTCCACGATGTCGGGCTGTTTTCCACGATGTCTCCCGGTTTCCACGTTTTGCTCGTTCGGTCCAACGTATCGCCTAGATTTGGCCTGTTTTGAGCGTAACCGACACACGCGAGACGCTAGTCGTGTTTTCCACGATGTCGAGCACCAAGTGTTTCCGCTACTATATGCCAAGATACTTCCATGATGCTGAGGTACGTTCTTCCAGACTTGTTCAGTCTTTTGTTTTGCCAGGTTGTTATGGATTTTTTTCCTTCTGGCAATGTTGTCATCTTGCTGCCTTGTTCGAATAGGAATGACCGAGTGTTAGCTTTTTAGATGCATGATGTTCAAACTCATGAACTTGGCTTGGTAAGATACGATTGGAACCCAAACATGTTCGTTGCAATTATCTCTCGATGCCTGGTCGGTCTTCTTGAAGTCTGGGGACTTTGTACTTTCATATGGACACAGTTCGTGTGGGAAGCCCGATTGCATCTAATATACTGCCAAGTGCCTTACGGTAGCAGCTAAGTGCTTCTCGGCGGACTTGTATATGATATATCCCGTACTTGGAACTTTTGTGGAAGCACTTGGCAATGTTGGGAGGCTTCACACCTATTTCATGTAATATGCTGCCAGGTTGCTTTGTGTTGATAGCCAAGTGCTTCTCGATGGTCTCGAATATGCTTTCTCCCGGACTTGGTGATTTTGAGGTAGCACTTGGAAACGTTGGGTGGCTTCTCACCTATTTCATGTCATGTACCGCCAAGTGTTTTCCGTTAATCACAAAGTGCTTCTCGGTGGTCTTGTATATGCTTTCTCTCGGACTTGGTCTTTTAGAGTTAGCACTTGGCAATGTTGTTCGTCTTCATACCTATTTCATGTCATATACTGCCATGTGCTTTCAGTTGATAGCCAAGTGCTTCTCGTTGGTCTTGTATATGCTTTCTCGTAGACTTGGTGCTTTTGAGGAAGCACTTGTCAATGCTAGAAGTAATAGTGTAGATCACAGAGGCACATGTGGGTCCAGTTAGCTAACATTGGTGCATGTGGGACCCTATGGAATCTGTGGGTCCAGTTTGACTAAGATTGGGCTTAAGTTGACCCTGATGACACACGTGGGTCCAGTTTGACTAAGACTGGGCTTAAGTTGACCCTGATGACACACGTGGGTCCACATACACTAGCATTGGTGCATGTGGGCCCAATGGCATATGTGGGTTCTATGTTGACTCATATCGCCGCAAAAGTTTACCCTAATGACACATGTGGGTCCACTTAGCTAACATTGGTGCATGTGGGACCCTATGGCATATGTGGGTCCAGTTTGACTAAGATTGGGCTTAAGCTGATCCTGATGACACATGTGGGCCCACATAGCTAGCAGCGGTGCATGTGGGACCCTATGGCATCTGTGGGTCCAATTTGACTAAGATTGGGCTTAAGTTGACCCTGATGACACATGTGGGCCCACTTACACTAGCAATGGTGCATGTGGGACCTAATGGCATATGTGGTTTCAGTTTGACTGAGAATGGGCAAAAGTTGATCCAGATGACAAATGTGGGTCCAATAACACTAGCTTAAAATAACTTTGTAACGCTTGCGTTTACAATTCTAGACTTTCATCAAGGCAAGTTTATATCTGTTGACAATCATATTCCTTTGAACTAGTATAGCCAGTGCACAAACACAACTGAACACACATATAACATTACATAGATATGTTTGCTAGCTCACGATACTTTAAGAAACAAGCATACTAAAGTAGTTCAACTTAGAAAGTAAACAACAACAAAATACCACGATTTGTACTACATAAACAACATACAACATCACGAATATAACTGGCTATAGTCTAGTAACGTGCATTAATTCCAGCCGATGGCGTTGGAGGCGGTGGGGTCGGTGGCTTTGTCGCCCCAGGCAGTGGTGGTGGTGTCGCCCCAGCCAGCGGTGGTGGTGTTGCCCCAGCCAGTGGTGTCGTTCTGCTCGCCGTCCTAGTCATCTTCGCCCGCTTCCCGTTTGCGTTTGGCGACATGCACCACCTCTCCATCCGCCTCTTTCGCTCCCCAGACCGCCTGCTTCTCTTCCCAGATCTCCCTTGCCTATTCCCTTTCAGCCTGCTGCGTTGCATCATCCTTGTGTACTCGAGGTCGAGTCCGAGGAACTTGTAAGTCTCTTTCTCAAGCAATTGCTCGAACTTTTCCAGCACGTGATTCAAGTAGTTCACATCGTTGGTGTACACCACCTCCATTTCGTGCCATAGGCACAGATGGGCTTGATGTCAACCGTGGTTTTCCCGTCATCGAGGATGTCTCCATAGGGATCCATGGATGCTGAGTTCCCCGTTGTGTGGAGGAGGAAGACGCGAGAGGAAGAAGAACATACGAGAAGCGGATGCGTTGCGGTTATTGTGGTGTTACGGCGGTGGTGGAGTCGAGGCGGAGGGCCCGTACATTTTGACCCTGATGACACATGTGGGCCCACATAGCTAGCATCGGTGCATGTGGGACCCTATGGCATCTGTGGGTCCAGTTTGACTAAGATTGGGCTTAAGTTGACCCTGATGACAAATGTGGGCCCACATAGCTAGCACCAAGTGTTTCCACGAAGCCGTGGATTTTTGCCCGGTTTCCACGTTTTGGCCGTTCGGTCCAACGTATCGCCCAGTTTTGGCATGTTTTGAGCATAATCGACACACGCAAGACGCTAGTCGTGTTTTCCATGATGTCGGGCTGTTTTCCACGATGTCTCCCGGTTTCCACGTTTTGCCTGTTTGGTCCAACGTATCGCCCTGATTTGGCCTGTTTTGAGCGTAACCGACACACGCGAGACGCTAGTCCTGTTTTCCACGATGTCGGGCTGTTTTCCACGATGTCTCCCGGTTTCCACGTTTTGCTCGTTCGGTCCAACGTATCGCCTAGATTTGGCCTGTTTTGAGCGTAACCGACACACGCGAGACGCTAGTCGTGTTTTCCACGATGTCGAGCACCAAGTGTTTCCGCTACTATATGCCAAGATACTTCCATGATGCTGAGGTACGTTCTTCCAGACTTGTTCAGTCTTTTGTTTTGCCAGGTTGTTATGGATTTTTTTCCTTCTGGCAATGTTGTCATCTTGCTGCCTTGTTCGAATAGGAATGACCGAGTGTTAGCTTTTTAGATGCATGATGTTCAAACTCATGAACTTGGCTTGGTAAGATACGATTGGAACCCAAACATGTTCGTTGCAATTATCTCTCGATGCCTGGTCGGTCTTCTTGAAGTCTGGGGACTTTGTACTTTCATATGGACACAGTTCGTGTGGGAAGCCCGATTGCATCTAATATACTGCCAAGTGCCTTACGGTAGCAGCTAAGTGCTTCTCGGCGGACTTGTATATGATATATCCCGTACTTGGAACTTTTGTGGAAGCACTTGGCAATGTTGGGAGGCTTCACACCTATTTCATGTAATATGCTGCCAGGTTGCTTTGTGTTGATAGCCAAGTGCTTCTCGATGGTCTCGAATATGCTTTCTCCCGGACTTGGTGATTTTGAGGTAGCACTTGGAAACGTTGGGTGGCTTCTCACCTATTTCATGTCATGTACCGCCAAGTGTTTTCCGTTAATCACAAAGTGCTTCTCGGTGGTCTTGTATATGCTTTCTCTCGGACTTGGTCTTTTAGAGTTAGCACTTGGCAATGTTGTTCGTCTTCATACCTATTTCATGTCATATACTGCCATGTGCTTTCAGTTGATAGCCAAGTGCTTCTCGTTGGTCTTGTATATGCTTTCTCGTAGACTTGGTGCTTTTGAGGAAGCACTTGTCAATGCTAGAAGTAATAGTGTAGATCACAGAGGCACATGTGGGTCCAGTTAGCTAACATTGGTGCATGTGGGACCCTATGGAATCTGTGGGTCCAGTTTGACTAAGATTGGGCTTAAGTTGACCCTGATGACACACGTGGGTCCAGTTTGACTAAGACTGGGCTTAAGTTGACCCTGATGACACACGTGGGTCCACATACACTAGCATTGGTGCTTGTGGGCCCAATGGCATATGTGGGTTCTATGTTGACTCATATCGCCGCAAAAGTTTACCCTAATGACACATGTGGGTCCACTTAGCTAACATTGGTGCATGTGGGACCCTATGGCATATGTGGGTCCAGTTTGAGTAAGATTGGGCTTAAGCTGACCCTAATGACACATGTGGGCCCACATAGCTAGCAGCGGTGCATGTGGGACCCTATGGCATCTGTGGGTCCAATTTGACTAAGATTGGGCTTAAGTTGACCCTGATGACACATGTGGGCCCACTTACACTAGCAATGGTGCATGTGGGACCTAATGGCATATGTGGTTTCAGTTTGACTGAGATTGGGCAAAAGTTGATCCAGATGACAAATGTGGGTCCAATAACACTAGCTTAAAATAACTTTGTAACGCTTGCGTTTACAATTCTAGACTTTCATCAAGGCAAGTTTATATCTGTTGACAATCATATTCCTTTGAACTAGTATAGCCAGTGCACAAACACAACTGAACACACATATAACATTACATAGATATGTTTGCTAGCTCACGATACTTTAAGAAACAAGCATACTAAAGTAGTTCAACTTAGAAAGTAAACAACAACAAAATACCACGATTTGTACTACATAAACAACATACAACATCACGAATATAACTGGCTATAGTCTAGTAACGTGCATTAATTCCAGCCGATGGCGTTGGAGGCGGTGGGGTCGGTGGCTTTGTCGCCCCAGGCAGTGGTGGTGGTGTCGCCCCAGCCAGAGGTGGTGGTGTTGCCCCAGCCAGTGGTGTCGTTCTGCTCGCCGTCCTAGTCATCTTCGCCCGCTTCCCGTTTGCGTTTGGCGACATGCACCACCTCTCCATCCGCCTCTTCCGCTCCCCAGACCACCTGCTGCTCTTCCCAGATCTCCCTTGCCTATTCCCTTTCAGCCTGCTGCGTTGCATCATCCTACTCGTCATCTGCATCACTCTGGTCTGCAGCAGCTGCCGCCTCGGCTGCATCTTTTGACGCCTCGGCTTCTGCCGCCTCAGCCTTAGCTGCTGCCGCCTTTTCTGCTGCATTAATTGCAGCCTTGCGAGTCACCCGGTCTAGCCCGTCCCTTGCGGTAATGATCCTATGATATAGCTCGTAGGCAACATACCCGTCTCTTGCTGCATACTCTAGGTTCATCGCGGAAAGTGGCTTGTTCTCCCATACTTCGTGGCCATCCTTCGGGAGTGCCTTGCAATTCCCGAGATCTCTGTCAATGATGATCACTTCTAGAGATAACATCCCGTCCCTGTCATACGGCTGATTCCAATGGAACCGTTCTTCGGTCTTGAACATGTCTTGGATGTCGATGTGGTACTGTTCTGGAATGGTGATATCCTCATGTGCAAGCTTCTCTTTATCACTCATGATGTCCATGCTAGCGAAAGTGATCCCCTTTTCCTGAAGGAACTCTGCCAGTTTCGGACAAGGCTCCCTTCTCCTGCAGTATAAATGCAAATTAAGACATGAAAATAATTTGGATGATGTACAATTATTTGATGATAATGTTAAACAAGGTAATTGCATAACCGTACCATTAGGCCATGTACAACACCCACAGATCATGCATAATACTTGAACTAACATGTCTAAGTATTTGAAATAAACGAGTGCAAGCAATGTATTTGCATTGGCTAATTATACATGATCTCAAATGGAAAATAAAAATATACACATAACCAGTTTCGGACAAGGCTCCCTTCTCCTGTAGTATAGATGCAAACTATGACATGACAATAATTTGGATGGTGTACAATTATTTGATGACAACGTTGAAGAAGGAAATTGCGAAACCGTGCTATTAGGCCACGTACAACGCCCATAGATCATGCATAATACTATGAATCAAACATGTGCTGATGGAAAAAACATAGGGATTGAATCCTGTACAAACCCATAGGAAATCCTTTGAATCAAAGGAGGCCTGAAATAGAAATGCCCATCCTTAGTACGATATTACCTGCAGTAGTGGAACACGAGGACAGTCTCCTTTAGGGCGATCTGGACGACGGCGACCTTTTGTGACGGAGCTTCGTCCCGCCTATTCCTTGTGTACTCGAGGTCGAGTCCGAGGAACTTGTAAGTCTCTTTCTCAAGCAATTGCTCGAACTTCTCTAGCATGTGATTCAAGTAGTTCACATCGTTGGTGTACACCACCTCCATTTCGTGCCATAGGCACAGATGGGCTTGATGTCAACCGTGGTTTTCCCGTCATCGAGGATGTCTCCATAGGGATACATGGATGCTGAGTTCCCGTCGTGTGGAGGAGGAAGACGCGAGAGGAAGAAGAACATACGAGAAGCGGATGCGTTGCGGTTATTGTGGTGTTACGGCGGCGGTGGAGTCGAGGCGGAGGGCCCGTACATGTTGACCCTGATGACACATGTGGGCCCACATAGCTAGCATCGGTGCATGTGGGACCCTATGGCATCTGTGGGTCCAGTTTGACTAAGATTGGGCTTAAGTTGACCCTGATGACAAATGTGGGCCCACATAGCTAGCACCAAGTGTTTCCACGAAGCCGTGGATTTTTGCCCGGTTTCCACGTTTTGGCCGTTCGGTCCAACGTATCGCCTAGTTTTGGTATGTTTTGAGCATAACCGACACACGCGAGACGCTAGTCGTGTTTTCCACGATGTCGGGCTGTTTTCCACGATGTCTCCCGGTTTCCACCTTTTGCCCGTTCGGTCCAACGTATCGCCCAGATTTGGCATGTTTTGAGCGTAACCGACACACGCGAGACGCTAGTCGTGTTTTCCACGATGTCGGGCTGTTTTCCACGATGTCTCCCGGTTTCCACGTTTTGCCCGTTCGGTCCAACGTATCGCCCAGATTTGGCCTGTTTTGAGCGTAACCGACAAACGCGAGACGCTAGTCGTGTTTTCCACGATGTCGAGCACCAAGTGTTTCCGCTACTATATGCCAAGATACTTCCATGATGTTGAGGTACGTTCTTCCAGACTTGTTCAGTCTTTTGTTTCGCCAGGTTGTTATGGATTTTTTTCCTTCTGGCAATGTTGTCATCTTGCTGCCTTGTTCGAATAGGAATGACCGAGTGTTAGCTTTTTAGATGCATGATGTTCAAACTCATGAACTTGGCTTGGTAAGTTACGATTGGAACCCAAACATGTTCGTTGCAATTATCTCTCGATGCCTAGTCGGTCTTCTTGAAGTCTGGGGACTTTGTACTTTCATATGGACACAGTTCGTGTGGGAAGCCCGATTGCATCTAATATACTGCCAAGTGCCTTACGGTAGCAGCTAAGTGCTTCTCGGCAGACTTGTTTATGATATATCCTGTACTTGGAACTTTTGTGGAAGCACTTGGCAATGTTGGGAGGCTTCACACCTATTTCATGTAATATGCTGCCAGGTTGCTTTGCGTTGATAGCCAAGTGCTTCTCGATGGTCTCGTATATGCTTTCTCCCGGACTTGGTGCTTTTGAGGTAGCACTTGGAAACGTTGGGTGGCTTCTCACCTATTTCATGTCATGTACCGCCAAGTGTTTTCCGTTAATCACAAAGTGCTTCTCGGTGGTCTTGTATATGCTTTCTATCGGACTTGGTCTTTTAGATTTAGCACTTGGCAATCCTGTTCGTCTTCATACCTATTTCATGTCATATACTGCCATGTGCTTTCAGTTGATAGCCAAGTGCTTCTCGTTGGTCTTGTATATGCTTTCTCGTAGACTAGGTGCTTTTGAGGAAGCACTTGTCAATGCTAGAAGTAATAGCGTAGATCACAGAGGCACATGTGGGTCCAGTTAGCTAACATTGGTGCATGTGGGACCCTATGGAATCTGTGGGTCCAGTTTGACTAAGATTGGGCTTAAGTTGACCCTGATGACACACGTGGGTCCAGTTTGACTAAGATTGGGCTTAAGTTGACCCCGATGACACACGTGGGTCCACATACACTAGCATTGGTGCATGTGGGTCCAATGGCATCTGTGGGTTCTATGTTGACTCATATCGCCGCAAAAGTTGACCCTGATGACACATATGGGTCCACTTAGCTATCATTGGTGCATGTGGGACCCTATGGCATATGTGGATCCAGTTTGACTAAGATTGGGCTTAAGTTGACCCTAATGACACATGTGGGCCCACATAGCTAGCAGCGGTGCATGTGGGACCCTATGGCATCTATGGGTCCAATTTGACTAAGATTGGGCTTAATTTGACCCCGATGACACATGTTGGCCCACATAGCTAGCAGCGGTGCATGTGGGACCCTATGGCATCTGTGAGTCCAGTTTGACTAAGATTGGGCTTAAGTTAACCCTGATGACACACGTGGGTCCACTAACACTGGCATTGGTACAAGTGTTCCCAATAGCATCTGTGGGTCCAGTTTGACTAAGATTGGGCTTAAATTGACCTGATGACACATGTGGGTCCAGTTACACTAGCATCGGTACATGCGGGTACCAATGGCAACTGTGGGTCCAGTTTGACAAACATTGGACAAAAGTTGACCTGATGACACACATGGGTCCACTTACACTAGCATTGGTGCAAGTGGGCCCAATGGCGTCTGTGGGTTCTATGTTGACTGAGATTGGGCAAAAGTTGACCCTGATGACACATGTGGGTCGAGTTACACTCATGACCCATTGGCATCTGTGTGTTCCAGTTTGACCGAGAATGGTTCCAATTTAATTTAGGATTTCAACTAATTTGAACAAATTTAATATTTCTCTATAAAATCTTTTAGAAAACTTATTGTTTTATACACAATATACTTTTTTTACTTATATAATATAGATTTTTTTTAACAATTTATATAATATAGAATTTGTAGAGATTTCCACTGCAACACGCCACTCTCCCAAATGCCATGCGTGGGTCCAATCTGAAAGCAATGGGAAAGTGGACTACATGCAGGACTACACGATTCCACACCCACGCGTGCACCAGAGGAAACCGAACTGCCAGCATCTATATAACACATCGGTCTCACCGTCTCTCCCACATCATCCACTTCTTCCCTAATCTGCAGAAAACCCCAATCCGCTCCCACCACCGCACCACCAATCTCATCCCTTAGTGAATCTGCAAGATGAAGCGCGCTCGCAAAGACGAGCTGGAGTCGAAGGCGGTCGGCGGCTCTGGCAATGCACCCGCGATCGTCACCGTGGTGGCGGGCGAGGAGTCTTCTTCGGGAGCACCAGCCGCTCGTCGGCGCGCCGTGACCGTTGCGGACTCCACCGTACCGGTCGTGGTCGCCGTCGATGATGAGAAGAAGGAGGATGTCGTGGCTGCTGCGGTAGATCTACAGAACCCGCAGGCAGGCCGCTAGGTCATCGTCGTGCCGGACGATGAGTACTACGACGGCGAAGACCCTGACTCCATGGAGTACCTCTATGAACAAGCCCGCAAAGAAGATGTACCGTTCAAGGAGGAGGCCTCCGACGACGGCACCGAGGTTCTGAGCTGTTCTGTTCGATCTCCTCTGTTCATCTTACTGTTCACATAGGGTTTGTTCGTAGAGTAGATTGATTTGTGCTGTCTAGGTAGTCTTCTAGATATTCTTGATTCTAGGGTTCGTACGGTTACTTTGTAGTTGACTTCGATTTGATCTGCCATATAGTATTCTTACTCATATGATATATATGGGTTCATGGTTATCAGATTAATTTCTGAATGTTGTGCCTTAAATTCATCCGAATCTGATTTGATTGTAGAGATTATGATAACAAAGATTTTTGTTTGGGAAGAAAAGATTGATCTGATGCATCGAATTTATAATTACCATTTTCTTAATTTGCTGCTTATTAATGTGTTGATTCCATAGTGTGTATCAATTAGTATCCTGTTAAGTGTAATGATCAATGCGTTTGAAACTTAAATTCATCCGAGTCTTGTTTCATTCTAGTGATTATGATTGCTCATATGATATCTATCAGTTAATAGTTATCAGATTAAATTATGAATGTGTTAAGGTAGTTACCTTGCACATGATTGATCAACACAAGCGATTTAAATTTATTTGAGTCTAATTTGATTGTAGAGATTATGATAGCAAGAATTTTGTTTGGGAATAAAGGATTGATCTGATGCATGGAATTCATAATTACCATTATCTAAATTTGCTGCTTATTAATGTGATGATTCCATAGTGTGTTTGAATTAGTATCCTGTTTAGTGTAACGATCAATGCGTTTAAAACTTAAATTCATCCAAGCCTTCTTTAATTCTACTTATTATGATTGCTCATACGATATCTATCGGTTCATAGTTATCAGATAACTTTTTGAATGTGTTAAGGTAGTTAACTTGTAAATGATTCATCATTAAGTGCCTTAAATTCATCTGAGTCTAATTTGATTGTAGAGATTATGATAACAAGAATTTTATTTGGGAAGAAATGATTTATCTAATGAATGGAATTTAATGTGTAATGATCAATGCGTTTGAAACTTAAATTCATCCGAGTCTTCTTTCGTTCTAGTGATTATGATTGCAAGAATTTTATTTAGGCAAAATTGGTTATTTGCCCCTAAAGTTCACATGCCTTGAATTATGTCCCCAAAAATATTGTTCTTTAATAAATTATCCATTATGGACTTTGAAGCAGATAGAAATGAACGCTCAGGCGTGCCAGCGCTCACTAGACATGATAAGACAAAATTGTCCTCGATTCATCAAATATTGGTCACACAACATTATCCTCGATTCATCAAATGTTAGTACTATCACCGCAACACAAAACTGTCCTCGATTCATCAAATGTTAGTACTATCACCGCAACAATTTAGAATAATTTTGGTAGCATTGTTAATTTTTTACAGCTTATTTCGTTTGATCATTGTTGTGCTCCTGTTTATCTCACTTCTTACGTATTTCAAAATTCACAGGAAGACTTTGACGACATGGCCACGGCAAGGATGACAGGGACCGCAAGAGCCGCTTTGTTCTTAAGCGACTGGTGAGTGGCCAGATAACTTTCCGCAGCCGTGGGGAGCTATCTTGCCCATTCTGCGGCAGGGTCATCACCAAGAACTTAGAGAGCATGATCCAGCACGCGGATGGCGTTGGCGTAGGTAGCAGGCAGAAGCACAAGGGCCACACCAAGGCGAAGCATGCCGCCTTTGGCAGATTCCTCGACAAGTACGTCAAGGGTGGCCTCATCCCGGTTATCGGTCCTGCTGTTGGCCCTCATGTTCTGTTTCCACAAGTTTAGTTTATGTTTGTGTTGTCCCCCTGGATATGAAGAGAAACGGTGTGCTGTTTGAAGACTAAGTTTTTATTATGTATGGTGGAAGCTGGGCAATCATACCCAGTTGTTTAAGACTATGTTAATGTGTATGGATTTTGCTGTTGCATTACTGGTGCACTTGTTATCTAAATTCTCATGTTGATGCACACTGCATTTGTTTACTAAATTAGATGGTTTGATGCTTTATTTTGTAGCTAAGAAAGTTTGAAGTAAGTTTGGACTACAAAAAGATTTTGAAACCAATCTCAAACCAGAAACTTATGTACTTTACATACTGATGATCCTTCAGAATGTCTAAAATCAACCACAAACATGAAAGGCAAACTCCTTATTTCCAATAATTTTCATAAAATTTGCAAAATATTCTAAGTAAAGGATTTAATTAATATAGCTAATTCTTTCCTTGTTAGTCTCAAGATTCTATTGAGGATCTTACAGGACCTAACTATGACGACTAAGTCAGAGCAATAAAAACCAAATCAATTTCCTTGCTCTGCGCACTAAATGTAATCAATATATTTCCTTGTTTTGCCTAACGGCTAAAGCTAATCACGTCGAGCCCACAAATTAAGCTTACAACTGGGTCCAGGCCCGACATGCAAGCATAGTCGGACCATATATATATACGCTCTCCCTCCAACAAACCTTAAAGGCGTAGTTGGAGTCAGCGCCACCATCTAAACCACCTTTGTCTAGGCCGCAGATCTGTCGAGAGAGAGGGATGGCGAAGGGCAAGATCGTTGCGGTAAAAATCTAACCTATCTAATTTGCATGTACTGGATCTATTTGGACAAAAATGTACGGCCAATGATCTTTAAATTTTCTTTTTTTGATTCGTAGTGTCCTTTGTGTTTTGACACCAAGGGTCTGTGCGGCCTGCGCGACAAGATCAAGTCCTTTTTCGTTCTCACCCTTGTAGAGAATTTTGAAGAAATGATGGTACTGGTTTTATTTTTTGTATTATCATCAGTCTTTCCTTTTCCACCCTTTTGTCATTAATTATAGCATCTGTTAGTTTGTCATGTAGTAAACATGTTCCGTTTTTCTTCAGTTAATACCCTGATATGCTAGAGCGAATTTCCTTAAGAAGTTTGCCATCGACTCTATCGACCACGAGAATGATTTTGTGGTCGAGGTGGTTACAGAAGAAGGGTTCGAATTCAATGTTGATTGTATCCACAAGGATGGTAGAACATATCTTGAAGGCCAATATTGGAGAGAATTTGCTAGAGTCTACAATCTGGATGTTGGAACGGAGCTTGTCTTCTCTACCGACACACAAGGTCCATCTACCCCTGTGACGTCGATCAACCTACCGATCACCCACCCATGTAAGTAACTGCTTATCTGAAGTACTCCCCCCGTTTACAAATATACGATGTTTACGAGTTTGTATAAAATGGATGTATATATGTAGATCCACTAAAATATTTAGGATCACCCATTTTGCTCGGTTTCTAGTCTACTTTGTAATGTGTAGAATGTCACCGATGGAATTGTCTCTAGTTTTTTCCTTATGAAAAAAGAAGTAGTTGGTTTGTGTTTAGCACGATATTTTTTCCTTGTTCCTAAACAATCTTAATGTTGACGTACCTACCACGTATTAATCTTAATTTTGATTCAGTAATATTCATTTAATTAAGTATTTGAACTTGTACAGCATATTACAATCTGACACAGGATAAGAAAGGCATACTTGACGCTATGCATGCCACTGATGGAACCATAATTAACTAGAGAATCATGGAGTCAGTGGTCAGCAATGCTGACATCATTGACACGCTGGTTGATGAACATGGATCTGGGCCTTATCAAGTTGGAAAATGTGAGTCTCTGATCCACACATTAAGCTAGACAACTTGCCAGAAGAAAGAGCTGGTAAGTATGAGTGATCTACTTTGTTGTGCCTGTAATTTTCCGATTAACAAATGTTCACATTGTGCATGTGGACCAAGAACAGAAACTCCCGCGACGCCTTGTCCCTGAAGACATGGCTAAATATGGTGATATCACAATTGTGTGTGATAAATACACAAAGGTCAAAGGGTCGTACTCAATTTCTCCTAAGGATGGCCGAGTATGCTGCGTTGGGTGGAGGGAAGTGATGTCACAGGAGGAGGATTTTCGGCGAATTGGAGACAAGATGTTTTTCATGCTGTACGTGGGACGTAAGGGGGCTTTCCTATTTGCCTTCTATGTTCCAAATGTGGAACTTTAGTAGCCTTGATCATTTTCACTATGATGGTCATGAGTCATTTGTCGACCTAATAATATGAGATGTTAAGACAATATTTTACGGTCCTTTCATTATGTGGCATTAGTATGTCTGAAGACATGGTTAAGTGTAATGGTACTATTAAATTTTTTATGAGCTGAAATATATTATGCCTGTCGTTGCTGCGAATTATAGTGAAATCGTGTTAATTGAGTTCATTTCATCGGTATCTATGATTATTTTATGAGCTACAAATTTTATGCGTGCACAACTTACTAGACAGACATGTCTGTTGCGTAGGTTGTGTCACATAAAGAAGTATCTATCTCCAGTAAATCTATTTTGTTGCTCGAAGTAAGTATGACAAAAACAAGCAAAAACATCTAGGTACAACCATATATATCATTGTAATTAATGATTTTGTGTATAACATGGTTACTGGGAATTGAATGCAAAAGTCTCCATAACTAGTAGCAAACAGTACAACTGCGTGCTAGTATTTTAGTAATGCATTTTCCCAAGGTACTAGTCAATATCACTATCAACATCTGAAATGCTCCTCCCAAATTCATCGACAACCGATTCCAAGTCTTCTTGTTCTTCGTCGCTCAGGTCCATATCATTGTTTACACTATTTTTCCCTGCTAGTTGTCTAACAGTCTGAGAGTCAACAAATATCACATCATCAGAGCGATCAGCTATGTCGTCTTCATGATCATCAACATATTCATCTTCCTCGTCCTCAATTTGGTGAACACTGGGATCTTCTAAACCTAGGTCTTCCTGGTATGCACCTGCATTGCCTTCATCATCTTTTTCTGGAACATCGTATACATTCCTGTGTTTGAAAGTTTGCACCACCTTCCAAGGATCACCAAATTTTGTGTCTTCCAAGTAAAAACAAGTTTCTGCTTGGTGAGCTAATATGAAAGGGGCGTTCTTGTACCACAATACAGACGTATTGATGCTTTTAAAGTATCCATCATCCTTCATCTCCGTGGTTTTCCTACTTCCAATGTCAAACCAATCACAGCGGAACAAGAACACGGATCTGTCGCCATGCTTGTTTCTCGGGTACTTTAACTCAAGAACCTCCTTCATCACACCGTAGTATTCTTGATCTTGTTCGTCAGAAACGGATCCCCTTGTCATTATGCCTGAGTTTTGAGTCCTCATGTTCTTCTCACGGTCGACGGAACGGAACCTAGCACCATTTACATTGCACATAGGGTGTACAACTACAGGAGCATCTAGACCAAGTGCTAGTGATTTTAAATCTTCTGGAGCATTGTCCAAATTACTGACATGTTTTTTAAACCATGCAGGAAATTCTTTCTCTAGTTCCGCCTCAATGTTGTTCACACCCCTGTTCTGTAGTTGTCGGAAATTCCTAAAAATCAAAAACAAATTAGTAATGGTACTGCTATAACACAAAATATTACTGAAAATTTTGAATGATTAATAAAAAGGTAAATAGACGTACCGAATATAATTTTGTGCCTCATCACAGTTCTGAAGTACATACCAAACTATACTTTCAAATTCTTTGGGAAAATACTTCAACTTGGATAGTCCTAAACCTCTGGCTCCATCTGAAAAAATATCAAACTCTAGCGGATCAACTCTTTGTTTCTTATCTTGGTTCCTCTCAGGCTTGTTATGTCTGGTTTCTATGACATCGCCCAAAAATTAAGAGCAATGATGCAAGCACTCATCCATGATATATACCTCAGCAATTGAACCTCCAGGCCTTGATTTGCTACGCATAGTTGATTTCAGGTACCCGAGCCTTCTTTCAACTGGATACATCCAACCATATTGAACAGGCCCCCTCTGAAGTGCCTCATCAGATAGATGAATAACTAGGTGCACCATTACATCAAAGAATGATGGGGGAAATAGCAGCTCAAGCTTGCAAAGAATTATGACAATTTCAACCTTCATTCGACGCAGCACAGATGCTCTTAGAGTTTTGGCACACAACTCCCTGAAAAAGGTTCCTAGTTCAGCAATGGTCTCATACATCGCCTTTGATGCAATCCCTCTCAGACCAGCTGGCAACACACGCTGCATAAGTATGTGGCAGTCATGCGTCTTCAGACCGTGCACTTTACCCCCTGGGATGTCCACACATCTTGCTAAGTTTCCAGCAAAACCATCTGTGAACCTAGTGTTGGCCAAATACTTGCACAATTTTTGTTTGCCTTCCTTTTGAAGCGTCCACGGTGCTTTCTCCTTTGAAAAACCCTTGGCCTCAGGTTTCATCCAGAACTTCTTCCTGACATTAAATTTCTCCAAATCCATTCTACCACCAACAGTGTCCTTGTTTTTCCATCAAGCTCAAGAAGGGTACCAAGGATATTGTCCAATATGTTGTTCTCAATGTGCATCACATCTAGGTTGTGAAAAAACTTCAATCTTGACCAATATGGCAGATCATATAAGCTGATCTTGAGGTGCCAGGTTGGCTCACCAGTCATGCCATGCTTTCTCTTCCTAGTTGATGGATTTTTCCCTGTCCTGTAATCCTGAACTCTCTGTATCCTCTCCTCTCTTTCTGCAAGTGTGAAACTTGTTGGTGCATCCTTAGGTTCAGGTTTTCCATTGAAGGCTCTGCTACTCCTCCACTTGTGATCGTGAGGTAGAAATCGACGATGACCAATATAACCAATTTTATTATGCAAAGACTTGTAGCAAGGATCCTTATCGCAGTGCGCACATGCGAAAAACCCTCTTGTGCTACGACCAGACATCGTGGCATATCCAGGATAGTCATGAATCGACCAAAGAAACGCAGCATGCAACAGAAACTCTCTACCTGTGCACACATCATATGTGCCCACGCCACTCCATAGCTTCATCATATATCAATGGCTACATAAATACATGAAAATCCTTTCCTGGTGAATTTTTCCAGGGATTAGCAATGACATCATGAAGTTGGATTGATCCACGCACATCCACGGTTGGAAGATGTATGGAATGACAAAAACTGGCCACATACTGTATGAACTACTCATGTTTCCATATGGGTTGAATCCATCTGTCGCAATACCAAGCCTTATGTTACGGGCATCTGAAGCAAACCATCCAAACTCCTTGTCAAAGTGCTTCCATGCTTCACCATCAGCTGGGTGCCTCAAAATACCCGGTTGTGCAACCCTCTTCTCCTTGTGCCACTTGGTGTTCATCGACGCTTCCTTGGAAACAAAAAATCTCTGTAACCTTGGGATTATAGGAAAGTATCGAAGCACCTTGTGGGGAATCTTTCTCTTTGCTTCCGGGTCTTTCCACCTTGAAAATCCACACTCGGGACAATGAGTTTTTTTGGCATGGTCTCCCCAAAACAGAGCACAGTCATACTTGCAAACATGAATTGTGTCATTACCAAGCCCAACCTCAGAAAGAACACTCTTAGCTTCAGCATAGGACTTGGGAAAATTCACTTTTGGCAAAGCAGCACATAAGACATCCATAAATTGATCAAAAGCTCTATTTGTGACCCGATTGTATGATTTCACGTAACGCATCTTCATAACGAATGACAACCTCGTCTCAGTGGTGCATCCCTCGTGAAGCTCTTTCTTAGCTTCTTCGATGAGGTTCGCATAGAAATTAGTGTCACTTGGGCCTCTGTCACCAGAATCATGCAGCTCATCTAACATCTTGTCAACATGATCATTATGATTCTCATTTCCATCATCATAATCATCATCGTCATCACTTTGATACAAACTATGATCATAGTTTTCATCAGGACCATCATCTTCTCCATGACAACTCCACTTTGTGTACGAAATGGCCATACCATTGACGTGTAAGTGATACTCAACAGTTTCCTGAGTCTGCTGCGTAATATTAAGGCATTTTTGGCATGGGCACAATATTGATGCACCTTCGTTGTAGTTTGCGCGCGCAAACTCTATAAACTCGCGGACACCTTGTATGTAAAAAGGGGTGAACTTGCGCCCATGAGTAATCCACTATCGATCCATCGCCTACAAAAATATATATAATGTGTTCCACTCGAGTCATGATGTCATTAAATTTGTACTAATCGATGTGAAAATTGTTTACCAAAGTCCAAATAAATCACAATGTGTAACATAAACACCAATCCAAATCAATTTCATAACAGATCTCAAAGGAACTGACATGTGCTTCCTAGCGCCATGCGCCGACCTGCCGCGAAGCCTCGCTAGCTGGGACGTGATCGATCGTCGTGATCGTGTAGGCGCAAATCGCCGAGACTTGTAGATGAAGGGCCAGCGAATGTTGTGATCGCCTGGACAAGGGATACCCTTGACGGCGCTCGTTCGCAAGAACAGAGAAGAAAACTGTTTGGAAGATCGCACAAGTCCTAACTATAACGATCCGTGTTTGTACATGCCACGTACTGCACATAGAGTTTACAAAATGGTAGGCCAATCAAACAATTCAAAACCGAACGGTAGCCCAGCGGTAACGAAACATTTTACTTTGTACTAGGTCCTCGGTTCGAAACCCATCTTTGCCCTTTTATCATTTTTAACACAATTGCTAACTCGTTGCTTCCACAAACAATCGGTGATGGCTTAATCTACGACGCTCTAAAATCCGTCGTGCGGATAATCGGCGACGGTTTGCCGTGACGCGAAATGCGACCGTCAGGCATTATCAAGCATACGTGATGCCCAAAACTAATCTGTCACCTATGGTTACTTTTGGTGACGGTTCTGAATTTTGTCACCAGGCAATTCGTCACCGATTCTAGGATCTGTTGTAGTGGACTATTAGTTGAAGAACTTTTACAGTTGTGAGATGTAAAAGGTGTACGTGTGTGTGGGATGAGCACAAACATGGAAATTTGACTTATGAGCATTACTATTCGTAACTATCAATGATTGGTCTTCTCTTAGTAACCTTTCCGGACAGACAAACAAGCGACACAATGCATGCACGCACCATTTAGATGAGACTGAAAGTATATATTTGGATAAATGTAAGAAGAATATGTACCCATGGCATCGTCGTTTTCTTCCGCTCAAAGCATACCTTAAGAAAAAAGGCAAGCATTTCAACGGTGAGGCAGATCACCGGAGGAAGCCTATCCGCTGTACTGGTGATGATGTATTTGATATGGTCAAGAATTTAAAAGTAATCTTTGGAAAGGGTCCTGGCAAACAATCTGTTCCAAATGACGCTAGCAGACACGCACCTATGTGGAAGAAGAAATCTATATTTTAGGAGCTACTATATTTGAAAGTCCTAGAGGTCCGCTCTGCAATCGACGTGATGCACCTGGCAAAAAATCTTTGCGTGAAACTGCTAGGCTTATTGGGCTTGTATGGAAAGACAAAAGCTACACCGGAAGCATAGCAGGACCAATAACGTATGAAATAACGAGACGACATGCATCCAAAGCAGTTTTAAGGTCCTGCTAGCTACGCTCTTACCAAAGAAGAGAAGGAAATCTTTTTTGAATGCCTGAGCAGTATCAAGGTCCAGTCTGGCTCCTCTTCGAATATAAAGGGAATAATGAATATGGCAGAAATAAAATTCCAAAACCTAAAGTCTCATGACTGCCATGTTCTTATGACATAATTGCTTCTAGTTGTATTGAGGGGGATTCTACCAGAAAATGTTCGACTAACCATTGTGAAGGTATGTGCATTTCTCAATGTAATTTATCAGAAGTTAGTCAATCCAGAAAGTCTACCAAGGTTATAGAATGATGTGGTCCAATGTCTTGTCGGCTTTGAGTTGGTGTTCCCACCATCCTTCTTCAATATTATGGCGCACCTCCTAGTTCACCTAGTCGAAGAGATTACCATTCCGGGTCCTGTATTTCTACACAATATGTTCCCGTTCGAGAACTTCATGGGAGTCTTAAAGAAATGTATTCATAAACATGCTAGGCCAGAAGGAAGCATCTCCAAGGGTTATGGAATAGAGGATGTCATTGAGTTTTATGTTGACTTTATTCATGACCTTAAGCCGATTGGTGTTCCTGAATCGTGGTATGAGGGGAGACTGAGTGGAAAAGGCACGCTAGAAAAGAAAACAATAATAAGTATGGATGGGTATTCTTTCACTCAAGCATATAACACAGTTCTACAAAATTCCACCTTGGTGGCTCGATATACTAAGGAATACAAGAATATTGTACGCTCCAAAAACCCAGGGCAGTATGACTCCTGGATTAAACTTGAATACATGGCGACTTTTGGTGGTTGGTTGTAGACACATCTCATGAATAACACCATTGTTGGAGATCACCTGTACTTGTTGGCCAGGTCACCATCTTCGACTATCTTGACTTTCCAAGGGTAAGAGATAAATGTTATACATTTTACACGATTGCCCATCATAAAAAAAGCACCAACAAAAAAAGTGGTGTTCTCTTTGATTCAATAGACGATAATGGGCAAAAGGACACATATTATGGTTACATAGAGAAGATATGGGAACTTGACTATGGACCTTATTTTAATGTCCCTTTGTTCGGTGCAAATGGGGCAAGCTAAACAGAGGCAGGGTAAAGGTAGACCAGTAGTACAGAATGACAATAGTGGATCTCAACAATCTTGGGTACAGTATAAACCTTGCCAATGATGTGGCTTAGGTTTTCTATGTGAAGGACATGTCTACCAAACCGATAAAAAGAAAAGAGAAGCAAATGAATACATCATACGAGGAGCCAAAGCGCCACATAGTTCTTTTAGGGAAAAGAAACATCGTGGGAGTGGAGGACAAGACAGACATGTCAGAAGATTATAATAAGTTTGATGAAACTCCTCCCTTCAGAGTGAACATTGACCCAAACATCTTGTTAAATAATAAAGATGCTCCATGGCTACGATGTAGAAGAAAACCCCAACACTAGATGGAGATGTTGGTGATGTGTAATAATGTATTAAATCTTTTATGTAGCTATATGTAATGTATATGTTAAACCATTATGTCAGGGGCATTCTGAATAGTTCCCAAGACAATCTCTGCATTTAACTGATCTTCTTATCTGCATATAAACTAACTCTCAATAGGCAGTTGTTGATTCATAAGGGAGAGGTAGCATATTCATATATGACATCCACATAACTAAATTATCATCCTTTAGAATATGAGTCAATGTGTCATTAGCCAAGGCAATGTCTCTAATTGCATGAGCAGCTTTCGTCGTCTCCTTCCTAGAGTGCACAAATATAAGCACTTGATGTGTACCAGCAGCAACCATTACTTTCTCATAACAAATCTCATTCATCAAGTGAAACCTCTTGAATGGGTTCCTCACTTTGATCCCAATGTACTTTTCATGTTAGAATTGAAAATGGCAAAATGGTTAATAGTTTGAATAGTTAGAATAATTATTTTAAAAAACATAAAATGGTTTTGGATTAGTTATTCAAATTCAAACACTTTTCATGTTGAAATCTTTGTCAGATTGGAAAATATGCAAAAGATATGAGTTAATGCATTTTTAATTGAAATGGAAAATGGTTAATAGTTAGAATAGTTAGAGTAATTATTTTAGAAAATATAAAATGTTTTTGGATTAGTTATTCATATTCCAAGACTTTTCACGTTGAAAGTTTTGTCAAATTCGAAAATATGCAAAAGATACGAGTTAATGCATTTTTAATTAAAAATGGCAAAATGGTTAATAGTTTGAATAGTTAGATTAATTATTTTAAAAAACAGAAAATGGTTTTGGATCAGTTATTCAAATTTAAACACTTTTCATGTTCAAAAGTTTTATTATATTCAAAAATATGCATAAGTTACTCAAATTCATATTCAAACACTTTTCAAATATCCAAAGGACGGTAGATTAGAAAACAGAAAATGGTTGTGGCGCAAAAAAACACCTTTAGTCCCGGTTGCACCAACCGACCGGGACTAAAGGTAGGCTTTGCACGCACATTTTCGTGGTGGCCGAAATTCCCTTTAGTCCTGGTTGCAGCCACCAACCGGGACTGAAGGACAGACTTTAGCCCCGGTTGGTGGTTGCAACGGGACTAAAGACCAGGACTAATGGTGTGCGAGTATATAATGCCGCACCGCTCCCCGATTCGAGCCACGACCCAGGACTCTGCAATATCGCCGCCCGCGACCAGGAGGGGGAGCGTTGCCGTTGTTCGTGGAGGAGAAGGAGGAGGCACCTCCGCGTCGCCCCCGTGCCGTTCGTGGAGGAGAAGGAGAATTCGCCCACGCGCCGCGCCGTCCGTGGAGGAGCCACCTCCGTGTCATCCATGGAGGAGCCGCCTCCGATCTAGGTGAGTCCCTGCTCTCTAGGCTAATTAGCTAGAAAATGGGATTTAGAAAATAATAGAAATAGAAAATAGAAATAGGATAATTTAGGATTATTGCTTAAAAAATATAGGATTTAGAAATAGAAATAGGAAATAGAAAATAGAAAATAGAAATAGGATTATTGCTTAGAAAATAGAAATAGAAAATATAAATAGGATTATTTCTTAGAAAATAGAAAATAGAAATAGGATTATTTAGGATTATTTCTTAGAAAATAGAAATAGTAGAAATAGAAAATGGAAATAGGATTTAGGGTTTAGGGTAGAAAATATAAATATAAATAAGATTTATAGAAATGTTATGTGAATGCAATTTTTTATCTTTCTTCTGTATTAGTTAAGCTATGGACTATGGCGGCAGAGACGGTGAACAGGAAGTACTCGACATTATAAATGAGGGTGAAGCACATTACGGTGGAGAAGACAATGGTGGACCAGATCATGGCTCACAATATCTGAACGAGTCTGGTTAGGGAATGAATCTAGAATAAAGAGACGAAGCGCAAACAAATACTGATTGCGATGACGGCTCACAAAATGTTGGACCCTTAACAAAGTCCGACGAGGTATATATTAAACCTTTGGTGATCACCAGTAGATGCATTAATTGATTTGTTTACATATATCAATGAATGTTTCTTCTCTTAGACTTTCGCATCGAGCCCATCTTCTAAAAGGAATGAGGCCCGGCTAGAAAGATGGCCAATGGTGCGCATCTCACAATTGTTTAATCTCTAGAGATGGCGAACCATTGGATCCCAAAGCGAACGCAAGTGCATTTGTACATCAATGCATAGTTATTGTTAGGGACAACATCCCCATCACCACTCGAGAATGGAATAATCTAGCAAAGGAAGTTGGAGTTAGTTTTGTCGATGAAAGGTCCAAAAAATTGACTGTGGGAAGAGCTCATGTGACATTTCAGCCTATGTAACATCCCAAAACTTCAATCCAAGCTTATCAAGATCTAAATCATCAAAATTGGGGTTAACAAAAACTTTTCCAATTTAAAAATAAAGGCATTCATGTGTATGTGCATTTAAATTAGGAATTGATTTGAATTGCCATGGTTCTGTGATTCTTTGGTTGTAAAATGTTTCTTAGGTGATTTAAACATCATCTACATCATTCCCAAACTTTTACAAAAGAAAATCAAATCAAAAACAATTAAAAGGGAGGAATGGTCATTTTGGCCATTTTAATCCACTACACTACTTTGAGTGTTCCTAGCACTCATTTCTTAACAGAAACAATTCTAGATCTTTACACCCCTTGCTAGCACACATAATGAGGTACCAAGGCCCACCTTTTGATCTGCTAAAAACATTCTTTTGTTTATTTTAAATGGCATGTGAAAATTGAATTCAATGCATATGCATAGATCACCCCTATTTCAACAACCATCTATTTGAGCTCCACTTTCAAAACCCTTGCAACCAGAGACTACCTAGCCCTAGTGGAGAACACCCCAAAAATTTGAAACCAAACTTCAAAAGTTTTTCTCTTTCGGCCATTCTATCAAACACTTTGTGGGCAAGATCAAAGTGGCCTAACTATCACTGTTTTGGGCTTGATCTTGTCTAGCAAATTGGAGTGCTTTGATCACTCTTGTCTCCCTCAAGCCTAACCAGACCAACAACAGCACATCCCCTACCTCCTAGCTGCACTGCATTGCCATGCCGAGCCACTCCTCGCCGGCCAACCATGCACTCGCAGCAGCAGACCGCTTCCCCCTCTCTTGCCATGTCTACAAGCTAGCCACTGGTCCACCGCCACCGTCCAACCAGCCCCAGCCCAGAGACAGAGAGCAGAGCGGCCAGGAACCACCATGGCCGGAGCTGGTCGACCATGCCGACGCCGCCCGCAGAGCACGATCTGTCCCCGCGTGCACAGACCGCCCCTCGTCCACGGCCCGCGCCCACCAGTCCTCCATGACCTAGGGAACACCCCAGACACCCCCGCTGGTCGCCCAACGCACCCCAACCACCGCTCGCCGTCGGACCCGCCGCCTCTACCGCCCAGAGCGCGTGATGCGCCCAACCAGCACAGAGCCCGCCTTGCCGCGCATTTAAGCCGCAGCGCACCACCAGGAGACAGGCCATTGTACCCTACCTCGAGCCACGCCGCTAGCCCCTTGTGTCCCCCTCGCCGGAGTCGCCTGCCCACACCGTTCGGTCTCACCGTCGAGCCTATATAAGCCAGCCTCCCGAGCACCATTTCTCCACACCCACTCACTCCCCACCTCTCACTGAACCTCACCCACCCCTCGCCGACGCCGCTCGAGCAGCAGCTCGCCGGAATTGGAGCCGGAGCCGCCGCCTCTCGAGGAGAAGGGCGCCTGCGATTTAGGGCACCCCAAGCTCCGTCGCAACCGCGCCTTGCCTCGCTGTTGTCTTCCAATTCGTTTGCCCGCCTCGCCGAGCTCCACCGAGCCGCTAGGGCAAACTCTCGCCGGCGACCTGTTCGTCGTCGACGACGCACCTCAGCCGTAGATCCCCCTTCTGATCCTACGACCCACAGCGCGCGTACCGTTTCGCATGTTAAGTGCCGCTGACCAGCGGGACCCCCCTCCCAGCTGAGCCCCGCGCCGTGGAGCGCCACTGGGCCGGCCCATGTTCTTTCCCGCGCTAGCCCAGCCATTCAAAATTGGATTTTTCTTTTTAAGTTAAACCTAGTTTCTGTCCACTAGTTTAAAATTCAATTCTGGGAGTTTTACAAATCCAAATTGCATGAAACCAATTTTGCCTGAAAGGTATTGAAATGATCTATCCAAGCCCGTTGGATTTAATCCAATTAAAGTTATAAATCTCTCCTAGTAAAAATAACAAAACAGAAGCTTTTGCAACTTGCAACATTTTTATAAAATCAACCAAGTTAGCTTTTGAGTTGATTCCAACTCTCAAAAATCACATTTCATCATATCTATCTAAATATGTAATAATATTAATGTTTACATGCAGTGACTTTGGAGTAGTACCAAAATAATGCTATAAACTTAAACCAAAGTAATTATGATCCAACCTTTAAATCTCATTCCCACATGTTATAATATGTGGTGATGACATGTGTCAACATGATCCCATATTTTAAGTGGTGAATATTAAATCTTAGTTAATTTTTCAATTAGTAGAAATTACTTTTCTAAATTAAAAAGATCAAACTAGTGATTTAAACTTGTGATGCTTGTGATGATAATAGATCATCAAATGTGTGTCTTAGAATACTATTTAGCCTAGTTAAGTATTGTTTGGTGATTGTGTACTCCGTATGTATTTATAGACGATAGTACCGACCAAGCTTTCGAGGAGGAGGAGTTCTACCAAGAAGAAGAAGAAGAAGAAGAAGAAAACTTCAACCAATGCACCAACCAAGGCAACCTAATATTAGCAAGCTAGCACTATCCAAGTGCAAGCCACCACTAACAATGCAAGCTAACACTTGCAAGTTCCTGCTTAGCAAGATAGGATCAAACAATATAGTTTAGTAAAGATGCCTTAGGCATACTTTGATCACACACCTTTGACTATTAGTTACCCCAAGTCTTATTTACAACTTTTACACAAATTCTTGACTTGTTTTGAAGATAGCATAAATAGTATAAAACTTGACCTATTTAGGTAACCTTTAGATGTCATTCTATGGCATGAGATTTAACCCATCTTGTCCATTTTAGTGAACACTCTTAACTTAGTAGTTTAGAGTAGATCAAAAACTTGAGTCACTTTAGATGGGAACACTTGGTGAAAATGAATTATGAAAACCTTGGAATGATGAGTCATTCAATTGAGTTGTTTTGACATGTGTTGAGAAACACAAATGGTTTATTATGATGAAAATGTTGAGGCATGAGCCTTAACCCTTTTATAAAACTGATGGTTGTATTCGGATGCGATACCGTTCCAAATTTACCGTACAACCACACTACCTGAATTGGGTAAGGCTTAGCTAGAAATTTATATGCATTAGTATTAGTTCCCTCGCGGGAGAGGTTTGAGATGAGGCTACCTCTCAATGATGTCCACCTATGCAGTGCCCAAGATGATAGATGGTCATGGTTGGGAAGCCATGCTCATAGGAGAGGTTCTTATACTAGGGTGTGTAAAGGGAAGGTTATGTTTGATTATCTGCATACTAAGTATGATGATCCATGGTTATCCCTGACAGATGTATCGAATCTTGTGGTGAAAGTGTACCACCTCTGCAGAGTGTCAAACTATTCGAATAGCCGTGTCCGCGGTTATGGACAGTTGGAATGGCCACACTGTTTCGTTGTTAGATGTTTTCTAAATAACTTGAAATGAATAATGAACTTTGACTTGACCACAACAGGGTTGTGTTTATGACAATAGCTTTCAAACTTAAGTGATTCTAGAACTTTACTTTATCTTTCTTTGCTTCAGGACTCAGCTTAGGTTTCAAACTTAACTTTATAGTTAAAATTAGGGTTAGCACTTTAACTTAGAAACTATATTTACTTGTTAGTGGTAGTCTGCGAGTACTTAAAGAGTACTCATGGCTTTTGTCCTTGGCTATTATCATGGCCAGACTATGAAGGAGGCTATCAAGATGATGGCCAGCAGGACGGCTGTGATAACTAGGACTATCTGGCTTCGTCAGCATTGCTTGTGCCCCTGAAGATGGACCCCACCGCTACGCTTATCTTTTATTTCCGCTACTTGTTGTATGAAGACTGGATCATGAGATCTTTATTTGTGTAAGACCTTATGTATGGTTTGTAATGGATGATGTACTGTGATATCCAATCCGTTATGTCTCGCAAAAATGGTAATCCTGGGATTGTGAGGTATGGCATAACGGGCATCTGGGATTAAAAATAAGGGTGTTGACAAGTTGGTATTAGAGCCATCCTGACCATAGGAGACCCTAGTTAGAAATGACGTTCAAACAAAAACTTAGTTTCAAAACCAAAGTGAGTATTTACGAAAAACTATCTCCTCTCTTACCCTTGGGAATTCTTTCCTTCTCAAAAATTCATGTTCCTCAAAATTCTTACACTACTACTTAAAATTTGACACACTTGATCACTTCACTAACTTCCTCATCCTTAATTCTTGTAGATGGAGTCTCAGTTCAGCAAGTTTTACCAGTTGGGAAACGGAGGTCAACTGATCTTCGAGAGGGATCTAGACTCACTGTCAGAGTTACTAGGACGCCCCCACCCGGAGTTTCTTGGAGCTCAACTTCCAGGACCACCAGGAGGAGACCTAAAGTGGCTAGTCACCGTAGATCTTAGGGGAAGCATTGAAGCACCAACTTCTGGAAGAATTCAGTTCTCCGTGAGAGAGAACAACTGGCTAGATGGATTAGCCAGGGCAATACATGAAGCTCTCGCACGTCTATGTGCCCTCAGCGTTAACCAGATCCAAGGAACCCGTTTTGCCCACTATGCAAGACGTGACTTCATGGGAATGCCAACGGAGATGCCAAGTCATCCAGCACTGAAGCGCTAAGTGGAGAACCTTTACTTCCTGTTGTATGGCCGTCAGAAGGAGCTGGACAATGCCAGAGAGTTAGCCAACCAGAACCGTGCCATCGCCGACCAGAAGGCCCAGACTTTCGCACTGCTTGTCCAGGATCGCCAGTCTCTTCGCCGCCAGCATGCAAAGAAGGATCGCACCATCGCCCGTCCTCGCAAGAAGGTGGCCGACCTCGAGAAGAAAGTCAAGGAGCAGGCAGCTCAGTTGGCAGCAAAAGAAGAAGAAGATGAGGGTGAAGACATCCAGGGAGACATGGATTCTTACCTCAGCAATGATGATGACTTTCTGGCAGAGGATGCCGTGGACTTCTACACTGATGATGAGGACTCCGACTTCATCGACGATGAGTAGATGCACTAGAGCACCGTCGTAGCATGAGACGTATTGGTCTCATTGTATCGTAGCTTGCAAAAGGGTTCTTCAGACCATCTGTTTTCCCTTTTGATTGTTGTGGTGTGTGTTGTATCGTGTGCTTGCTTGCATGAATGAATGAAATGGAGTTAGTTGAAAAACCTGAGTCTAACTCAAAGTTTTAGTTTTGAAAACCCAAAACCCTGAACCTTAGAATTTCCCTCTTACCCCTATATCCATCTCAATCTTCAGATGACTCGTGGAAACCAAGGAGGGAGCAGCTCGTAGCAAGACCCAATGCTGCAGATCTTGCAGAATCTCATCACAGACCATGAAGCAAGCAGGGCAGAGCGCCAAGCCAACTTAGCAACATTGCAGCAGATCGCCCAGATGGCTCTCAACAACCAAGGGCATGGAAATCAGGATCACCAAGGATCCAAACTCAAAAACTTTCAAAATACCAATCCCCCAATCTTTAGCACCTCTGAAAACCCATTAGATGCTGATGACTGGTTACAAACCATGGAAAACAACCTCGAAGTTGCAGGAGTTGATGAAAATGAGAAATTTCTCTTCGCCACCCACTATCTGGCGGGAGATGCAAGAGCTTGGTGGAATAGCATCCGCAATATGAGCCATGGTCAAGTGATGACATGGGAAGCATTCAAAGTCAAGTTCAGCCACACCCACGTGTCGCAAGGTCTAGTCAACAGAATGAGATATGAATTTCGTGAATTGAAGCAAGGAAGAATGACTGTGGTGGAGTACCATGACAGATTCCTGTCACTTGCCAGATATGCACCTGATGAGATCAACACGGAGGCCAAGAAGAAGGAGAGATTCCTGAACGGACTGCATGATGAGATGCAGACAGTCTTCGTCAACATCCGTTTCCAGGATCTCGAAGAGCTAGTCGACTCTGCCATTCAGATGGAAGGGAAGATTAACCAAGCAAATGACAACCACAAGCGTCGTATGATGCAGCAGTCTGGATCCAGTAGTCACCAGAAGTACCGTCCCAACCCTTCACCAGGATATGCACCAAGGAACAACCGACCCCCAACGTCTCGCCCAAGCTACCCCAACCGTAGCGGGGGCAATGTGAAGTCCGGAGGAAACAATCACAACTCCGGTAATGCCAACAATTTCAACCGTGCACCTCCCAAGAACGACAACAACAACAACAACACTGCACCCAGAACTGGCAGCAATGATGCGCCTGTCGTAGTCAAGGACAAGTCCTAGATCACTTGTTTCGAGTGTGGAGTGAAGGGTCACTACTCCAATGAGTGTCCCAAGAAGACTGCAGCCAACGCCAATGTGAATGCCCCAGCTCAGCAGCAGCGTCGTGTTTAACCAGGAAGGAGATTTGCCCCAGGGAACCCTCACAACTGCAATGGCCGTCTCTTCCACATGAACACAAAAGAAGCCCAGGAAGCGCCAGATGTAGTGCTGGGTATGTTTTCTGTCAACTCAGTTTTAGCAAGAGTATTGTTTGATTCTAGAGAATCGCATTCATTTGTCACATAAGAATTTGCATGCACTAGTAAGATTCGCCCAACCAACCTGAAGCATGTCATGATATTTGAAATACCCGGTTCAACAAGCAAAGCTAGAAAGATTTGCAAAGCTGTACCTATTAGAATACATGGGATAGATTTTTATGCCAACCTAGTTGTACTTGGAACCAAAGGATTGGAAGTACTACTAGGTATGGACTGGATGTCAAGGCATAAAGGACTGATAGAGTGTGCTAAGAAAGCCATCACCATGACCAATAGTTCTGGAGTAACAGTAGAGCATATCTCTGAAACCTTACCCGTCAATTCAAGTGCAACAAGAGTGTAGCCCTGCCCACCATAGACCAAGTCAGAGTAGTCTGTGAATACCCCGACGTATTCCCAGATGAATTGTCAGGTATGCCCCCGGATAGGGATATTGAGTTCATTATCGAACTAATCCCTGGAAGTGGACCCGTAGCCCAGAGACCCTATAGTATGAACCCCTCAGAGTTAGTGGAACTGAAGAAGCAATTGGATACCATGTTAGCGAAAGGCTTGATTCAACCAAGCACATCGCCATGGAGATCACCAGTGTTATTCATCAACAAGAAAGATGGAGGCAATCGTTTATGCACAGATTACAGAAAGTTGAATGACGTCACCATCAAGAACACATATCCCTTGCCAAAGATAGATGATCTATTTGATCATTTGACTAGAGCCCAGGTATTCTCAAAGATTGATCTTAGGACTGGTTATCACCAACTTAAGATTCGTGCAACGGATATTCCGAAGACCTTTTACAACTCATTATGGTTTATACGAGTATACGGTCATGTCTTTTGGTTTAACCAATGCCCCTGCTTATTTCATGAATCTCATGAATAAGATCTTTATGAATTTCCTAGATAAGTTTGTGTTGTGTTTATCGACGACATCCTTATCTACCCCAAGTCAGAAGAAGAGCATGAGCAACATCTAAGAATCATCCTAGAAACCATGAGAGAGCATCAGTTATATGCCAAGTTCAGCAAGTGTGAGTTTTGGCTGAAAGAAGTAGGATTCCTAGGACATATTGTGTCTGCTGGAGGAGTCTCTGTTGATCCCGCCAAGATCAAAGATGGTGAAGAATGGGAAGCCCCAACCACTCAAACCCAAGTTCGTGCATTTCTCGGATTAGCGGGATACTACCGCAAGTTCGTAGAAGGATTCTCGAGCATCAACAGACCCATGACCCAATTGCTGAAGAAGGACAAGAAGTTTTAATGGACCAACAAATGTGAAGCCAGTTTTCAGGAGCTCAAGAAGAGATTGATATCAGCCCCAATATTGGTCATGCCAGACATCAAGAAGCCATTTGATGTATACTGTGATGCATCCAAGATTGGTCTAGGATGTGTATTGATGCAAGAAGGCAAAGTCATCGCGTATCTGTCTCGACAACTGAAGCAGCATGAGCAGAACTATCCGACCCATGATCTTGAATTAGCAGTCGTAGTTTTAGCATTGAAGACATGTCATCATTATCTGATGGGTAATCGCTATGAGATTTACTCAGATCACAAGAGCTTGGAATATATTTTCACTCAAAAGGAGTTGAATATGAGGCAAAGGAGATGGATAGAGTTAATCAAGGATTATGACCTTGACATTCACTATCACCCCGGCAAAGCCAATGTGGTAGGAGATGCTCTTAGCAGATTACCGTGTAGGCTAAATACCTTGATCAAGGAGAAGCAACCAAGTTTGTATGAAGAGTTGGAGCAGTTCATGACTGAATTAGTTAGCAAAGGATTCTTAGCTAGCATTGAACTTCAACCCACTTTGATTAGCCAAATCAAGGAAGCCCAGAAGGGGAATGAAAGTACCGACAGAATCAAACATCGTATTGGTACAGGAAAAGTACCTGGATTCACTTAAGACGAAGAAGGTGTATTGTGGTACAAAGGACGTATCTGTGTGCCAGCAGATTCGATGCTGAAGGAAGTTATCATGAAGGAAGCTCATGATACTCTTTATTCTATCGACCCCGGAGGAACAAAGATGTATCAGGACTTGAAAGAGCAATTTTGGTGCCACAAGATGAAGAGAGAAATCGGAAGCTACATCGCCAAATGTGACATCTGTCAAAGAGTCAAAGAAGAGCATCAGAGACCTACAGGACTGTTGCAACCATTGCAGATTCCGGAATGAAAATGGGATTCCGTCAGAATGGACTTTATCACTGGTTTGCCTACTTCTAGTAGGGGAAATGACTCAATCTAGGTCATAGTTGATAGACTATCCAAGGTAGCCCACTTTATACCTATCAAGACTACCTACCAGAGTGCAAAACTAGCAGAGCTATACATTGCTAGGATTGTTAGTCTGCATGGAACCCCCAAGACCATGGTATCAGATCGAGGAACTCCATTTACCTCAAGATTTTGGTAGAAAGTTTAAGAAGGATTAGGAACCAAGTTGAACTTCAGTACCGCGTATCACCCGCAAACTGATGGACAGACTGAGAGAGTCAACCAGATCGTAGAGGATATGCTTAGAGCTTGTGTGTTGGAGTACGGATCAAAATGGGAAGACTGCCTGCCTTTCGCAGAATTCTCATATAACAACAGTTATCAAGCTAGTTTGCAGATGGCACCCTTTGAATTCCTATACGGAAGAAAGTGTCGTACCCCTTTGAATTGGTCGCAAGTAGGAGAGAGTTAGATCTTTGGACCCGACATTCTCCGCGAAGCAGAAGAGAAAGTTCACAAAGTCCGTGAGCACCTCAAGACCGCCCAATCCAGACAGAAGAGTTATGCTGACAAGAGAAGGAGAGACCTGACTTTCAATGTAGGAGATTTTGTGTATCTCAAAGTTTCGCCATTGAAAGGAACTCAACGCTTTAGTCTGAAAGGAAAGTTAGCCCCCAGATATATTGGGCCCTTCAAGATTCTGAACTGTTGAGGAGAAGTATCGTATCAACTGGAACTACCTGAAGAGATGTCAGCCATCCACAATGTGTTCCATATCTCGTTACTTCGCAAATGTTTGGAAGTGCCTGAGAAGACTAAAGTTTTCAAGAACATCGATCACAGAGCTGTGGAAATCAACAATGACTTGACCTATAGAGAAGTACCCATACGTATCTTAGAAGAAGCCTACAGAACCACCAGGAGCAGGAGTATCAAGTTTCTCATGATTCAGTGGAGCAACCATACCGAGGAGGAAGCCACTTGGGAGTGAGAAGATTACATCAGGACAGAGTTCCCGGATCTCTTTAGTTCCTAGTTTTCTTTGCAAATCTTGGGACGAGATTTTGTGTAATGGGGGGAAGGTTTGTAACATCCCAAAACTTCAATCCAAGCTTATCAAGATCTAAATCATCAAAATTGGGGTTAACAAAAACTTTTCCAATTTAAAAATAAAGGCATTCATGTGTATGTGCATTTAAATTAGGAATTGATTTGAATTGCCATGGTTCTGTGATTCTTTGGTTGTAAAATGTTTCTTAGGTGATTTAAACATCATATACATCATTACCAAACTTTTACAAAAGAAAATCAAATCAAAAACAATTAAAAGGGAGGAATGGTCATTTTGGCCATTTTAATCCACTACACTAGTTTGAGTGTTCCTAGCACTCATTTCTTAACAGAAACAATTCTAGATCTTTACACCCCTTGCTAGTACACATAATGAGGTACCAAGGCCCACCTTTTGATCTACTAAAAACATTCTTTTGCTTATTTTAAATGGCATGTGAAAATTGTATTCAATGCATATGCATAGATCACCCCTATTTCAACAACCATCTATTTGAGCTCCACTTTCAAAACCCTTCCAACCAGAGACTACCTAGCACTAGTGGAGAACACCCAAAAATTTTGAAACCAAAATTCAAAAGTTTTTCTCTTTCGGCCATTCTATCGAACACTTTGTGGGCAAGATCAAAGTGGCATAACTATCACTGTTTGGGGCTTGATCTTGTCTAGCAAATTGTAGTGCTTTGATCACTCTTGTCTCCCTCAAGCCTAACCAGACCAACACCAGCAGATCCCCTACCTCCTATCTGCATTGCCAGGCCGAGCCACTCCTCGCCGGCCAACCATGCACTCACAGCAACAGACCGCTTCCCCCTCTCTCGCCATGTATACAAGCTAGCCAATGGTCCACCGCCACCGTCCAACCAGCCCTAGCCCAGAGACAGAGAGCAGAGCGTCCAGGAACCGCCGCGCCCGGAGCTGGTCGACCATGCCGACGCCGCCCGCAGAGCACGCTCTGTCCCCGCGTGCACAGACCGCCCCTCGGCCGCAGCCTGCGCCTACCGCACCGCCATTACCTAGGGAACACCCAAACACCCCCGCTGGCCGCCCAACGCACCCCAGCCACCGCTCGCCTTCGGACCCGCCACCTCTGCCGCCCAGAGCGCGTGACGTGCCTGACCAGCATAGAGCCCGCCTTTCCGTGCATTTAAGCCTCAGCGCACCGCCAGGAGACTGGCCACCGTCCCCTACCTCGAGCCACACCGCTAGCCCCTGTGCCGCCCTCGCCGGAGTCGCCTGTCCACACCGTTCGGTCTCACCGTCGAGCCTATATAAGCCGGCCTCCCCAGCACCATTTCTCCACACCCACTCACTCCCCACCTCTCACTAAACCTCACCCAACCATCGCCGATGCCGCTCGAGCAGCAGCTCGGCGGAATTTGAGCCGGAGCCGCCGCCTCTCGAGGAGAAGGGCGCCTGCGATTTAGGGCACCCCAAGCTCCACCGCAACCGCGCCTCGCCTCGTAGTCGTCTTCCAGTTCGTTTGCCTGCCTCGCTGACCTTGCTGGAGCCCTGGTACGTCACTGGTAGACCCCCACCGAGCCTCTAGGGCAAACTCTCGCCGGCGACCTGTTCGTCGTCGACGATGCACCTCAGCCGTAGATCCCCCTTCTAATCCTACGGCCCACAGCGCATGTACCGTTTCGCGTGTTAAGTGCCACTGACCCGCGGGACTCCCCTGTCAGCTGAGCCCCGCGCCGCGGAGCGCCACTGGGCCGGCCCATGTTCTTTCCCGCGCTAGCCCAGCCATTCAAAATTGGATTTTTCTTTTTAAGTTAAACCTAGTTTCTATCCACTAGTTTAATATTCAATACTAGGAGTTTTACAAATCCAAATTGCATGAAACCAATTTTGCCTGAAAGTTATTGAAATGATCTATCCAAGCCCGTTGGAGTTAATCCAATTAGAGTTATAGATATCTCCTAGTAAAAATAACAAAACAGAAGCTTTTGCAACTTGGAAATCAACCAAGTTAGCTTTTGAGTTGATTCCAACTCTCAAAAATCACATTTCATCATATCTATCTAAATATGTAATAATATTAATGTTTACATGCAGTGACTTTGGACTAGTACCAAAATAATGCTATATAGGCATTTCTAGTCACTTTAAATCATTCAATAATAAACTTAAACCAAAGTAATTATGATCCAACCTTTAAATCTCATTCCTACATGTTATAATATGTGGTGATGACATGTGTCAACATGATCCCATATTTTAAGTGGTGAATATTAAATCTTAGTTAATTTTTCAATTAGTAGAAATTACTTTTCTAAATTAAAAAGATGAAACTAGTGATTTAAACTTGTGATGATAATAGATCATCAAATGTGTGTCTTAGAATACTATTTAGCCTAGTTAAGTATTCTTTGTTGATTGTGTACTTCGTATGTATTTATAGACGATAGTACCGACCAAGCTTTCGAGGAGGAGTTCTACCAAGAAGAAGAAGAAGAAGAAGAAGAAAACTTCAAACACTTGCAAGTTCCTGCTTAGCAAGCTAGGATCAAACTATATGGTTTAGTAAAGATGCCTTAGGCATGCTTTGATCACACCCCTTTGACTATTAGTTACCCCAAGTCTTATTTACAAGTTTTACCTCCCTTGGTTTACACAAAGTTCTTGACTTGTTTTGAAGGTAGCATAAAGAGTATAAAACTTGACCTATTCAGGTAACCTTTAGATGTCATTCTATGGCATGAGATTTAACCCATCTTGTCCACTTTAGTGAAGACTCTTAACTTAGTAGTTTAGAGTAGATCAAAAACATGAGTCACTTTAGATGGGAACACTTGGTGAAAATGAATTATGAAAACCTTGGAATGATGAGTCATTCTATTGAGATGTTTTGACATGTGTTGAGAAACACAAATGGTTTATTATGATGAAAATGTCGAGGCATGAGCCTTAACCCTCTTATAAAACCGATGGTTGGATTCGGATGTGATACCATTCCAAATTTACCGTACAACCACACTACCTGAATTGGGTAAGGCTTAGCTGGAAATCTATATGCATTAGTATTAGTTCCCTCGCGGGAGAGGTTTGAGCTGAGGCTACCTCTCAATGATGTCCACCTATGAAGTGCCCAAGATGACAGATGGTCATGGTTGGGAAGCCATGCTCATAGGAGAGGTGCTTATACTAGGGTGTGTAAAGGGAAGGTTATGTTTGATTATGTGCATACTAAGTATGATCAGTCAGGGTTATCCCTGACAGATGTATCGAATCTTGTGGTGAAAGTGTACCACCTCTGCAGAGTGTCAAACTATTCGAATATCCACGTCCGCGGTTATGGACAGTTGGAATGGCCATACTGTTTCGTTGTTAGATGTTTTCTAAATAACTTGAAATGAATAATGAAGTTTGACTTGACCACAACAGGGTTGTGTTTATGATAATAGCTTTCCAACTTAAGTGATTCTAGAACTTTACTTTATCTTTCTTTGCTTCAGAACTCAGCTTAGGTTTCAAACTTAACTTTATAGTTAAAATTAGGGTTAGCACTTTAACTTAGAACTATATTTACTTGTTAGTGGTAGTTTGCGAGTACTTAAAGAGTACTCATGGCTTTTGTCCCTGGCTATTATCATGGCCAGACTATGAAGGAGACTATCAAGATGATGGCCAGCAGGACGGCTATGATAAATGCCTTTGTTAGCATTGCCTGTGCCCCTGAAGATGGACCCCACCGCTACGCTTATCTTTTATTTTCGCTGCTTGTTGTATGAAGAATGGATCATGAGATCCTTATTTGTGTAAGACCTTATGTATGGTTTGTAATGGATGATGTACTGTGATATCCAATCTGTTATGTCTCGCAAAAATGGTATTCCTAGGATTGTGAGGTATGGCATAACGGGCATCTAGGATTAAAAATCTGGGTATTGACAGCCTACCAGTCTTGTCGACTGCTGATCTCACACTTGCAATGACGTTAAAAGTCAAGGAGTGGTCTCTTAAGAAGATGGCCACACAATTCTAGAGCTTCAAGAAAAGATTATACCAAAAATATCTCAAGGATAAAATGCTCCAGAATTCAAGAGAAGCATCGAGATCACTGGGACACAATTGTGGAGTACAAGGAACCAGAAGAAGCTAAGCAAAGGTCAGAATGTTGTGAAAAATAAATATCACCATAATATGGGGACAGATGGCTACAAGAGTGTCATCCCCAAGTCGGATCAAACTAAGGCCGACCTTATTGCTAAAGGGATCACTCTAGCCACACATGATTGGCCCTTGAGGCCAAGAAGTTGCATACATTGGAATGGGGCATCATATGACCCACAAACATGGGACATTATTGGAAAAGAAAATGATGTACCCTAGAAAGAACTTGTTATTGTGATGAAAGAGGTTCCAGAGGGAAAGTTCCATCCCTAGAGAGATAACAAAGAGCTAACAAAGACCCTCGGGAATCTTGAACACAAAGGACAAACAATAGGCCTTGGACCTTCTTTTCCATGGAATACTGGGTTCCCGAGTACAGTGACACTTATAGAAGTTGATCGAGAGCAAGGAAGTGGCTGTAGGAGCAGGAGGCAGGCCGGTTGGCAAAGTTAGAAAGAAAGAATGAGGAATTGCAAGCCAGATTGGAGCAGAAATAGGAGCAGATTGATGAAATTAGAGAATTGGGTTGATAACAAGATCCTACATTTGATAGTACCGGCCCATCTCAGCAAAAAAGCAACATGGCTTCCACGGAGGTCCGGGCTGATGATGCACTGATGATGGAGGATGCACCAATGATGGATGGTGCACAGATGGATCGCTACCCCGTGGATGAAGTCAGGGAGAAGACAAATTGTGAGCTACAACTATCATTGAGGAACAAATCCATGAAGTGGCGGTGGCTTTGCTTTACCCTGTGCACATGGAGCAACCTACCATGGCCATCAGATTCTAGCTGGCTATGCTCGTGTTAGTGTTGATGAAGTTCAACCCGGATTTCAGTCACTGGAGCTTGACATCCCTGGAGGTGAAGGGGAGACGACACTAGGAGAAGTCAGGAGTGCCTTCATTCTATGGAAAAAGAAAAACGTCGTGTTTCCAGGCCTGGCACCAAGGCCACCGTCTCCTCCGAGTAGCAATCCATCACCCACAAGGCCACCATCTCCTCTGAGTAGAAATCCACCACCTCTAAGGCCACCGTCTCCTCCGAGTATCAATCCACCACCTCCAAGTCCACCCCTCCCGAGAGGGACCACAACGCGATTCCAACTCGATCTCCACCGCCTTAGCCGGCTCCTCCCACTAAGTCCCATGGGAAAAGTGGAAGAGTACCACCGCTGCATCGACTAGTAATCCGTCTCGGAAGAAAACTGCAACAACAAAGAAAGCCAAGCCAGCTCCTCCAAAGTTACCTTAAGAAATTACTGAGGAGGAGAACATAGAGTGGGTGGCTGCCGATGTGAAACGCCAGTTACCACCTAAACGACTGATACCTTCGATCCGGATTATGGATATAGTGTAGCTTCTTTTTCCCTTGTAGACCTAGGTTATCGAATCCTCGGGAAGCGAATGCGTAGTGAAGTTACTTTAACAGACCTTCGGGAGTTTTAGAATTCCTTTTGTGTTTTTACCAGACCAATAGCTTGCATCTTTTTGTTGTTGTCGATGATTGAGAGAGAGGGCCTAGGGCACTCGGTTTCACCTATAGCTGTGCAAAACATCTGATGGAAATAAAAGATAAAAATAAAGCATGCGTGTACTTGTTAGAGCAAGATAAATTATATGTGGGTAGTGCATCCATAATTGCTATTTCCTCCGCAACCTCTTATAGCAATAACCTACTAGTCTCATCCATAGAAGAAAGAGAACCAATGATATGCATAGAGATGTCACCATTAATCCCAAGCAAATCCATCACATACAGCCGTACTACCCCTTCTGACACTGGGGTTCCCAACCTGCAGATCAGTCATCACTCATACTCCATATACCTGGATCAACCCTCGGGGTCTTGGGTACCTGAAAAGTCCTTAGATTGAGGAAAGAGAGGATACAATAATCATCATGTCATACAAACTAATACACGATCCCATCTATGATAAATAACATGCACAATTGCTACATGGCTAGGCCGAAGCCCTTAGCCCAAGGAGAATTACTCACTCATAGAGATGAGATCAACAATCGCAAACATTGTAATGAAAATCATAAGATTGATAGCAATAGTCTTACAATGTCGCCAATCGGAGAAGAGATCTACTATTACAAGTGGTGGAATATAGCTATGGAGATGGAGATGGGTTTGGAGATCTGGAGACGGCTGGTGATCTGTGGCAAAGACTTTGGGTGGTGCGAACTCCTATTTTCCCGTTGCCCGAGGCTTCTTTATATAGGGGTCCCTTCACGAAAGTTGTTCTGTTTGACCTAACGGTGGCGGCACCAACTATACGACCGGAGCTACACGGTTAGAATTTTTGCTCCGACCGTATAGTTGATCGTTAAGGCGTCTGCCTCCATTGTAAGGCTCATGGTTTCTTCTAGTAGTTGGAAATCTCATATCTTTGACTTTAATGTAGTGATTCCCTCCTTTAAACGACATTATCTATGCAGAAAAAATATAAAAGAAAGGATTGCATACCCCTCTGAATATTAGCATTAGTGGCAGGGTTTAGAGAGATATTTTATCAAGAATATGATTAATATCTAGTTCAAATATGGACATTAGATGGCTATATTTCAGAGCCATCAATGACCCAAGCCAAAGGAGCCAATAGATCCGAAAGTCAAGCAACACTTTAAGGGTTTTCCTACGCAACCACCACAATATGTACTAAATAGGCCAAATGACTATGACTGTTGTATTGCAAAGACATATGTACAAAAGAAACGGACGGGAAAAAGAATTCTCTAGCTCGGAGAACAGGAAGTACAATCGATCCCCCCCACTCAAGGTCACTCAAGGTGTTGCTCGATGAGCCAATAGATATGGAAAAGGTTGAGCACTTAGCTAGGAAATATGGTATGACTGTTGATCAAATGCTAGGCGGCGCAGATATTCCCAAGGCTAATCTAGCATGGACATATGTTCACTGAAAACCTCTGGTCAGTATTGAGCAGCTCTGACATCTACCAACACAATGCGAAAATTGCATGATTGGTACTTGAAATTTGCAAACGACCAAGATTGAGAAAGGCTCATGGTGGCAGTTAGAGACGAGCATTACTTTTGTGTAGACGAGATATCTATTGATCTTGAAGAGTTTTTCTCCTCTACAATCAAGTCGCCCTCAACAAATCTCTCGTTAGTTGCTATTGTCTGTATGTGATTAATTTATTCATGTAATTAAGTCTCTAGCTCAGCTTGTTCATTGCCTATAATTATCCTCAATATATTCTTTTGTACGCTATTATGCAGAATGAAATTCTCGAATGAAAAACATGGGGAATATTTGACATTGGGTTCATTGACCCATATGTCGTTAATTTTCATATGATAGAACTCTTCGCCTAGGATACAGAGGCTAACTGGCTATTGTTTTTTAAAGAGACAACATTTCAAAAAGGAAATACTATTTCCTTACTACTTGATGTGAGTGTTACTGTCTTGTGCATATTATATTTTTCTTACTCGATATTAAGTGTAATTGATGAGTTATGCATGGCTAAATATATAAACGTGTGCAGCTTCCGCTGGATTCTGTTAATTATCATTCAAGTTAACACTAGAAAAGTTGATGTCATGGACTTATTAGATAAAGACTGTATGGAGTACTAGAGCCTGATTACAATGCTCCAGAAGTAAGTTCGACCATTATTGCACTATAGTGCCCCCTTTAGTTCATTTCATGATATCAAGTAATTAATAACTTTTTTATTCTTTTTTTGTCGGACAGGGTTTGAAAACGATTCATCAAGACCAAAAGGGATCAATGGGAAAAGGAGCTGCATTTTAAGGTAAGTAGTACTAGCTAGGTTCGCACATCTCTTTAATTCTAGTATTAATATCATTATCATGCTTTATTATTACTACATTGAATTCTATTTCTCGTAAAGGGCTCGAGGCAGCTACCAGCGACTAATTTATGTGGATACTACGTCCGCGAGTTCATAAGGTAGTCGGCCACTAAGCAACGCATAAATGTAGCGATACACGATATGCGGGAGAAGATCCAACCAAATGACCGCCTACAAGCAATTTAAGAGGAATTAACGGAATTTTTGCTTACAAAGGTCATAGATAAAAAGGAACAACACTATTCCCGCTCTACGTAATTTCATGATCTTCATGTAATGATATCCATGTAATTAAATAGGATATATATGTATGCTCATAATTGAAATTGTATATATCATCTCTCGACACGTCACTTACACCAAACCTCTCCCTCCTATACCGATCCTCCTGCAATGGCAGAAATCCGTCCCAAAATGCTGTCGCGTCAAAACCTACTACCGCACTGCCATCTGCTGCGGCAGCCGAATCCCCCCAAAACTCTGTTGCGACATAGCTCCTTTAATCCCAGTTCGTGTTACAAACCAGTACTAAAGGTCATAAATCCCCCGCCCTCGACCGTGGCCACATGGAGTGCCTTTAGTACCATTTCGTAATACAACCGGGAATAAAGGGGGCTCTAGTACCGATTTGGCAGTCCCGATTGGGGAACCGCGACTAGAGGCCGTCCCAAACCCGTACTAAACGCCTATTTTCTACTAGTGATTCAACAGTATAACGATGATTTACACTTTTTAGCAAATAATTTATTAAATCAACACGCGTAGTGAGATTTGTGTACTAAATGTATAGTAATATGTACAAGAAATAACATTTATAAATAGTTTTACATCGGGATGAAGCTACAATTTAAATTGAGATGGTTTCATCTATTTGTGTGGAATAGGTCTTCATTTTGTACAACAAATTAGGAGATAAGGTTTGTAAAGCCGTCATGAACAAGATGGCTTAACCTAATTACTCTCACTAAATGTAAGCTAACTTAATGGCCGCTTTTATACTTTACACCAATGGCATCAGAAATAATGAATATTGAGTTGCAGCATAACAAGAGGGAACTGAGCATGAACCTAGATGTAGAGAAGACCGTGACCTGAAATAAATACCTGACAACCGAGAAATCACAATACCACACACATTGCTTGAGGAAACACTTCTAAAAATACACGTGATGTGTTAATTTATTCCAATAAACATAGTATGAAAGCGAAACAACGACAATCATAAACCATATTTGGGGCAATAATTATTTGATCCACCAAGTATCCTTATAAAGTAAAATTTTAAAAAGGCTAAGTTTTCATAAAAACAACAAACATGTCATTTGTTGGCTTTGGTCAAATATTGGCACCTGCAAATACAAATCAGCGGTGGTGTATCATGTTACTGAATTTATTAACCTAGTAAAGTGCAGAAAATACATGTGGTATGCACAATACTTTTTCTGACAGTAGTGTCCACAAACTTTATTAAGTTGTAATATGATTATATTCTGATTGGACAGTTCCTCTCGGAAAACCAAGAATAACATCACAACTAGAAGAAGTCTATGATAAGTGCCTCTGTTGCACAAATATGTGTAGCATAGTTTTCTTCTCTACATATGGTGAGAAGCTATGGACTCCTGGAACATGTTGCTCATTTCCTTCTACTCCTTAAAAACATGAGCTCCTTCGGCTCGACTGCTTGATTGACAATCCATAACTTGACAATGGTCACACAGTCCATTTGCAGAATAACCCTCTACGTAGTGCACCTTTGAGTCCTTCCCTATAGCCTAGAAATTAAATGATTAAAGTGAAGTTATGAACATGTGCCTGATACTTTTGGCTTTAATAAAGGAACACTTCTCATCTCTTTGGATATAGGTTGGACCTGCTACTATGCCAAATAAATCCAGTGATAAGTACAAAACCTAGATTGTTTGTTTTAGGAGATGCTTGATAAAAGTTGTTTTCCCTTTAGAATATTGGATGAAGAGAGTAATCATGGGCTTCACCAAATTGATTTTGGAGCAAAGATCCCCTGCTGGGAAAGGTAAAATTTTATAGGAGGATAACTATATTCAAATTGCAAAACTAATAGGACCATGTTACAGTTATTTTCATGTACAAGTGAAAGCTTCACCTCACCTAATGTCTCGCGTGGGAAGAACTTATACCTTGCTGACAAATTCCAAAGTTAATTTTTCATTCAAAACAATAATATTATAGGTTATCAACAATCAACCTATTGACAACTAAACTTGGTAACATTTTGCAAGAGCTTAAAGGTTCACATAGTATTTTGATTCAACAATCAAACATAGATGGAAGAATGTGAGCACTACCTTCTTTCATCACTTAGTGTTGAACAAATGGCTTTTTTAGGCAAATTACTTATGCTTAAAAAATCATGAACAAGTATGAATGGTTTGCTTCATCTACATCTTCCTTGTATGACTTGCAATTTAAGGGTCCAATACGTACAAATAGATCAACCATCTTTACAAAATGCTTGGATGTCCGGGAAGTAGTTATTGTCATCTTTGGTGGCTAGCAACTTCAAGCTACCATGATCTGATAGAAATCAGCATAAATTGATTGACTCAATGAGAAAATAATTAAGGAAGCAATTTGGTGGCTAGCAAATCATCATCAAGGATGTCTAGAGTAATCGCATTCCCCGCTTGCATCAGAGAGACAAGCTGCTAATGACACCTTTGCTAATAGACAAAAACCAAAGCCACCATGTATCATCAGGATATGGTGATTTAAAAACATGTCAGATAGCAAGAAGACGGATGTTGCCTCCTTCGTATCTTCTCTTGCATCATCAAGAAGCAATTTGAGGAGGTTCTTGTGTTCCTGTTGTTGCCTCTAGGATGGAACTGACGTTGTATGCAATTGATAGTGTGTGTAAGATATGACTCCTTGCTAAACTTTGTATTGAGGAATTGACCTCCTGCTCTTGTTGCTCTATGCATAGATATGAATTGGGCTAAATTAAGTGTAAGTTGTTCGAGCCAAGTGGATCAAATTGTCATAGCTTTTCATGGATAACTATGTTCACAATTGCACTGTTTTGTTTTCAACACTCTTTGCCTCGTAAAAAACGAATTTCAGTACTAAATTTTGCGGACTAAAAAATAAGCAATAAAGTTTTTCCATGGCAATATGATACGTCCATTTTGCATCAATATTCTATATCAACTGTTATTCATTGATATATTTCATATTAAGAGATGATACTTATGTTATTTCATCTATATTTGCATGGTTGATGACTTTTGGAGGATGGACCGCTGAAGTCAGGATTCTGATGGAAAAGGCACTGTTTGGAGGCGAAACTCGCAAAGATCAGAAAATCCTATTTTTCCAGAAGACGAATGATGCCAAAAGGGGGAGTGGAGATGGGCCACAGGGGGCACACACCATCCCCTGGCGCGGGCCACTCCTGGTCGTGCCACCAGGTGGTGTGGCCACCCTGGCCCACCTCCAGCTCTCCCCTTTGGCGTATATTATCCCCACAAAACCCTAAGCTTCGGGGAGAGACCACAGAAAGATTCCGCCGCCTCTGCGGGGCGAAAAACTGCAGAGAGAGAAAGAGCTCTCTGACAGGCAGAAATATGTCGGGGAAATTCCTTCCCGGGGAGGGGATATGGTCGCCATCAACACCACCATCAAGCTAGACATCATCGGGATCATCATCATAATCATCTCCATCATCATCTCCACCAGCACCATCATCACCACTCCATACCGCTGTAACAATTGGGTTGAATTTTGCATAGTTCTTAGGGGAAACTTTCCTGATGTTGATTACTTGTTGTAGTTGATGCTATTGAGTGGAACCATTGAATTATCGTTCATATTCAGATTGTTACTTATCATTATTTCATCTCTGATCTTGATCCATATGATGTCTTGTGAGTAGTTCGTTTAGTTCCTGAGGACATGGGAGAAGTCATGTTGTCAGTAGTGGAATTTTTTTGAGAAAGATTCAATAGTTTGTTATTTAAGTTGTGGTGTTATTCTTCTAGTGGTGTCATGTGAACGTCGACTACATGACACTTCACCTTTAAGTGCCTAGGGAATGCATTGTGTATTTGGCTACTAATCGTAGGGGTTGCCGGAGTGACAGAAACCTGAACCTCCGTTAGGAAACCTTTGCACAAGGGATGTCAAGGTCTCAGAGTTTAAAGTTGTAGTTAGGTTTTTATCTTAATTACTTTCTTATACTTGCGGATGCTTGCAAGGGGTATAATCACAAGTATGTACTAGTCCTAGGAAGTTCGGTACATTAGCACAGGTTCACCCACACAACACGTAGAAAACTAAAGAAGATTAATCAACTATATGAAACGAAAGCACTTGACGATATTCTCATGTGTCCTCGAGAACGTTTGGTCATTCTAAGTAATACAACCGGCTTGTCCTTTGCTAAAGAAAGGATTGGGCCACTTGCTGCATTCATTATTATTGTCTTTTATTTTCTCGTACTTTATTTACCTGCATTATCAAAAAACCCTAAAAATCCGTTTGCTAAGTATTTACAGAGAACTCCTGCTACAAGCCACTCGTCAACACCTTCTGCTCCTTGTTGGGTTCTACACTCTTACTTATCAAAAATACCGCGATACAGCCCCTATACTTGTGGGTCATCAAGACTATTTTCTAGCACCGTTGCCGGGGAGTGAAGTGCTATTGGAGAGTAGAACTGGTAAAGGAAACTTCTACTGTGAGTATTGTTTATTTCTGTTAGTTACTTTATTTCAATATGGATAATCCACTTAGTTTCTTATTTCGTAATGCTACTACCACTCCTAAGGTAGTAGATGAACCACCACCTACTGAGAATGATACTTTTAAAATACCTACAAGAATTATTGATCATATTATGGATAACTATTATGTTGGAGATGGAACTGTCCATCCCGGTGATCATTTGCTCTTTATACACGAAATATGCGGGTTGTTCAAGTGTGCAGGTATTACAACAGATCAAGTCAAGAAGAAGTTATTCTTATTATCACTGAAAGGAAGAGCTGAGGAATGGTATAAGCTGCTGAAGAATGGTCAATCTCTTGAATGGGAGGAAATGGTGCCTCTCTTTTATTCAAAATTTTATCCTCCTAGTGAGATTCATAAAGATCGGAATCAAATATACAACTTTTGGCCTCTTGATGGAGAGAGTACAGCTCAATCTTGGGGGAGATTGAAGTTACTAATGCTCAAATGTCGTATTCATGAGCTCCCCCACAATATTATTATCAATAACTTTTATGCAAGACTTCCTCTTCATTATAAGGATCTATTGGATGCTTCTTGTGCTGGATCATTTACACACATGAAAGAAGAAGCTAAATAGGATCTTCTAGACCGTATTCAAGACAATGCTGAAGCATAGGAGAATGATAAAGGAAGAAAGTCAGTTATAAATTATGATTCTGAATGCATTAAATCTTTTATGGGAACTGATGACTTTCAAAATATTAGAAATGCTTATGGTCTAGACTCTCAAGCTATTGCAAGTTATTTTAAAGCTTTTGCTTCTTATATTGAAATTCCTAAAAAGAAGTGGAATAAGTATCATGCACCTTATAAAGATATTGTTAACTGTGTTCCTGCAAGAAATACTGAAGTTTATACTGCTAACAATGTTTTACCCGAACCTTATATTGAGAAAATGCCTTTCCTAGTTAAGATAAAGGAACATTCTATGATAGCTAGTATGGTTAATGAAAGTACAAATAAAGCTGTTGAACCTGATGAACAAGTAGCAGTTGAACCTATGATAGCAAATGTGAAAGACTTTATCACTAAATATGTAGGAGATAGACACACTATTCTTTGTTAGGATACTTCTAATATTGTTTCAGAAAGTAGTGTTATGAGAGCCAATGTCCCTGTGTTTTCTGATAGAATAAGTGATCATTGCTACAATGGTTCTTGGGATAGTTATATCGTTAAATTTATGCATGATACTGCAAGTTATTATGAGAGAGGGAAAAGTGCTCTTATGCATCTCAATAATATTAAGTTTCCTCGCTTTATGCTGAAAGTCTTTATGTTGCACTTGTTTTTCCTTCCTATGGTAGGAGCCTCTGGTTTCAACAATTTGTTTGCTTACAAAATTCCCTTGCATAGGAAGTGACTTAAACATGTGTATTTGTGCTTCTTGATGCTCTCTTTTTCTTCAATTTATATTCCTATGTGAGCATCATTGAAATCATCATGCCCATCTTAATGGCTAAAAAGAAAGAGCTTTTTGGGAGACAACCCAATATATTTGTGCTTTTAGTTGTTTTCATTTATTTGAGTCTTAGAAGTTATTACTTTGGTAATAACCTCTTCTTATCCTCTTTTGTTTGGTTTTTGTGTCAAGATCAACCTCTAATGAGAGAGAAGTAATATTTGGGAAAGTTGTTGTCCCGAAACAGATTTTTGTACTTCACTGTAAAAATTCGTGAAAGATCTATGTACGTCAGATTGAGCTGTAATTTATTTGTGCTTTTGCCCTAGGTTGTTATTTAACTTTCGTTAGTTTTGCACTTTTTGATTTGAGCAACAGAAGATTTTCTAAAAAATTGATCTTTACCTGCTGGTTTGTTTTGACAGATTTTTACCACTCTTGTATTTGCCTCTTAAATCGATTTCCTTTTTGAATTCCTTTTGGGCTTTCAGAAGGATTTGTTTCAGTAGATTATGTTTTGATGGATTTTAGTTGAAATTGAACTTAAAAGGTTTGTTACCTTGTATGCACTAATGTTGCTAATGAGAATTATGTGAAGTTTTTTGTGAAAGAAATTTCTAGGTTATAGGAGAAAATGGTGTAACGAGATGGTGAAAGGTTAAATGACTCAAGGAATATGTGTATGAAGATGAAGATATTGATGTTATTCAAGTGGTGACTCCGGAAAAATTTATTAAATACCAAGTTCAGAGACCTGCAGAGTCCTTTTTTGAATAGGTAACAGTTCTGGTAAGAAAAGGTCCGTAAAAAATCTGTCATGTTATATTTTTGCAGTTTTTATCTAACAAGGAAAGCAACGAAGCGAAAGAGGGACAGAAACGGAGCCAGGGTGGCTCACACCACCCTGTGGCGCGGGCCCACCTAGCCGCACCACCAGGTGGTGTGGCCACCCCAGAGTCCGTCTCCGACCTGTTTTCTCCCAGTACCTTCCTTTTGTTGTAAAACTTCTTAATATATAATCCCCCAGATCCCCCGAGGGTCATATATAGTGTTCTCGTTGTGTTTTCGTTTCTATCTGTTTCTGCTAGGAACTATTCTTAAAGTTTAGAAGCACAATTGTATCCGCCAACAATAAGGGAAAGGAGCCTGCGGGGAGGATATCCAAGACCTTGAGCAGGAGAAGGAGATCGAGAGTAAAGATGAAGAGGGGGCAAAGAAAAGCCAGCATCCGCACACCGACACTACCATTGCAAGCATTGGAGTGGTGGAAAACCCTGCCATGTTCAAAAGGACTGCACGAATGTCAACTGGAGGGAAGCCTCCGTGTCACTGTTTGGCTTCACGGTCACCTTCTCCACGCACCAAGAATCCTTTCCATACCCTTATACATGAGCATCAATTCCAGAATATGCCAAAGGAGAAACTACCCTCGAATTGGGATATGCCCCATTCTAACCATGCAAGAAAACAAGACTTCAAGGAGGAAGAGTGGGGAAGGAATCGTACTAGCTGGGAATCACAACCCAACATGATCATGAACCACATTGAGAAAAACTCGGAGTTGATTCGTACTCTAACATTCGAGATTAACGATTTGAGGAAATTGATTGAAAAGCTCATCGAGAGAACACCACCACCACCGAAGGAGTAATTCGTCATCAGGTTTTGGCATCCCCTTGGTTTGTTCCAACCTTGGGGGAGTGCCACAGTATCATATCACTATCTTCTATCTTTTTACCTTTTTAGTAGAGTCATATCATGAATAGAGAAGTTATCATGTAGGATGGTTTGCATTATGGAAGTGTCCCTCCACTCGTTAGATATCTATGTATCCCTTGGTGTGAGTTGGCGTTATGGAATATTAACGAGAAGTTCTTTCATTTATTCTTTTGCATATATTATATTAGTTTTCAAATTTCTGTTATATGATTGATCTTGTTGTTAGTATTGGTATCACTTTGGGATCATGAAGTAAATTTAGTTGGTTTTGGCAAACCTGGCTCGGTCAGTAGCAACACTATTTGAGAATTGAATGAAAAAGATAAAAGTACTTTCAAGAAATATAATTTCATCAATTTTCTTTCTTGATCTGCTCATAAGCTTAGTATTCTCTTATTAAGATCTTTTGTGCTTCCAAGGAAGATTGCATGATTGTTTTTATCATCTATATGTTTGTTTGTTTCCTTCAACTCTTATACTTGCTACCCAGCCTTGCTAGCCAAAAACCTATACTGAGAGGAAATGCTTCTCGTACATCCAATCCTTAAACCAAAACCTATTCCATTTGTGTCGACCATACCTACCTATTAGCATTATTGCTATTCCAAGTAAATCCATGTTTTTATCTACCTTCTGAATTACACTTGTTATGTAAAAATTAGTGATTAAATCTCTCACGAACTTGATGTCACACTTTACTTTTCGTGCACTTAATAAACTTGAACCATTGTGCCCATCTATGTTGCGTATATGCTTGCGCTTTGTAAGTTGTTAATTAGCAGAACCATGCTGTCATGGGGAATGCTTTCAACATTGCACTTTATTTAGTTGATATCATGCTCTTTTGTTTATGGATGTCATCGATGTGAAATGAAAGGGGAGCTTGTAAGTCCATGGCGTTATGTATGTGTGTTAGAGAAATGCCTGGGCGGCTGGTCTAATCCATGCCTAATCATGGTGGAAACCTGCAGCGTAACCATAATGAGCAATCTATGAAGCATTCTTCTTATAAAAAAAGAGATAGGGATTGAGAAAAAAAAGGGATGAGAAAAGATGAAAGAGAGAAAAAAACACCATTTTCCCATGGTAAATAAGAAGATTGCTGAGATGCTTATTGTCTGCTTGCCTTGTCATTTTGATATGGGGATTCTTTCATTTCATCGGGAAAGGGGTACCCCATTGGCGGTTCTCTATGATACACATATACTTACTATGAAAAGAACTTACCGGTAACTAAACTTGAGTAGCATGAGGAGCGGCCCTCGTATTCAAGGGACATGATATTTTCAACTTACAACTTTTCAAGCATATCCTCATATTTGATCACTATAACCTTAATCACCTAAAGATGCTTGTGATAGGGGCAATGAGAGCTGAAAGCTAATAAGTACCATAATTTTGGGAAGCTCTTTATGAAACTTGAAATCCCTGCTTCCCTCTTCAAAGGGCCTATCTTTTACTTTTTAGTTGAGTCAGTAAACCTATTCCCTTCTATCTCAGCAAGTATTTTGAGTTGTTGTGTTTCATTCATTCATATGATGATTTATTCAATCATGTTTCTTATGTTCCTTGTTTTTCACATTGCTCTTATCTTAGTGAGTACTACTTTGAAAGCTATGAATTGAAATCCCCATTATGTTTGAACTCCTGCAAATTGTTAACTAATCTTTGACCAAGAACAAAGTTTGCCATTACCAATTATGATTTACCTTGTGTATCTTTATTGTGTTTCCTTTACTTATTGCAAGTTAAGTTGTATAATAGTGAGTTGTCTTCTATTATGATTTGTGTATTGATGAATGTGATGCTTCTTGTCCGTATTCTTTTATCGACTCTTCACTCCATAAACCCGAGGTCATGTTTATTGAGCTCAGTTTCGCTTGGGGACAAGCGAAGTCTAATCTTGGCGCGGGGATTGATACGTCCATTTTGCATCACTATTCTATATCATAATTTACTGTTATTCATTGATATATTTCATATTAAGAGATGATACTTATGTTATTTCATCTATATTAGCTTGGTTGATGACTTTTGGAAGATGGACCGCTGAAGTCAGGATTCTGATGGAAAAGGCACTGTTTGGAGGCGAAATTCGTGAAGATCAGAAAATCCTAGAAAATACATGGAAAATCCTACTTTTCCAGAAGACGAAGGATGCCAGAAGTGGGAGTGGAGATGTGCCACAGGGGGCCCACACCACCCCCTGGCGCGGGCCACCCCTGGCCACGCCACCAGGTGGTGTGGCCACCCTAGCCCACCTCCAGCTCTCCCCTTTGGCGTATATTATCCCCACGAAACCCTAAGCTTAGGGGAGCGACCACAGAAATATTCCATCGCCTCTGCGCGGCGGAAAACTATAGAGAGAGAAAGAGCTCTTCGGTAGGCAGAAATCTGCCAGGGAAATTCCTTCGCGGCGAGGGGAGATTGTCTCCATCAACACCACCATCAAGTTAGAATTCATCGGGATCATCATCAGCATCATCATCTCCATCATCATCTCTGATGGCCCAAAATATATCGAGCTCGTTGGGGAACCCCAAGAGGAAGGTATGATGAGCACAATAGCAAGTTTTCCCTCAGTTATGAAACCAAGGTTATTGAACCAGTAGGAGCAAGGAAACACGTCCAAGGTGTTGTTTCCAGCTTGGAATCCTACACAACACAACCACGGAACTTTGCCCCCAACTTATAGTGAGGTTGTCAATCTCACCGGTTTTGCTGAAAATAAAGGATTAAACGTATTGTGTGGAAGATAGTAATAGCTTGCAGAAAGTAAACAGAAAACAATAAACAGCTTGTAGATTGGTAGTAAAACAAAGGACCGGGGTCCATAGTTCACTAGAGGTGATTCTCCTTAAGATAGATGACATGTTGGGTGAAGAAATTATAGCGGGGAAATTGACAAACATCAGGAAAGCATACATGCATATACTAATCATCTTGACTCCTATGAGATTTGATTGGGCATTACAACATTATACATAGACCGTAATCCAACTGCATCTATGTCTAATAATCCACCTTCAGGTTATCATCCGAATCTCCTCCAGTATTAAGTCGCAAGCAACAGATAATTGATTAAGCATTGCGTGTAAAGTAAACAATACGATTGTTCTATGAACAAAGGATTGTTGTTTTATCCCTAGTAGCAACAACACATCTAGTACGTTAGAGATTTCTGCCACTTCCCAGATTACTAGAGGCATGCACCCACTATCGAGCATAAATACTCCCTCTTGGAGTTGCTAGCATCTACTCGGCCAAGATATCTACTAACAACGGAGAGCATGCAAGATCACAAATAACAAAAACATGATAGAATCAATAGTCAATCTGAAATAGCATCTCAGTATCCATCGAATCCCCACAAACACAACATGTAGTATTACAAATAGATGATCTTGATCATGAACGGATCTCACAAGATCTAAACATGGTAGCACAAAGGAGAAGAACCAACCATCTAGCTACTACATGGACCCATAGTCTAGGTATGAACTACTCACGCATCACACCGGAGGCAGACATGGTGATGGAGAAGGCCTCCAAGGTGAATTCTCCCCTCCGGCAGGGTGCCGGGAAGAGCTCCAGATCCCTCCCGATCTAGGGATGGAGATGACGGCGGCTACAGACTCTTTCGTGGAATTTTGATCGGCTACTTAGGGTTTCTGTATCAGAGGCATCTTATAGGCGAAAGGGGAGGATGGGGGGTGCCCTAGGCGGCCACACCACCCCCTAGCATGGGCCAGGCCTAGCTGCGCGGCCAGGTGGTGTGGCCAGCCCCTGGCCTCTCTCCGTCTCGTATTCTGGCTCCATGTACTCCTCGGTGAAATATTGACTTTGGCTGTTGTCCCGTCCAATTCCGAGAATATTCATTTTCTGACTTCCCTGGAACCAAAAACAGAAGAAAACAGGCAGCTGGCACTGTGGCATCTTGTTAATAGGTTAGTCCAATAAAGTGTATAAAAATACTCCAAAGTGTGGACAAAGCATAAGAAAGTAGATATAAAACAAGCATGGAACATCAAAACTTATAGATACGTTAGCAACATATCAACATCCCCAAGCTTAACTCCTACTCGTCCTCGAGTAGGTAAGTGATAAAAAGAGAATAATTTTTGAGGTGACATGCACCATCATAAACTTGATCAAAGTATTTGTAAAACATTGATAGCTGGGATCATAGTACTTCAACATAGCATGAAAGATATTGTTCTAACAATAATACGTAGCAATGATGTTGTAACATGAAAAGGCACAAACAGAAGATTCATGAATAACAATGTTTTGCAAGACGTTCGTTTGTTTCACATAAAGAAAGCATAATGAGAATGGTATTCAGCTTGTTCCTCATAGAGTAGCAAACATAAATGCATAGGACACCTTCAAAGTTCATAAGGGTGACTAGATACAAATAGTTTAAGAACAAGCAATATTAAAGTTATGCATCAATCAACAAGTCTTGGGACAATGCACATTAAACTAAGAATGGCCAATATTCTCTCTCAATAGGTGCATAAAGATAGAAGATGGATACTCAACATAAAGTAAAAGAAACGCCATCATAGAAGGAAGCAGGGATTCAAGTCTCATAAAGAGCTTCCAAAAATTATGGTACTTATTAGCTTTCAGCTCTAATTGCCCCTATCACAAGCATCTTGACGTGATTAAGGTTAAAGTGAACAAACTATGGAGTATATGCTTGAATAAGTATAAGTTGTAAATCTCATGTCCTTTGAATACGAGGGTCGCTCCTCATTCTACTCAAGTTTAGTTACCGGCAAGTTCTTGTCATAGTAAGTACATGTGTATCATAGAGAACCGCCAACGGGGTACCCCTTGCCCGATGATACGGAAGAATCCCCATATCAAAATGACAAGGCAAGCAGACGACGAGCATCCCAACAATCTTCTTATTTACCATGGGAAAATGGTGCTTTTTTTTCTCTTTCCTCTTTTCTCATCTCCTTTTTTTTCTCAATATCTATCTCTTATTTTATAAGAAGAATTCTTCATAGATTGCTCATTATGGTTACGCTGCAGGTTTCCACCATGATTAGGCATGGATTAGACCGGCGGCCTGATGGCCCAAAATATATCGAGCTCGTTGGGGAACCCCAAGAGGAAGGTATGATGAGCACAACAGCAAGTTTTCCCTCAGTTATGAAACCAAGGTTTTCGAACCAGTAGGAGCAAGGAAACACCTCCAAGGTGTTGTTTCCAACTTGGAATCCTGCACAACACAACCATAGAACTTTGCCCCCAACTTACAGTGAGGTTGTCAATCTCACTGGTTTTGCTGAAAACAAAGGATTAAACGTATTGTGTGGAAGATAGTAATTGCTTGCAGAAAGTAAACAGAAAGCAGTAAGCAGTTGTAGATTGATGATAAAAGAAAGGACCGGGGTCCATAATTCACTTGTGGTTGTTATCCTTAAGATAGATGACATGTTGGGTGAACAAATTACAGCGGGGCAATTGACAAACATCGAGAAAGCATACATGCATATACTAATCATCTTGACTCCTTCGAGATTTGATTGGGCATTACAACATTATACATAGACCGTAATCCAACTGCATCTATGACTAATAATCCACCTTCAGGTTATCATCCGAACCCCCTCCAGTATTAAGTTGCAAGCAACAGATAATTGCATTCCACATTGCGTGTAAAGTAAACAATACGATTGTTCTATGAACAAAGGATTGTTGTTTTCCCCTTAGTAGCAATATCACATCTAGTACCTTGGAGATTTCTGTCACTTCCCCAGATTACTAGAGGCATGAACCCACAATCGAGCATAAATACTAACTCTTGGAGTTGCTAGCATCTACTTGCCCAAGATAGCTACTAACAACGGAAAGCAAGCAAGATCACAAATAACAATGACATGATAGAATCAATAATCAATCTGAAATAGCATCTCAATATCCATCGGATCCCTGCAAACACAACATGTAGGATTACAAATAGATGATGTTGATCATGAACGGAGTTCACAAGATGTAAACATGGTAGCACAAAGGAGAAGAACCAACCATCTAGCTACTACATGGACCCGTAGTCCAAGGATGAACTACTCACGCATCACACCGGAGGCTTGCATGGTGATGAAGAAGGCCTCCACGGTGAATTCGCCTCTCCGGCAGGGTTCCCGGAAGAGCTTCAGATCCCTCCCAATCTACGAATGGAGATGACGGCGGCTACAGACTCTTTCGTGGAATTTTGATCGGGTACTAAGGGTTTCTGTATCAGAGGCATCTTATAGGCGAAAGGGGAGGCCGAGGGGGTGCCCTAGGCGTCCACACCACCCCCTGGTGCGGGCCAGGCCTAGCCATGCGGCCAGGTGATGTGGTGGCCCTATGGCCCGTCTCCATCTTGTATTCTGTCTCCGTGTCCCCCTCAGTGAAAACTGACTTTGGCTTTTGTCCCGTCCAATTCCGAGAATATTCATTTTCTGACTTTCGTGGAACCAAAAACAGCAGAAAACATGCAACTGGCACTGTGGGATCTTGTTAATAGATTAGTCCAAGAAAGTGTATAAAAAGTACTTCAAAGTGTGGACAAAAAATAAGAAAGCAGATAAAAACCCAAGCATGGAACATCAAAAATTATGGATACGTTTGCAACGTATCAACATCCCAGCGCTTAACTCCTTCTCGTCCTTGAGTAGGTAAGTGATAAAAAGAAATAATATTTTTTGCGGTGACATGCACCATCATAAACTTGATCAAAGTATTTGTAAAACATTGATACCTAGGATCATAGTACTTCAACATAGCATGAAAGATAAAGCTCTAACAATAAGACATAGCAACTATGTTGCAACATGAAAAGGCACAAACAAAAGATTTCATGAATAACAATGCTTTGCAAGACGTTTGTTTGTTTCACATAAAGAAAACATAGCATAGTGGCATTCAGCTTGTCCCTCATAAAGTAGCAAACTTAGATGCATAGGACACCTTTAAAGTTCATAAGGGTGACTAGATACAAATAGTTTAAGAACAAGCAATATCAAAGTTATGCATCAATCAAAAGGTCTTGGAACAATGCACACAGAACTAAGAATGGCTACTATGCTCTCAAAATAGGTGCATAAAGATAGAAGGTGGAGACTCAACATAAAAGTAAAAGAAAGGCCTTCATAGAAGGAAGCAGGGATTCAAGTTTCATAAAGAGCTTCCAAAAATTATTGTACTTATTAGCTTTCAGCTCTCATTATCCCTATCATAAGCATCTTGAAGTGATTAAGGTTAAAGTGAACAAACTATGGAGTATATGCTTGATAAAGTATAAGTTGGAAATCTCTTGTCCCTTGAATACGAGGGTCGCTCCTCATGCTACTCAAGTTTAGTTACCGGTAAGTTCTTTTCATAGTAAGTACATGTGTATCATAGAGAACCGCCAACGGGGTACCCCTTGCCCAATGATACGAAAGAATCCCCAAGGCAAGCAGACAACGAGTGACATGGGTATACCGTACAGGTACTCGAGCTTGGTATATATGGCCTGAATACAATGGAAGCCCACGGCATTGCGAAGGCCCAAATGGAGAACTCGAGTAACCTATGGACTCTCGATTGCTTGTGGAACAAGAAGAAGCTAAAGATAGAGAGTTAAAGGGAAACCCTAACCTGTAACCGACTCGACCTGCTACCCGAGACCTAGCCTATCTATATAAAGGCTAGGAGGGGGCGGCGAGGAGGACACATGCAACCCTAGTTTCCACAACCCTTGCCAGATCGCATCTGTGCACCATTGTAATCTTCGATTCCTCCGTTAATTCCACGAGAAGACAAGTAGGAGTAGGGACCTCTACAAGGCCTGAACCTAGGTAAACCTTGCGTCCCTGTGTGCTTGTTTGCTAGCCGATTGATGCTTCCAGCGCTCCCTCCTTCTCCAAAAACCCAAGTCCATAACAATGGGCATTGATGAGTTAAACCCTCGTCAATTGGCGCTGTCTGTGGGAATTGAGAGTGCTGATGTTGCGACTTCTTCGGCCCCATCAACTGCGATCTACAACTCCGCAACAGCGGAGATTCGCCAGCTCTTCGGCGCATTCGACTTCACCGTCCACACGCCGGCCACTCGCCCGGCTTTCGAGTCCATGGGCGATGGAATTAGCCTGGCGATCGGGAGCTTCCGCTTCCAAGTTGGTTAGATGGGCACGCTTCGCATGCCTGACCAGCCGATAATACCATCAATTGCTCCAACATCATGGTTCCCTCCACCGACCGGCACCCTCAGTGAGCTCAATGCCTCGACAACATTCGAGAATACGGACAGCGACAGCAGCCGCGAATCCGATTTGGGTGATCTAGCAACTGAAGATGGAGCCTACGGTTCCGGATCTGAAAGTTCTGGGAGCAGCAGCTTCCCCAACCACTTCATGTGTGCCGTCATCAACGTTGGCGACTCCTCCGCCAATCACGACAACATGGGCAACGGTGGCAATGGAACCGACCCGCCAAACGGCGGCATACCTAATGGCGGACGACCCAATGGCAGACCACCCAACGGCGGCCCCACTAACGGCTCCCCCGTCAACAACGGAGGGGTAGTCGAACCCCCCACCATGGTGAACGAGCAAACTGGCGAACGTGTCGTGATCAGGCTCAACGATCTCGAGTGGGCCCGCTGCCGCGAAGCCCTACAAGGCTACCCTCTACCCTTCGGCTCCCCGCAAGAACTGTTGATGGGCTACCATTGGCTCCTGAAAGAGGAATACAAACGCCAATTGCATACACTCCCGCAACTCGAGGCGCGTAAAAAGGTGGCAGACGAGTCAAGCCTCCGGCGAGCTGGGCTCTCCTCCCACGGAGGATCCTCCTCCAAGTGCAACGAGTACATCACTAACAAGAGGCGATCTCGACTAGCCCACCTCACTGAACAAGAGCATGTAGAGGCTGCAAAAGTCCTCTACTTCTGCTCCATGATGGTGGATACGCATGGCAACGTGCTTCCAAAAACACCACAAGCTGCGGTAACTGCGGCCACCATGTACCTCCTCAACAACCAGCCGCCTGTTGGAGATCCTCGGGCTGCCATGCACCGATCTACGATTGCAGGCTTGGGGTTAATCGAGGCCTCTCTCGACAAAGAGCCAACACCGGAGCCAAAGAAAAACAAGGCTCTGGCAAAACGCTATTCCTCACCCTCATCCAGCGACGACAGTCACGATCTGTCTCGACGTCGCCGCTCACGGCGACATGACCACGACTACGATGCACGTGATGACATCACGCAGCATAAGATCGACAAGTCAAGGGCACGACGCGCCCGATCGACTGACTCAGAAGACGAAGACGTGGAGCTCTGTGGCGCCAGATGCTTCTGCAGAGCCATCAGTCAAAGCGAATGCCCAAAGGGTTCAAGATCCCATCGGAGAACCCAAAGTTTGACGGCCTGTAGGACCCAAAAATCTGGTTGGAGGACCACATCTCCTCCGTCAGGCTCCATGGCAGGAGTCGAAGCACGGCCATGCAATGCCTGCAGCTACAGCTACAGGGCGCCACCCAAGCATGGCTCAACAACCTCCCATGCGGATCCATTCGCAGTTGGGAAGAGCTGGTCTACAGCTTTGTGCGCAACTTCAAGGGCACCTACAAAAGGCCCGCGTCAATCGAAGAACTGAGATGTTGCCAGCAAAGGTCAGGCGAATCGCTACGCTCATACATCCAGAGGTGGTCCATCATCAAGAACTCCATAGAAAATATCTTGCAGGATCACACAATCGACGCATTCAAAGGCGGCGTTCGCCGCATAGAGCTCAGGGAGGAGATGGGCCGCTCGAAGCCCAAAACCATCGACCACCTGATGGAAATCGCGAATCGGTGGGAAGATGGAGAAGATTCGGTGAAAAATCGCGTTCACTCCGACGATGAAGCAGAACTCGAACGCAGACGCGATCGCTGAAGCAAACGTCAAATGCGCATCTACGATGACCACGACGACGTCAACATGGTCGCAGCCGGCTACGCCGACAGACGCGACGACAACCGCAACATCGGCTGCCACAACGGTGGACACCGTGATTCCGGGAAAACCACGCAAGTATGGCAGCGCCGCACTCGCGACGAGGCACCCGCAGCATCCATTGAGGACAAGCTGTCTGGGCCATGCACTATGCACTTCTACATCGACAAGCATGATGGCAAAAAGAAATCCAGCCACCTCCTAAAGGACTGACGCGAGTTCCTCAAACTTCATGAGGGACTGGCTCGAATGAATCGCGACATGGTCAACAGGGGCTACAGAGCCGCCCCAGGCGCTGTGGCACATGGAGCTCCTCCACCACCACCCGAACCACCGCCTCCCGCAGCTGCGCCTGACCAGCATGATGATCCAAAAGGGCGGCCCCTCCAACCGGGTGCAAAAGGCCATCACTCGGCAAGTCAATTTGGCAACAAAATCACCGCCATCCACTACTAAGTACCTCAGTGGAAGCGACTCCTGCATCACCTTCGATAAGCGCGACCATCCATGCCAAGTACCTCATCCAGGCCATTGTCCCCTCGTACTCGAGGCACAAATTGGAGGCTTCGACATGAGTCGGGTCTTCATGGATGGCGGAAGCAACATTAACCTCATGTTTCTTAAGTACCTTGCGAGCAATGAGGATCCCTCTGACCTGCCTCGAGGCCTCAGACACAACATTCCATGGCATCGTCCCAGGCAAGGGCGTATATCCCCTTGGCAAAATCAACCTCGACGTCATCTTTGGCACGCGAAAAAACTTTCGACACAAACGCATCGACTTCGAAGTCGTCGACTGGCCCTCACAGTACCACTGCATCCTCGGACGTGTCGCGTTCGCCAGGTTCATGGAAGTACCACACTACGACTATCTACCTATGAAAATTCCAGGCCCCAACAGCGTCATCACAATCAACGAGAGCTTCTAGAGGTCCGACAGTTGTGACAGGGAGTTCAACAGAATTTCCTAGTCCTTCGGCATGCAGGAGGAACTCGCAAGATTGAAGGAGTCGACAGACAACAGTCTGCCTCCCCTGAGCCAACCAAGTTCACCCGACCTATCCTTCGACTCGTCGGTGCACACGAAGAAAGTTCAGGTCCATCCCTCGGACCCCGCCAAGACGGCCCTCATGGCCAACAACTTGAGTCCCGCATAGGAACTCGCGCTCGTCGAATTCCTCCGTGAGCATTGGGAAATCTTCGCCTGGTGTCCAGCGGACATGCCAGGAGTTCCCAGGGAATTCGCCGAGCACGCACTCAATGTCAAGCCAGACGCAAGGCCAGTCAAACAAACAATTTGGTGACTGTCTGAGCCAAAAGCAAAAGCAGTTGGAATGGAGATCAACAGACTCCTTGATTCCAAATTCGTACGCAGTATCAAGAAAAGCACTTGGCTCGCCAACACAGTGCTAGTACCAAAAAAGGACACGGATATCCTACGGATGTGCGTGGATTTTACCTCTCTGAATAAGCACTTCCCAAAGGATCACTTCTCGCTACCACGCATCGACCAGATCATCGACTCCACCACGGGATGTTAGCGCATCTGCTTCCTCGACGCCTACTTAGGCTACAATAAGATTCGAATGAAGGAGGAGGATCAAGAGAAAATGGCGTTTACAACGCCTTTTGGTGTGTTCTGCTATAACACAATGCCCTTCAGGCTAAAAAACACAGGAGCAACCTATCAGCGGTGCATGCAGGCTTGCCTCAAGAACCAACTTGGTCGCAACATCCAAGTCTATGTTGACGACATCGTAATCAATACCAAAGAGGAAGCTTCACTAATCGACGATTTACGCGAAACCTTTGCCAACCTCGACCGCTACCGGATCAAGCTCAATCCGGACAAGTGCGCCTTCAGCGTACCATTTGGGCAAGTACTCGGGTATCTCTTCTCCGCGAGAGGGATCGAGGCGAACCTAAAGAAAATAAAAGCCATACTGGCCCTGGAGAAGCCGAAGAACATAAGAGGTGTCCAGCAGCTGGCTGGGCGAATCGCGGCGCTCAGTCGATTCATCAGTCCAATGGGCGAAAAGGCACTGCCCTTCTACAAACTTCTCCGCAAAGCTGACAAGTTCGAGTGGACCAATGAGGCACAGGAAGCATTCGAAGACCTCAAGCGTCTACTGTCCACCTCGCCAGTACTGGTGATCCCACGCGAAAGGGAACCATTGTTGGTGGTCAGCACGGTGCTCGTGGTAGAACGAGCCGATGAAAACAAGGTCCACGGGGTACAGCGCCTAGTCTACTACCTCAGCGAGGTACTCACGCCAACAAAGCAGCAGTACCCGCACTACCAGAAGCTGGCGTACAGCGTCTTCATGACAGCCCGGCGACTGCCCCACTACTTCCAGGAACACCCAATCGTGGTGGTCAACGACGCCCCGCTTGGACATATCCTCAACAATCCCGACGCCACCGGACGAGTCACGCTTTGGGGGATCGAACTGTCTCCATGAGACATTACATATGAAAAACGCGATGCAATCAAGTCGCAAGTTCTCCCTGACTTCCTCGTGCACTGGATGGAGAACCAGCTCCCTGAAAAACCAGATATGTCCTACCTCTAGACAATGCACTTCGACGGATCCAAGCGAAAGGACGGAGCTGGCGCAGGTGTCATACTGACATCGCCCTAGGGAGACAAGCTAAAATATATTCTGCGAATGCAGTTCACCGCCTCCAACAATGGAGCTGAATACGAGGCCCTCCTACACTGGATGAGGATGGGAAAAGCATGTGGCGCCAAGAGGTTCATAATACGGCGACTCCAAGCTGGTCGTCAATCAGACAATGCACGAGTGCGACGCACTGAACGACAATATGATCGCCTACCGCGACCTCTACGACACACTCGAAGGGGACTTCGACGGTTGCGAGCTGCGGCACATACGCCTCAAAAGCAATGAAGAGGCAAACGCACTTGCCAACATTGGCTCTACCTGCGGCCGCATACCACCTGGGGTATTTGTCGAGCGCATCTGCGAACGCTCCATCAGGCCAAAAGCCGTAAAGAAGAAAACAAGCACAACAACGGACACGAGGGCTGCGCCGCCCAATGAGCCAATGACACTCGACGACCTGGAGCTTGACACAAGACTCGAAGGACCGATGAGCGTCATGATGATCGAGCCATCTTGTACTCAACCGTACATTACATACCTTCTCAGCAAAACGCTACCGGACGATCCGACTGACGCAGGCACATTGCACGGCGATCAAAGGAATTCGCTGTTATCAATGACGAACTATACAAGCGCAGCATCACAGGAGTACTCCAACGATGCGTCTCAAACGCTGATGGAAGAGTTGTTCTCCTCGACATCCATGAGGGGACTTACGGGCACCACGTCGGCAGGTGCTCCCTCGTTGCCAAAGCTCTACGAGCTGGATTCTACTGGCCTACGGCCATGCGCAACACCAAGGACATCATCCAAAAAGGCAACTCTTGCCAGCGATTCGCAAACAAGCCACACGCACCTGGCGCGGATCTTCGGCCAATTCCATTGGCCTGGCCCTTCGTGCAATGGGGACTCGACATGGTCGGCAAGCTCCCAAAGTCCTCACGAGGAGGCTGCGTCTACCTCTTGGTCATAGTCGAAAAATTCACCAAATGGATAGAGGCCATGCCGGTGACTAACCAGTCAGGAGCCAGCGCAGTCAAGTTCTTCGAGTCCATCGTCTACCGTTTCGGAGTGCCACACGACATCATCACGAACAACATGACGAACTTCACCTCCAAGGAGTTCCAAGAATTCTGCGAGAACCTGGGAATCAACGTCCGCCATGCCTCCGTAGCTCATCCATAGACCAACGGTTAGGTCGAAAAGGCCAACGGGCTCGTCTGTGGCGGAATCAAGAAGCAACTCGTTATGCCACTCGAACAAGCCGCAGGATGCTGGCTAGACGAGCTGCAATCGGTACTCTGGAGCCTATGCACAACCCCAAACAGTGCCACGGGGTACACCCGCAGAGGTACGATACAAAGCACCGCGAGTGGTCACTTACAGCGACCAGGAATCAACTCTTGCACTCGAAGACTCCGTCGACCTCCTTGATGATGCACGGGAAATCTCCACGGAAATATCAACGATCTACCAGCAGAGCCTGCGCAACTACCACAGCAGAAGGCTACGCCCCAGGTCTTTCGTCGAAGGAGACCTGGTCCTGCGATTGAAACAGCAAGGGCATCTCAAGCTCGAGTCCCCTTGGGAGGGATCGTACGTGATTACAGAAGTAATCCCAGGTGGCGCCTATCGCCTTAAAGATTTCGAGACAGGAGTCGCGTACTCCAACCCCTGGAACGTCGCGTAGCTGCGGCGCTTCTACCCTTAGTCATCTTTTATTTCTTACATTGCAAATAAGGCTATTCAGCCAAGGCTACTTAGCCACACATTGTACCTCGTACTATCCTATGAATAAATAAAGCTAAGTGCCCCAAACTCTGCGTTCTTTTATTTACTTTTTGCAATTTATCCACTTGGGGATGCGCCACCCTCGAACCAACGCGATATCCTGAGTAGCTGACGCACTAATCAAACCCTTGACAAACACCAAACCCTTGGCAAGGTGCTGAGATAAACACAAGTCAGGCTAACGAAAAGGAATCACATAGTGCAACGCATTCGCAAAACATACAAGCTAACAAGCTCTTTATATACATCAATGTCAATCAATTATACACAGCATATAAATGAACTTTACAACACTGGTGCAACTATGTGCAGGATACAAACTAAACTACTGTTGCAACAAAAGAACGTTTGTCTTCTCCTCGAAGAAGTCGTCAATTTCCTCCGCTAGGCGATCCACCGCCTAGTAGTGAGGAACCATGTTCCAGGTCGAACCTGCTGGCGGTCCAGCGGCAACCGCTGCAACATCCACATCAGGCCTGTGTAGTCGCACCAGCGATAGAGTAGCCTTGGCACTAGCCACTAACTGTTGTCGTACACACTCACGGACTGCACTCAAGTCTTGAAATTTTGCAAGAAGGGCCAGCAGGCTCGATGGAACGACATCCAGCAGGAACATCGTCTGATAAATATTCCTTATGCAAGATTGCGATTTCTTCAGGAAATGAAGCACTCGCGAAGCACGATCCTGCAGGGTCGCCAGTGCGATTGTGCGATCATAATCCACCCAGAAGTACCCACTCGTCTGAAGCTCTCTTGGGTCAGATCATTCATGCGAATGGCAATCCTGTCCTTCTCATCTTGCGGATGGCGTGTACTGACAACTATACTAAGCAAAGGCAAAAGTATGAAGCCAACGAACTACCAAGAGTGGCTACAAGAAAAGATAAGGAAGCAAAAGGCTAACACTTGAATTGGTCGCCGAGCTGCGTCACCTTCCCTAGCAGCTATTGCTCTCGGGCGACGGCCTTCTCCGCCCTCGACTTCCCTACATCCGTGTTACCACGGAGCACAGGCAGTTCGCGCTCCAACTGCTTCACGCGGTCACGGAGTCGCGAGAGCAGAGACAGCTCATCCACCCTTGAGCGCGACTGCGCTAAGGTATCATCAGTGGATAGCATATTCCGAGGTTCACTCGAAGGACCACTCGATGTGCCCTATCACAAGCCAAGCAAGAGATAATAAGAAGACCAAGTAATACATGGGAAAAAACTCAAAGTGCATTCAAGCATAACAAAATATCAACAGATACACCCGCCAACGACATGATCTAGACAAAAGGGTCAAGCTATTAACTATTACAAATATGACTACTGAGGAGTAACTGGCTTCTTCGACTTAGACTTCGGTTTTGGGGGCCTCATCGACCGCCACAGACTTCCCGCCGGCCCTGACGTCGTAGCCTTCGCCGCCTTCTTGGCTCGCTGCAACTCCTCAGAGTACTTCGCAACTGTGTTGATTAGCTGCGGCCCGTACTTGCCACACGCAGTTGCGAAAGGAGAAAAGAATACCTGTTGGCCATCCGCGCTGACAGGCATTGCCTTGGAGACCGCAGCAGGATCAACCTCGACTCCATGGGCTTGAACCATCACGAGTGACATCGAAGCGCCAGCCGCACGGAGTCAGTTCTTGAAGCATGCAGGAATGCCTCCAGCAAGGGACTCCACGAGATCATCTACATTTTTGATTAACTCAGCTTTGGGCGCCAGCTCCTCACAGAGGCGACTGAGTACGCCCTTGGCCTTGATCAACGTCCCCTGAATGGAAGCACTACGATCTTCGACTGTTGAGATGGCACCTGCCAACGCATCATCACGATGGAGCGCCTAGGCGTCGAAGCTCAGACCGCTGGCATCTACACAAGAACCAAGTGTTGGCACAAAAGTCAGCATAATAACAAATTCGAAAGAAGGGACATGAAGAAAATCCAGACGAGGGAATACCTGAAAGAGCCTTGCCAATCGACAAAACTTGTTCTTCGAATAACTTCTCCCTAGCCACGATGGAGGCGCGCAAATCCTCCTCGCGTTTTTGCGATTCGTTAGGCGCTGCGACTGCCTCATCGCGGCCCTTCACCGCTGCAGTGAGCGCCTTTTCGAGGGAAGCGGAATCACGAAGGAGAGCATTATGCTCAGCTGCGAAACAAACAAAGACAGACCGTTAGTTGAGTATATCACAACGAAGAAGAAGAAGAAGTAAAAAACACTCACTTTCAACCACGCGATGGCGGTTGTCCAACATTGCATGCTGGCGACCCATCGCAAGCACCTACTCTGCCAGGCGAGCAACTTCCTTCACAATGAGCTGCGATGGGAGAAACAGTAAACGATCATCAGATGGTATGGATGATAAATTCGACTGCAAAAATCTGAAGAAGCAAGACTACACATACATGATCCTCCAGTGACGCTGAAGTCGATTGACGCGCAGTCGTCCGGAGAACCATCTGATGCTCCACATCGTGTGGAGAACTTGATTAATTATGCCCGGAGTGGGATGCCAATGGAGGAGAATGAGTCCGCTCAGCCACTTTCTTGGCCTTGGATGTCACGACTCCAGATTCTTTCAAAAATTGGACGTCGCTAGAAGATGACGACGCCGGTTGACAGCAGAACAAAACCAACATCAGGAAAATGCAACTCCAAATAAGAACCAAAGAGAAGAATTGTATACTTACCAATCAAACTTGTCAAAATCGAAGGTTTGGCCCTCTGACTCTGACGACAACTCCTTCGGCAGCCGCATCTTCTTGCAGGAAGATGGCGCCACAACACTCACAGGAACGGCAGGTATCAGCGACTCTGCACCAATAGCTGGGCCCTCCGGAGTCGAAGGGGATGATGCATCCGAATCCTCACTGCGCGAATGCTTGCGAGTGTCTGGACTGCTGGACTCGGGGGCTTCCCCCTCCCCCTCAGATGGGACGGTCGACTCCAACTTGTCCTCTTCCAAAGCTTCACGAGGAATAACCCCCTTAGGAAGAGGGGGTATACAGGGTGACACCTTCCAATCCTGCATACAGGAAACAAGGCAGCACAAGTGAAGAAAAAAGAAGCTTTGGACAAACAAAGCTACTTCGTAGCACAACTGTACCTCAGGAGGAGGATTAGCAGCATCGAATGGAGGTACGGCTGGTTCACTAGGGAGCACATCCTTGGCGGTATACTTGGTGATCAGTCGCACCCTTTTATATACTTCACTCGCGGAAATGCCATCGGCAGATACGCGAGTGACATCGTCCGCGCCAGCCCACTGGAACATAGGGTGGACTCTGGCCTGCAGGGGCTAGACGCGATGGCGCAACTACATGCGAATAACGGCGCAGCCTCCCTCTTCTTTACCCATGCGACTCTCGAGGTCGCAGACGCGCTCGTACAGCACATCTGTCTTCGCAGACTCGTCGGGCATCACCACATTCTTCCAGGAGCACCTCCTCTTGCACGGCATCGCGGGATCGAAAGGCGCGAGTCCGAAGTGGTCTCCGTGGGCCTTCTGGTCGCGGATGTAGAACCACTTATCCCTCCACCCTTGGACGGACGCCATGAGTTTGATGTCAAAATACGTGATGGAGGAGTCGACGTGGATACCGCAGCCTCCTACATCATAGACTACGGCGCTAGACATTGACTACCGCTTCAGCTTGAAGAGACGTTTAAAGAGACCAAAGTGTGGCTCGATTCTGAGCCAGCACTCGCAAAATGTAATGTAGAAAGCAACATGGAGGATGGAGTTGGGGGACAGCTGGTGCAGCTGGAGCCCATAGAAACAAAGGAGGCCCCTGAAGAAAGGATGCAGGGGCAGAGAAAGACCATGAATGATGAACGCTAGGAACATCACCCGGAAACCAGCAGGAGGACAAGGGGTTACCTCACCACCTGGGACTCACGAATCAGGGACCATGGAAGACAGAACTCTGTATTGGCGGAGGAAACGGAGCTCAGACGACTTGATAATGGACGCACACCACGTGCCATTGGTGACACGAGTGCCCGCACCCTTCTTCTTCTCGGCGACGGCGGTGCTGGTGCCCGCAGCAGCGGAGCCGCCCTTCTTCTTGGCAGCAACAGTGGTGGCGGCGGACTCAGCGGCGGCACCTCCTTTCTTCTTCCCCATCTTGCGGTGGCGATGAGAGCGAAGAAAGTAGCTCGGGAAAACACGGAGCTGGTCCAGCACCGTGAACGGAACGAACTCTCGGAGGCAGAGAAGAGCAACAATGGAGATGGAGGCAAAGGCAGAGAAAAGAGTAGATGGGAAAATTACCACCACAGCACTGCTACTTAACCCCCTAGAAGATGTAATCCAACGGCCAGCAAAAACCATATCAGACGCGTGGTGCCCATCGTGATAGACATGTTGAGGACCCAAAGCGTGAACTGTCCCCCACTACCCCCATTATGCGCGGAAATCAAGGAGGCACGGTTAAAACAAAAATTACACACGCCCGGTCAAGCAGGGTCAGAAAATGGGACCCACTGCTGGTCACGTCCTGTCAAAACCGCTCACGCGGGCAACTAAGATCATCACATCGTCAGCACTGATGTCATCATAAATTGAGCAGCAGAAGACTTCAACTACTTTAGTCCTTGCTCGAGTCTTCGACTCCACCAAGCACTCGGGAGCTACTCCCATAGGGAGCGCTGGTTGCGCACCCTACGATTTCCCTTTTTCTTTTTCTCCTCTGCAGGAATACGGATATTCAAAGCATACCCAATCACTCGAATCCGCGATTCGACTATGGACATGGGTTACTCCCATAGGGACTACCGGAGATAAATTCTACTGAAGCAAGCAAACAAAAGACGACTGCAGTCGAAAAGTTCTTTAGTCCCTGCCTGAGTCTTCGACTCAACCAGGCACTCGGGGGCTACTCCCATAGGGAGCGCTGGTCGCGTACCCTATGATTATTTGTACGTCATACTATGTGGCGATAACATTCACACTCAAAGTTTATGGCGAGACCGCCTCATAATTTTTCCCTACAAAGAGACTGCGTCTCCTCGGTAACCCGAATCAACTCCGCGATGACAAAATTTGGATGTCGCGCTTATAGCGGGAAGATAAGACCTGAATAAGGCCTGGCAACACATTTGCTGCACACTACCAGAAATGTATCCGTGCCTACAGGTACGATGAACATGCCTTGACGGACACGTCGAGTGCTCACACTCAGATACTGGAATTTGACTCCTATAAGACCTCCACGGCTTGAGTCGAATTACACCAGCACTTTTCCGAATTCGAGTCCGGGGACTCGAGTTCAAGTAGATTTCGTTGTTTTACCCTAAGGTAGTTAACTGATACCGATACATCGGTTTAATCAAGCACGCACATCAACAATCCCTATGACACAAACAGAGCAGTCAAAAAATACTCATGCACTCAAAAGGCTTCATAAAGTCTCCACTCGAATCTGCGATTCCACTAGACACTCGGGGGTTACTGACATGGGTATACCCTACAGGTACTCGATCTTGGTATATACGGCCTGAATACAATGGAAGCCCACAGCATTGCCAAGGCCCAAATGGAGAACTCGAGTAACCTACCGACTCTTGATTGCTTGCGGAACAAGAAGAAGCTAAAGATAGAAAGTTAAAGGGAAACCCTAACCTGTAACCGACTCGACCTGCTACCCGAGACCTAGCCTATCTATATAAAGGCTAGGAGGGTGTGTCAAGGAGGACACACGCAACCCTAGTTTCCACAACCCTCGCCAGATCGGATCTACGCACCATTGTAATCTTCGATTCATCCATTAATTCCACGAGTAGACAAGCAGGAGTAGGGACCTCTAAGAGTCTTGAACCTGGGTAAACCTTGCGTCCCTTGTGCTTGTTTGCTAGCCGATTGATGTTTCCAGCGCTCCCTCCTTCTCCAAAACCCAAGTCCGTAACAATGGGCATTGATGAGTTATACCCTTGTCAATGAGCATCTCAGCAATCTTCTTATTTACCATGGGAAATGGTGCCTTTTTCTCTCTTTCCTCTTTTCTCATTTTTTTTCTTTTTCTCTTTTTCTCAATATCTGACTCTTTTTTATAAGAAGAATGCTTCATAGACAACTCATTATGTTATGCTGCAGGTTTCCACCATGATTAGGCATGGATTAGACCGGCGGCCCAGGCGTTTCTCTAACACACATACATAACTCCATGGACTTACAAGCTCCCCTTTCATTTCACACCGACGACATCCATAGACAAAAGAGCATGATATCAACTAGGTACAAAGGAGCAGTGCAATGTTGAAAGTGTTCCCTATGACAGCATGGTTCTGCTAATCCCCAACATATAAGTGCAAACATATACAACATAGACGACACAATGGTTCAAGTTTATTAAGGCCAAGAAAAGTAAAGTGTGCCATCAAGTTTATGAGAGCTTTAATCACTAGTTTTCTCATAACAAGTTTAATTCGGAAGGTAGATAAAAACATGAATATACTTGGAATAGAAATGCTAATAGGTAGGTATGGTAGTCTCTTTGGAATAACAATGTTTTAGGAGTTGGATGCATGAGTGGAACTCATACTTGGTTATGGAGGCTAGCAAAAGACTAGGAGCGACCAACTAAGAGAGCAATAATGACCATAATCATGCAGAGCGACAAAACATCATTAATAAAAGAAGAAAGTGATACTACAAGTCGAAAACTAAAGGATCATAAAGGCTATGGTGACTTGGGATAGTCATAACATGGTGTGAGCATGCGCCAAGTCCACCCAAATAAAGCATCAAAGGAGAATACAACAATACTATGCTTTAATATGCTAAAACAACGCATGATTCTTCCAAGCCACATTAAGCAATATGAATTGTTTATAACATGTCATGCTACAGCAAAGATCACTAAGCATAAAGCCAAAACAATATCAAGCATGGAATGACAAAGCATGGGACACAGTCAAAAACAAGCTCTCTTTACCACTTAAGCATGAACTTTCCTACTATTTTCCAATCCAAACCAAACTATTTGAAAACCAATGTATGAAAGAGGGGGTATAACCAATTTATTCAAGAAAACTAAGAAAACCAAGCAAACGAAAACAAAAAACAAAGACGCTCCAAGAACAACACAATTGTGCATTAAACAATAAAAATGAAGTGTTTGGAAGAAACCTGGGATTTTTATTGATGAAGAAGGGGATGCCTTGGGCATCCCCAAGCTTTGACGCTTGTAGTTCTTGGATAATTCTTGGGGTGACACAGGGTGGCATCCCCAAGCTTGAGATTTAGTCCATTCTTCATCTCATTACATCATTCTCTCCATACACCTGAAATTTTTCCTTCATACAAAACTTCACACAATCTTTATTAGCAACATTAGTGCACTCAAGATAATAAGTCTTTAGATTCAGTTTCAACACCAATAAAACTTCCATTAAAACACAATCTACTGTAGCACTTCCCTCAAAAAGCTCAATTCCCCAAAGAGAACCCAAAAAGGAACCAACAAGAAGCAAATGCAAATAATGGCAGAAATCTGTTAAAACAAACCAGCAAGTAAAAACCAATTTTTTCAAAGACCTTTTGTTGCTCAAATCAAAAAGTGTTGAACTAACGAAATTTAGATAACAACCTACGGCAGAATCACAAAAATGCACACCTCAAAATGCGTACAGATATTTTACACGAATTTTTACGGTGAAGCACAAAAATCTGTTTCGGGATATCAACTTTCTCAATCATTACTTCTCTCTCATTAGAGGTTACTCTTGGCACAAAAAGCAAATAAAAAGGATAAGGAGCGGTTATTACTGAGGTAATAACTTCCAAGACTCATCTAAAACTTTTGGGTTATCTCCCAATAAGTACTTTTCTTTAACGCCTTTAACTTAGGCATAAGAAGCAAGAAAAAGAATCAAGTGTTCTCAAATGAAGAAGCATTAAGAGAAAATTTTGTTTTCAGAGGAGAGGCAAAAGAAATCTTCTCTCTCTTCTTAGGAAAGTGTTCTATACCTTTCTTGAGTGGGAGTTGATATTTAATGGTGCCTTCTTTCATATCAATAATGGCACCAACAGTTCTAAGAAAAGGTCTTCCCAAAGTAATAGGACAAGAAGCATTGCATTCAACATCCAAAACATAGAAACAACGGGGACATAGGAATTGTTAACCATAATATGAACATCATTAATTCTCCCCATGAGTTTATTTTTAGCATTATCATCAAGTGGGACATTCAAATAACAATCTTCCAATGGTGGCAAATCAAGCATATCATAAATTCTTCTAGGCATAATAGAAACACTACTATCAAGATCACATAAAGCTTTGAAATCAAAATCATTCACTTTCATACTAATGATGGGTTCCCAACCATCTTCTTGTTTCATAGGAATAGAAGCTTTATGTTTCATATTTTTTTCTTTAATTTTTATGAGAGCATCAGTAATGTGTTTTGTAAAGGCCATATTCATAGCACTAGCATTAGGACTTTTAGAAAGCTTTTGTAGGAACTTAGTAACTTCAGAGATATTGCAACCATCAAGATCAAAATCATAATTATCATCTAAAGTAGTAGAGCTATTACTAGCTTCAACACTAGTGGTAGTGATAGTAGAAACACTAATATTTCTAGCAATTTCATCTTCTCTTTCCCACTTTGCATGCAATTCAGCTAACAATCTAACATTTTCATCAGTTCTAACTTGTATGGCATTAGTGGAAGCAAAGGGATTATCAATAGTTTCAGATTTAGCAGCCATTTTATTCAAAGAAGATTGTGGTTCAGCCAATGATGATATATCTCTTTCAGCATTAGAGAGTTTTTGCTCAATAGTTTTATTGAAATCAGTTTGTTTGCTAATTAAATCTTTAAGCATAACTTCAAGTTCAGAGGGTGCACTCCTATTATTGTTGTAGGAATTTCCATAAGCATTACCATTGTTGGGAGGATATGGCCTATAATTGTTGATACCAAAGTTATTCATGTAGGCATTGTTGCTAAAATTGTTATTTCTTATAAAGTTCACATCAACTTTCTCTTCTTGAGAAACCAAAGAGGCTAAGGGAACATGATTTGGATCAATATGAGCTTTCCCATTAACAAGCATAGATATAATAACATCAATTTTATCACTCAAGGAGGAGGTTTCTTCAATAGAATTTACCTTCTTACCTTGTGGAGCTCTTTCAATGTGCCATTCAGAATAGATAACCATCATATTATCCAGAAGCTTTGTTGCAGCACCCAAAGTAATGGTCATAAAGGTACCGCCAGCAGCAGAATCCAATAGATTTCTTGAAGAATAGTTCAACCCTACATAAAAGGTTTGGATAATCATCCAAGCAGTCAGTCCATGAGTGGGATAATTCGTTACTAAAGATTTCATTCTTTCCCAAGCTTGAGCAACATGTTCATTATCAGATTGTTGAATCTTCATTATTTCACTTCTCATAGATATAATCTTAGCAGGAGGATAGTATTTTCCAATGAAAGCATCTTTGCATTTAGTCTAAGAATCAATACTATTTCTAGTTAGGGATTGCAACCATTCTTTAGCTTTTCCTCTCAAAGAGAAAGGAAACAATTTAAGCTTAATAATATCTCCATCTATATCCCTATGCTTTTGCATCTCACAAAGTTCAACAAAGTTATTTAGATGAGCAGCATCATCTTCATTGCCAATACTAGAAAATTGTTCTCTCATAACAAGATTGAGTAAAGCAAGTTTAATTTCAAAGAAAGTAGCTTCAGGAACAGGTGGAGCAATAGGTGTGCACTGATGACCCACAAGTATAGGGGGTGTATCGCAGTATTTTCGATATGTAAGAGTGTCGAACCCAACAAAGAGTAGAAGGTGCTGGCTAGTGGTATGGATTAGGAATTCTCTACGAATACTTAGCAAACGGATTTTTAGGGGGTTTTGATAAAGCAAGTAAATAAAGTACGAGTAAATAAAAGACAATAAGAATAATTGCAGCAAGTGGCCCAATCCTTTATTCAGCAAAGGACAAGCCGGTTGTATTACTTAAGATGGCCAAACGTTCTCGAGGACACATGGGAATATTGTCAAGTGCTTTCGCTTCATATAGTTGATTAATCTTCTTTAGCTTGCTAAGTGTTGTGTGGGTGAACCTGTGCTAATGTACCAACCTTCCTAGGACTAATACATACTCGTGATTATACCCCTTGCAAGCATCTGCAAGTACAAGAAAGTAATTAAGATAGAAACCTAACCACAGCTTTAAACTCTAAGACCCTGATGTCCCTTGTGCAATGGTTTCCTAACGGGGGTTCAGGTTTCTGTCACTCCGAAAACCCCTACGATTAGTAGCCAAATACACAATGCATTCCCCTAGGCCCATATAGGCGAAATGTCATGTAGTCGACGTTCACATGACACCACTAGAAGAATTACACCACTGATGACCCACAAGTATAGGGGGTGTATCCTAGTATTTTTGAGGGAAGTGAAACCCAATTTATTGATTCGACACAAGGGGAGCCAAAGAATGTTTATAAGCCTTAACAACTGAGTTGTCAATTCAGCTGCACCTGGAAACAATCTTGCTCATAGCAGTTTATCAGTAGCAACAATTTTGTAGTAGGAATAGTAAAGTAACAGTAGTAGTAAAAGTAAAGACAGCAGTAATAATAGCAGTAAACAGTAGGATTCGAGTGCGGTAGGCATAGGGATGGATGGACGGGCATTGCATGGACAAGACAATTCACATAGCAATCAGAACATAGGGCAATTGCAGATAAATAAGATAAAGCATCCAAATACTAGATAATCCTAGGCATGTGTTCCATATATAGTCATACGTGCTCACAATGAGAACTTGCACAACATCTTTTGTCCTGCCAGCCCGTTTGCAGTGGGGCCTCAAGGGAACTACTAGCAATTAAGGTGCTCCTTTTAATAGAGCACCGGAGCAAAGCATTAACACTCCGTGAACACATGTGATCCTCACATCAAAGCCATTCCCTCCAATTATCCCTATTTCTTTCACTTCGGGGCCTTTGGTTCCGGACAACAACGTGTGTATACAACTTGTAGATAATACCATAAACAATACTATCATAATGAATCAATAACATGTTCAGATCTGAAATCATGGCACTCGGGCCCTAGTGACAACCATTAAGCATAACAAGTTGCAACAAAGTCATAAATCACTAACAGAAGATACTAGGCACCATGCCCTAACAATCGGATGCCATTACATGAACAATCTCATCCAATCCCTACCATCCCCATAGCCTACATCGAGGGATTACTCACTCATAGATGGGGGAAACATGGATGGTCGATGGAGAAGCGATGGTGATGATGATGGCGATGATCTCATCCAATTCCCCGTCCCGGCAGGGTGCCAGAACGGAGTTTCTGGTGCTGTTTCGTGGAATCTGGTGGTGGCGGCGGAGCGGAACTCCTTCTGGAAAAACGTCGCCCCCCTGAGTTTTTAGGTTAGAATGCATCTTATAGGCGAAGAGGGAGACCGAGGGGGTGCCTGGGGTGGCCAGACCACCCCCTGGAGCAGCCAGGCCCAACCTGCGCGACCAGGTGGTGTGGCTGGGCCCTAGCCCCTCTCCGTCTTTTATTCTGGCTCCAGGTGTCCCTCGGTAAAATAATGACTTTGGCTTTTGTCCCGTCCAATTCCGAGAATATTCATTTTCTGACTTTCCTGGAACCAAAAATAGTAGAAAACAGGCAGTTGGCACTGTGGCTCTTGTTAATAGGTTAGTCCAAGAAATCATATGAAAAATACTCCAAAGTGTGGACAAAACACAAGTAAGTAGATAAAACCAAGCATGGAACATCAAAAATTATAGATACATTTGCAATGTATCAACATCCCCAAGCTTAACCCCTGCTCGTCCTCAAGTAGGTAAGTGATAAAAAGAAAGAATAATTTTTGAGGTGACATGCACCATCATAAACTTGATCAAAGAATTTGTAAAACATTCAAAGCTGGGATCATAGTACTTCAATCATAACATGAAAGACAAAAATCTAGCAATAAGACAAAGAAACTATGATGCAACATGAAAAGGCACAAACAAAAGTTTCATGAATAACAATGCTTTGCAAGACGTTTGCTTGTTTCACATAAAGAAAACATAGCATAGTAGTATTCAACTTGTCCCTCATAGAGTAGCAAATATAAATGCATAGGACACCTTCAAAGTTCATAAGAGTGACTAGATACAAATACTTTAAAATAAGCAATATCAAGTTATGCATCAATCAACTAGTCTTGGGACAATGCACATAGAACTAAGAATGGCCACTATGCTCTCAAAGTAGGTGCATAAAGATAGAAGGTGGAGACTCAACATATAAGTGGAAGAAAGGCCTTCATAGAAGGAACTAGGGATTCAAGTCTCATAAAGAGCTTCCAAAAATTATGGTACTTAATAGCTATCAGCTCTCATTGCCCCTATCATAAGCATCTTGAAGTGATTAAGATTAAAGTGAACAAACTATGGTGTACATGCTTGACGAAGTATAAGTTAGAAATCTCATGTCCCTTGAATACGAGGGCCGCTCCTCATGCTACTCAAGTTTAGTCACCGGTAAGTTCTTGTCATCGTAAGCACATGTGTATCATGGAGAACCGCCAACGGGGTACCCCTTGCCCGATGATACGGAAGAATCCCCATATCAAAATGACAAGGCAAGCAGACAACGAGCATCTTAGAAATCTTCTTATTTACCATGGGAATATGGTGCTTTTTGTCTCTTTCCTCTTTTCTCATCTTTTTTCTTTTCTCTTTTTCTCAATCTCTATCTCTTTTTTATAAGAAGAATGCTTCATAGATGCTCATTATGGTTATGCTGCAGGTTTCCACCATGACAACATGGATTAGATCAGCGGCCCAGGCGTTTCTCTAACACACATGCATAAATCCATGGACTTACAAGCTCCCCTTTCATTTCACACCGACGACATCCATAGACAAAAGAACATGATATCAACTAGGTACAAAGTACCAGTGCAATGTTGAAAGCGTTCCCCATGGCAGCATGGTTCTGCTAATTCATAACTTACAAAGCGCAAGCATATACACAACATAGATGGGCACAATGGTTCAAGATTATTAGATGCAAGAAAGTAAAGTGTGCCATCAAGTTCGTGAGAGCTTTAATCACTAATTTTCACATAACAAGTTTAATTTGGAAGGTAGATAAAAACATGAATTTACTTGGAATAGCAATAGTGCTAATAGGTAGGTATGGTGGACACAAATGGCATAGGTTTTGGTTTAAGGATTGGATGCACGAGAAGAATTCCCTCTCAATACAGGTTTTTGGCTAGCAAGGTTGGGTAGCAAGCATAAGAGTTGAAGGAAACAAACAAACATACAAGTGATAAAAAAAACATGCAATCTTCCTGGGAAGCACAAAAGATCTTAACTAGAGAATACTAAACTTATGAGCAAAACAAGAAAGATGATGAAATTATATTTCTTTAAGAGTACTTTTGTCTTTTTATTTCAATTCTGAAAATAGTGTTGCTACTGACCGAGCCAGGTTTGCCAAAACCAACTAAATTAACTCAATGATCCCAAAGTGATACCAATACTAAAGACAAGATCAATCATATAACCATGAATTACAAACTAAAATAAGATATGCAAGAGAGTAAATGATACAACTTCTCATTAATATTCCATAACGGCAACTCACACCAAGGGATACATAGACATCTAACGAGAGAGGGGACACTTCCATAATGCAAACCATCCTACATGATAACTTCTCTATTCGTGATATGACTCTACTAAAAAAAGGTAAAAAATAGAAGATAGTGATGTGATACCGCGGCACTCCCCCAAGCTTGGAACAAACCAAGGGGATGCCAAACCTAATGACGAATTACTCCTTCGATGGTGGTGGTATCCTCTCAATGAGCTTTTTGATCAATTTCCCCATGTCCTCGATCTCAAGGGTGAGATTACGAATCAGCTGGGAGTTTTGCTCAATGCGGCTCATGATCATGTCGGGTTGGGAATTTCAGCTCTTGCGATTCTTTCCCCACTCTACCTCCTTGAAGTCTTCTTTTCCTGCATGGCTAGAATGAGGCAAGTCCCAATTGGAGGGTAATTTCTCCTTGGGCATATTCTGGTATTGATGCTCATGGATAAGGGTATGGAAAGGATTCTTGGTGCGTGTAGGAAGTGACCATGGATCTGAACAGTAACGAGGAGGCTTTCCTCCAATTGACATAATCTTGGCAGGGTTTGCCACCACTCCAATTCTTGCAATGGTAGTGCCGGTGTGAGGATGTTGGCCTTGCTTTGTCTCCTCTTCACCTTCACTCTTTATCTCCTTCTTCTGCCTGGGGTCTTGGAAATCTTCCTCCATAGGCTCCTTTCCCTTATCCTTGGCAGACACCATTGTGCTTCTAAGCTTTCCAAAATAGTTCCTAGCAGAAACAGATCGTAACGAAAACACGACGAGAACACGATATACGAACCTCGGGGGATCCGGGGGATTATATATTACGAAGTTTTACAACAAAAGGAAGGTACTGGGAGAAAACAGGTCGGAGACGGAGTTCGAGGTGGCCACACCACCTGGTGGCGTGGCCAGGGTGGGCCCGTGCCACAGGGTGGTGTGGGCCACCCTGGCTCCGTTTCCGTCCCTCTTTTGCTTCTTAGCTTTCCTTGTTGGCTAAAAACTACAAAAATATAACTAGACAGATCTTTCGCGGAACTTTTCTTACTAGAACTGTTACCTATTCGAAAACAGACTCTGTAGGTCTCTGAATTTGGTTTTTGATAAATTTTTCCGGAGTTATAACTTGAAAAGCATCAACATCTTCATTGTAAGAATCTCCAGCAATATAGTGCTTGAGTCACTGCACATTCACCACTTGTGTAGTGTTGTATTTTAAAGAGGAAATTTGTATCGCTCCTGAATGGTACACTTCTTTAATAACGAAAGGTCCTTCCCATTTTGCTAGTAGTTTTCCTGCAAAATATCTGAGACGAGACCTATACGATAGAACTTTCTCACCAACATGGAATTCTCTCTTAAGTATTCTCATATGCTTCACTCCTCCATTCATCCAAAGAACTTAAGTCAAATAATCTTTTTTTACCAGCAAGCTTACAATCTCTATTAAGTTCTTTAACTGCCCAATAAGCTTTTTGTTCTAATTCTAAAGGTAGGTGACAAGCTTTCCCATAAACCATTTTATAAGGAGACATCCCCATAGGGTTTTTATAGGCAGTCTTATAAGCCCATAAAGCATCATTTAACTTTTTAGCCCAATTTTTTCTAGATCTATTAACAGTCTTTTGCAAGATAGATTTAATTTCTCTATTTGATAACTCTACTTGCCCACTAGTTTGGGGGTGATAAGCTGAAGCGATTCTATGATTAACATCATATTTAGCAAGGGTCTTTCTAAAACCACCATGAATGAAATGAGAACCTCCATCAGTCATAAGATACCTAGGCACTCCAAACCTAGGAAAGATAACATCCTTAAGCATTTTTAGAGAGGTCTCCCCGTTAGCACTCTTTGTAGGTATAGCTTCTACCCACTTAGTAACATAATCAATGGCAACAAGAATATAAGTATAACCTTTCGAGGGAGGAAAAGGACCCGTAAAGTCAAATCCCCAACAATCAAAGGGTTCAATAACTAGAGACTAGTTCATAGGCATTTTATTGCGTCTAGAAATATTACCAACACGCTGACACTCGTCACAACATAAAAATAATTTCTTTCATCTTTAAAAAGGTTAAGCCAGTAGAAACCTGATTGTAGCACCTTTTGCGCAGTTCTATCTCCCACATGATGTCCTCCATAGGCACTACCATGACATTTCCGCAATATATCCTTTTGTTCATATTCTGGAACACATCTTCGGATAATACCATCCACTCCTTCATTATATAAATGTGGGTCATCCCAAAAATAATGCCTCAAATCGTAAAAGAACTTCCTTCTTTGCTGAGCTGTGAAAGTTGGAGGCAAATACTTGGATACAATAAAGTTAGCATAATCAGCATACCAAGGGCTCCCTCGCTAGCTTACCCCTACTGCAGCCAACTGTTCATTTGGGAAACTATCATTAACAGGCATAGGATCAAAAGAGATGTTTTCCAATCGAGATAAATTATTAGCTACAGGATTTTCAACACCTTTCCTGTCTATAATATGTAGGTCAAACTCTTGTAAGAGTAGCACCCATCTAATAAGCCTAGGCTTAGCATATTTCTTCGTCATAAGGTACTTAATAGCAGCATGATCAGTATGAATGGTAACTTTTGAGTCAACAATATAAGGTCTAAACTTGTCACAAGCAAAGACGACGGCTAGGAATTATTTTTCAGTAGTAGCATAATTACTTTGAGCAGCATCAAGAGTCTTACTAGCATAATGGATAACATTTAACTTTTTATCAATTCGGAACCCAAGGACAGCACCTATAGCAAAATCACTACCATCACACATTATTTCAAAGGGTAAACTCCAATCAGGCGGTTGAACGATAGGAGCTATAGTTAAAGCGTTCTTAAGAGTTTCAAAAGCTTCCTTACAATCATCATCAAAAACAAAGGGTACATCTTTTTGAAGAAGATTAGTGAGGGGTTTTGATATCTTAGAGAAATCTTTAATAAACCTTATGTAGAAACCAGCATGACCAAGGATACTACGAATACGTTTGATGTCTCTTGGACAGGGCATTTTCTCAATTGCCTCAACTTTAGCTTTATCAACTTCTATGCCTCTTTTAGAAACCTTATGTCCAAGAACAATACCTTCATTCACCATGAAGTGGCATTTCTCTTTCGGCATGAAGTGGGAAGAATGTCTTCCTTATGCTGAATTCTCTTACAACAACAGTTTCTAGAAAAGTCTAAAGATGGCACCATTTGAGGCTCTCTATGGTCGCAAATGCAGAACTCCGATCGGTTGGTCGGGTGCAGGTGAAAGAATATTGTTTGGCCCCGACATTGTAACTCAAGAGGAGGAGAAAGTTCACATCATTCTTGAAAACCTGAATATTGCTCAAAGTCGCCAGAAGAGCAAATATGACAGAAAGCACACGGACATGGAGTATGTCCCTGGTGATCTCGTTTACCTTCGTGTCACTCCCATGAGAGGCACGCACCGCTTTGGTATCAAAGGAAAGCTGGCTCCTAGATACATCGGTCCTTTCAAAATTCGTGGAAGAAGAGGAGAAGTTGCTTATGCTCTTGAGCTCCCTGAACAACTCAAAGTCCATGATGTTTTCCACATCTCTCAACTCAAGAAGTGCTTCAAGGATCCCAGCAGGACCGTGGACCATGAACTCATCAATCTCCAAGAAGATCTGTCTTATCAAGAACACCCCATAAAAATCCTCGAAGTCGTGGAAAAGAAGGACTCGCAACAAGTCCATCAAGTTCTGCAAGGTGCAGTGGTCGCACCATTCCGTTGATGAAGCCACTTGGGAACATGAAGATGAGCTCCGTGCCAAGTATCCTATCCTCTTTGAGTCTTCTTCTTCTTCCTAGAATCTCGGGGCGAGATTCCTGTTTAGTGGGGGAGAGTTGTAGCATCCCAATTGTCTAACAATTGTAATGCTACTTGGCCTAGTAATATAATGGCTACTTCCTATATATAATTGTTGCATTATAATTATATCATGCTCATGTCATCATGCCACCTTGCATTTGAGCATCATATAAAACCCTCTTTCTTTGGTTCTTCTCTCATATGCATTATTATTTGTATTTGCCTCTTGATATTGTATTTGGTTATTGATATACTGCTTGATGCCCAAGTTGAGTTGGGGGCATATCTTTTATTCAAATCCATCACCTTTCTTTTCACCACCTTATAATTCCACCATTCCATTAATCCATGAGCTTTTTTTTCTTTCTTTTGATTTTATCTAGCTCATGGGAAATAGGGTGGATCTAGTTCTTTAAATTCTCTTGCTTGGCCTTTAGTCCACTTTTTGGGAATGCATAAGAATAATGCCATATTATTATTATTGTTTTCAAAAAAATAAAACATGGCAATAAATATTTTGCATGGGCCATGCAAGAGTACCATCACCATTAGCCCATTTATTTCTCTTGGTTTTATTGGTTCTTTTCTTGGTGGATCATCTCCATCCCTCTCCACATTCCCTTTTTCTCATCAACACCTTTTTCTTTATTTTTCTTCATGCATGATCACATGAGGAATTATCCATATTGTTTTTCCTTTTTCCTCTACACTTGCCATGTCATGATCATGTATCTTTTAATCTCTACACCCCTCACCCCTTCATCTTGACTTGATCTATAAGCATGTTTAAAACTCTAAAAATTCTAAACAAAACCCTAACCCTAGTTTTCTCTCCTACCCTCTCTCTCTAAACCCTAACTCTTATTTTCACCTCTCTTTCTTCCACTCCCTCTCTCTACCATGCTAGCCCCACCTGGCCACCCTCTCTCCCTGGCCCCACACCTCAGCTACCCCTACCCCATCCCTAACAAACCCTAACCCGAGCCCTCTCTAAGCTAACCCTAGCTACACCCGAGCCCCCTCTTTCTCTTACCTCTTCCTTCCTCTATGCCATGCTGGCCCCAGCTGCTACTCCCCACCGTCCCCACCTGGCAGCCTACCTGCCCTGCCCTGGCTGCCCTAGGTCGAGCCCCAGCTCGACCACAGTGAGAAGGAAAGTGGCCTGAGGCCACTTTATCCAACCCGATCCCCACGGCGACCCTCTTCCCCCTCCCTCGTTTGTCCTCACCCACATGCCTCCTCCGCCTCTCCCTAGATCCCCCAGTACCCTGCCCTCTCCCCTCCTTCTTCTTCTTCCACGACGACCTCTCCCTCTCGTCGGCACCTGCCAGTACCCCGGCCGTCTCCTCGTTCATGCCAGCGAGCACGACGTGGAAGTGGTCGAGGAGATCGAGGACGTCCCTCTACGCCGCCCTGTACACGCCGACATGGAGAAGAAGCCCCAAGATCGCCAGTACCCACGCCGCCCGACTGCAAACCCTAACCCGCCAGGACGCCAGCAACCCCGACGATCCATTGCGCCTCCGGCCGTGCCACCACCACCGACCACCCCGCGGTGAGTCCCTCTCCCTCCCTGACACCCTCCGCCTCGCTGTCGCCGTCTAGCGCCGCCATTCTTTTTGCCGAGCGCCTTCGGTGCACGGTAGCCGCTGCCGTCTGTTCCGCGCCACGCCTCACACAGGCATATCTAGCCGCCACCTGCTCCTCCATCATCCTCCCGTAAACAGCCGCACTGGCTATCACCGGCAGCGCGCGCGCCCGCGACGCGAGTTTGATTCCCCATGCCGCGCCGTGCGTTCCGACACGAATCTGACGCTCAGTTCTGAGAAGGAAGAGCAACAGTACGGGCCGTGGTAATCTTATATTTAGCCCCCTCTTTTTATCTCGCGATCAACCCGCGGTCCAGCCTACCCCACCTGCCAGCCATTGTGCCTTTTTTGCAAAAAGGCACCCGCCCTTTCTTCACCCCTAACCCGCGGTCCAGCATGGCCCACTTGTCAGCCCCTGCAGGTCCAGCCGCTGACACGTGGGCCTCTAGTTCGGTGGCCCACCGGTCAGCCTGAGTGGCTAGCTAAGCCCGCGGTAGAAAAGAGTTTTCCGCGCGCGTGTGCCCCGCCAGCAGCTGGCCCACCTGTCTGTGACTGTGGCTAGGTTGGCCTAAGTGTAAAACGTTTTTTGTTTTCTGTTTTAAAATAAATTTTCCAGAAATTGTTTAAATTCATATTCAAATCAGATTTAAATCACTTTTAAAATACAAATCCAAACAATACATGTAATATATGTTTTGGAATCAGAAAAATGTGAGGAATTCAAATATGCCATTCAAAATAATGTTTGAACAATTTAAATTTTCGAGATGATTAAAATTACAATAAAATGCCCTTTTCTTAATAAATTAATAACTTTAATTCTATAACTCCAAATTTGGCAAATAATATGTCTAAATCGATCAGCGCGACAAGCCCGTTCTCTCTATGCAGTCCTTATTCTGAATTGAAGCATGCATCATGTCATTCATAAAAACCTGAACTGTTTATGGCAATAAAATTTGACTAAATAAATAATAAAATGCTTTATTTCTTGTATCCACACCTCACCTTTGCCATGCTACTTTAATGCCATGTAAATTGTGCATCATTCATCATGGCATGCTTGTTTTCTTGTCACATCCTTAATTCATATGGTTGTGCACTTTATTTATGTTGGCCCTTGTTTGTTTGGTTCTTCTTCGAATAGACGCCCAGTAGGAGAATTACCAGGAATCACAGGAGTACTACCCAGATCCATCTCTCGCTTCAACTGAGCTGCTAGGCAAGTACTACCACATGCTTGCATACATACAGTACCTATTGCCTCTATCTTATTCTTGCATCATTGAGTCGCGATTGCATTAAATTGAATCCCAAGTACTGCATAGCCTTTATTTTTAAACCCCACCAAAGCTTGTTCCTCCATCCCATGAGCCATTACTATAGGAGTTGTTTGAGCCATGCGAGTCGTAGAAAAGCATGCATAGGGTATGTGAGTGTCTGATGGATCACGAGGTACCTAAACAACTTAACCTGAGTAGTAATGGGATAACTAATGAAAGAGGCACCGGTGACCAATATCTGCTATTTGGTTTTTCATGCTCACTTGTGTCCCGTAGGACCCCGAGTACTTGATTCCTGTTCCTTGACTATTCGCACTATCCACATCCGGGAGGCCTTATGGACCCCCCTGAGCCAGAGCTTGATTCATTCTTATTTCTTGGGGCCACAATTAGTTTGGGGCTTTATTACTATCCTGTACTTATTCCATGTTACTGCTTTATTTAAGATTGTGCGAGGAGCACCTGTACTGTTTTGGATCGTGACACGTTTTCGCTGTATCGACAAGCCCAGTCACATTTTTGGGTTCCTAGTCGTTTACCGCCGTCCACACAAACCTTGGGTCCGTCTCGGAGCCGGCCAACTTCGTTGCGGGTAGCTTAATGGGGTGGCCCCCTGAAATATTTCTGAATCATGTGATTGCTTTGTCGTGAATGCCTCGTTGGGTTTTGATTTGGTTTTTCCGAGGTTGATCGAGTGTGTGTTGCTATTCGTGCACCCCTGCAGGGTAAATCTTTCTAAAAGCCGTGTCCGCAGTTATGGACGACTTGGAGCACAGTTTCTCGATCATAGACAAGTATAACTAAAGTACCGCTTTTAATTTGACTAAGTACTTGACTAGTAAATAGTGCAATGCTCATGGAATGGTTAATGGTTAATCAAACTGCCAACGGATGATGGGGGGTTGTTCGTCCGCTTCCTCGTTGGTAAGCGAGGAGGAGGATGGATCTGTTAATTATACTGATATAACTGTTGTCCTTAATTCACGGACATCCGTCTATCATTGGTTAGGCGGATGGTTAGCGAGTATCTATAGAATTACTAGATATTATCTTTTGCTACAATTGCATCACCCCAGGTTGTGTCCCCTTTAGCGGCATAAAGACTTGCTGAGTACCCCTAGGGTCTCACACGATAAATTGTTTGATTCAGATGAACAGGTGTACCCGCAAGATGGATACTGGGTGGAGGAGACAGATGATGTTGGCAACGATCATTCGGTGTAGAGATTCCGGGAACGGGGATCCGTGAGATCTGTGGGCGGGATGTGTTTATTTATGGGGCATCTTATGCCGATTTGCTTCTTGTCCGTACTCGGATCTTGTTTTCCGCTTCTGCCTGACACTCTGATGTTTGCTGTATGAGGAGCTATCCTGAATTATTATCTCTATCTAGGATATTTGAATCTTGCCATATGGCGTTGCAATATTTCTATTTCTTTTAGATGGAATGGCTCTGAGGACTGTTATATGTGGCTTGCATACATACTCATTTGTGTATGTAGTTGATCCCTTCGCCTGCCGATTACGCCGCTCGTTCTTGTCCCGATGTTCTGAAAGTGGTTAGGACGGCCGAAAGGTCTACCGTGAGTGGCCCTGGGCCCCACCGTACTATTTTAACCACTTTCGTTCGTCCAGGCATGTAACTAAGAGCGTAATTCAACCGAGGTAGTTACAATTGGTATCAGAGCCATCCCGCCCTTCAGGGTCTCAGCCAAAATGGTCGTTGTCAGTCTAGCAAATATTTTTGGTACTTATGTATACTAGGGAAAAACAAAACGTGAGAGTAGGACTGCTTCCATTTTTCTTCTTACCCACCCACCCACCCTTTTTCTGGTAAGGAAGTGTAACGTTTTCAATCGTCTTCTAAAAATTCAAACTAGGATTCACGTGTTCTGGGTTCCGTAGTACCATAGGTTGTGTGTGTGTGTGTGTGTAATTCCTTGTCTATCTATTACATCCAAATGTTATCACTATCTGCCTTTTGGTTATCAACTGTTGGTACATTCAATACCGACAGGCCTTTGTAAACCGACGCGATCTATTTGATTCGTTGTATACCGATGCGATCTATCTTACTCTTTGTTATCCGACGTTATCTTGTTGGGGTGTTCTTTTTCGTAGTTACCAATCTTAAGAAGAAGGTGTTGGGATATGTGTTTTACCGATTCATGTGCGAAGTAATGATTTGAGTGCGGGATGGAGTCGCGGCCATACCACTACTGTTATCATTTGCTCTTGTATATTGAACTAGTAGAGTTACTAATCTTGATTCGTTAAGTGGTTTTGCGCATATAGTGGTATTTTAATGCCGAAATTTGCGGAAAAAATTTTCTTTGTTAGTTGTCTATCACACTCCTTGTTTAGTCGTGTGTGTATGCTTAGTATCTTCTAGTTGCCTTGAAGTTTGTTGATATTTTAATATCATCTCAGTGAATTGCATCCTTTAATCTTGGTTAATTCCATTTTGGTACTATTTTGGATTATTATCATTCTCCATTATAGTACTGACTTGTGTTTTATATCAATCACAGGATGGCACCACCACGCCGTTCTGAGGAGGACATACCACCTGAACTTGGGGCTGCTTTGGCAAGTATTGCAAATGCTTTGGGCACTATGCAGCAGAACCAGCAGCGCTTCGAGGAAAGCGTGAGGAGGAATGAGTTTTTTCCGCTACCTCCACCTCCCAAGCGAGGAGACATCAAGAGTTTTCTCAAGTTCAACCCACGCCAATTTGAAGTGTCTGATCAGCCACTTGATGCGGATGATTGGCTTCATGAAGTGTCAAGGTTGCTGATGACTGCGGATGTTCCCGATCAAGAATGGGTCAAATGTGCCACTCACCTTCTGAAGGGAGATGCAGCTCTCTGGTGGGAAAATTACCTCAAGGCAGATCTCTCGGGTTTTCAGCCTACTTGGGAGCAATTCACTGCTGCTTTCAAAGAGCAATATCTGTCAGAAATTGTCATGGAAAGGATGAAGGAAGTGTTTCTTAACCTCAAGCAGGGCACTGACAATGTCAACTCCTACATCAGAAACTTCATGAATCTTTCTCGGTATGGTGGCCATGAGATCTCTGATGACAAGAAGAAGCAAAAGAGGTTTAGGCAAGGCCTCAATGCTTCCATCAAATATGCAATCACTCATGCAAGGCCGGTGTCTTTTCTGGAACTCCAACACACAGCTCTGCAGGAAGAAGCAAGTAGGCAAGTGTTTGAGGAGTCAAAGAAACACAGCCGTGAGACAACAAGCTCTTCTGCTATGACAGCTCCTTCTAAGCGTCGTGTCTGGGTTCCTAACACCCCACCGTCTCTCTCTGCTCCACCAAGACCTTCAAGCTACGCACCAAGGCCACCAAACTCCTTCACTGCGGCTCCCAGGGGCTACAACCACAACTACCCTGGAGCGCCTGGCGGAGTCCCTGGCTACGTTGCTCCACGTCCACCTGGTGCTTGCTACACTTGTGGAAACACTGGGCATCAGCACTAGAATTGTCCAATGAACAACAAATCTCTTCCACCACCACCTCCAAGACCTGCGGCAAGTGCTCCTATGATTCGTGCACCTCCACCTCGGGCTCTCAACATCAACACCAAGCCTGGGTCTACGGTTGCTCGCGCCAACTGTGTCAACGCTTCTCAAGCTAAGCATGCTCCTGGAGTTGTCATGGGTATGCTTCCTGTTAACTCAGTTCCTGCATGAGTTTTGTTTGATTCTGGTGCTTCACATTCTTTTGTTTCTCACAAATTTGCAAATGAGCAAGATCTGGCTATGGTTCCTTTATTACATCGTCTTGTGGTACAATCTCCTGGGTCAAACATGAGGGCTGCTCATATTAGCCATGGCAATCAAATTGAGATTGGTGGCTCTTCGTTTCCGGATTCCTTAATTATTCTGGGTAATTCTGATATTGATGTTATCTTGGGCATGGATTGGTTGACAGCAAATGCAGCTGTGATTCATTGTGCTGAACATTCGGTTTCTCTGAAAATTCCTGAAGGCCATATAGTCTATTCTCCAAGTCTGACTCCTACAATTCAGCTTTACTCTTTGGCGGCTCTGAATGATGATGCTATGGAAGGTATTCAGAGTGTTCCTGTAGTCTGTGAGTTCCCAAATGTCTTTCCTGAAGAGTTGCCAGGTATGCCTCCGGATCGTGAGGTTGAGTTTGTCATTGAACTTGAACCTGGTACCGCTCCTATCTCCAAGCGGCCTTATAAAATGGGTCCTGCTGAGTTGGCTGAACTCAAACGTCAGTTGGATGAACAAGAGAAGTTGGGTTTCATTCAGCACAGTACTTCTTCTTGGGGTAGTCCAACCATCTTTGTGAAGAAATGAGACAAGACTGATAGACTTTGTGTTGACTATCGGGCACTCAATGCTAAAACAATCAAGAATAAATATCCCTTCTGCGGATTAATGATCTCTTCGATCAGCTAGCTGGAGCTGTGGTATTCTCTAAGCTTGATTTGAGAAGTGGTTATCATCAAATCAAGATCCACAAGGAAGATGTTCCTAAAACAGCTTTCACCACCCGTTATGGCCTGTATGAGTACACGGTCATGTCTTTCGGTCTCACCAATGCACCTGCCACCTTCTCGAGGCTTATGAACTCGGTTTTCATGGAGTATCTTGACAAGTTCATTGTGGTCTATCTGGATGACATTCTAGTCTATTCTAAGTCAAAGGAAGAACATGAAGAACACCTTCGGTGTGTCCTAAACAAGCTTCGTGAGAACCGCCTGTATGCGAAGTTCTCCAAGTGTGAGTTTTGGCTGCCTCAAGTCACCTACCTTGGTCACGTCATCTCTGCCAAGGGTATTGCCGTCAACCCAGAAACTATTAAGACAATTATGGACTGGCTTGCACCCATAAATGTCAAAGAAGTCCGGAGTTTCCTTGGTTTGGCCAGTTACTGTTGTCGATTCGTTCAAAACTTCTCAAAGATTGTGAAGCCTCTTACCGATCTCCTCAAGAAAGGCAAGAAATACCTTTGGACTCCTGCATGTCAAGCAAGCTTTGAAACACTCAAAGAGAGGCTCACTTCCACACCAGTCTTGGTTCCTCCAGATACATCAAAGGCTTTCCAGATATTCTTTGATTCTTCATTGCAAGGATTGGGTGTGGTCCTTATGCAAGAAAAGCAAGTTGTTGCTTATGCCTCTCGACAGTCGAAGACGCATGAGATCAACTATCCTACACATGACCTCGAACTCACAACAGTTGTCTTTGCTTTGAATGTATGGAGGCATTACTTGCTTGGCAACCGTTGTGAGATCTTTTCTGATTACAAGAGTCTGAAGTATATCTTCACACAGCCTGATCTCAACCTTCGTCAGAGGAGGTGGATTGAAACAATTAATGATTTCGATTTGACCATCAACTACACTCCGGGCAAAGCCAATGTCATGGCCGATGCTCTCAGCCGAAAAGCTTATGTTAACAATCTCATGGTGGAAGAACAACAGCCTCTCTTGTGCGAGGAATTCCGCAAGCTCAACCTTGAAATTGTGGATCAAGGGTATCTTCTGAACCTTCTAGCAACACCTCTCTTGGAAGAAAAGGTCTGTTCCATTCAGCTTGGTGATCCTTACACTAAAAAGATCATCTCCAACATTCAGCTACCGAAGTATGAGTCTTTCCACGTAGATGACCAAGGCACTCTTTTCTTTGAACACCGGATGTTTGTTCCGAACTACCCGGGTTTAAGAGAGCAAGTTCTCAAGGAGGCGCATGATTCTGTTCTTTCTATCCACCCTGGCAGCACTAAGATGTACATGGACTTAAAAACACAATATTGGTGGCCTGGTTTGAAACGATATTGTGCCAAGTATGTCTCGAAGTGCGATGTTTGTCGCAGAGTTAAAGCTGTCCATCAGAAACCTTCCGGTCTTCTACAGCCATTGAAGCCTCCGGAATGGAAATGGGAGAAAGTAGAGATGGACTTCATCACTGGTTTTCCAAGGTCGCAGAAGGGCAACAATGCAATCTTTGTTGTCATTGACAGGCTTTCCAAAGTAGCTCACTTCTTTCCAGTCAAGGAAACAATTTCTGCAATTCAGTTGGCTGAGCTCTAAATCAACAGAATTGTCTCTCTATATGGAGTTCCTCTTGAGATCAGTTCAGACCGTGGAAGTATCTTCACTTCCAAGTTCTAGGGAAGTTTCCAAAATGCTTTGGGAACAAAATTAAATTTCAGCACAGCTTACCACCCTCAGTCGCAAGGACAAGTTGAAAGGATCAATCAGATTCTGGAAGATATGCTTCGTGCTTGCGTTATCTCTTTCGGCGTGAAGTGGGAAGAATGTCTTCCTTATGCTGAATTCTCTTACAACAACAGTTTCCAGAAAAGTCTAAAGATGGCACCATTTGAGGCTCTCTATGGTCGCAAATGCAGAACTCCGATCGGTTGGTCGGGCGCAGGTGAAAGAATATTGTTTGGCCCCGACATTGTAACTCAAGCGGAGGAGAAAGTTCACATCATTCTTGAAAACCTGAAGATTGCTCAAAGTCGCCAGAAGAGCAATTATGACAGAAAGCACACGGACATGGAGTATGTCCCTGGTGATCTCGTTTACCTTCATGTCACTCCCATGAGAGGCACGCACTGCTTTGGTATCAAAGGAAAGCTGGCTCCTAGATACATCGGTCCTTTCAAAATTCGTGGAAGAAGAGGAGAAGTTGCTTACGCTCTTGAGCTCCCTGAACAACTCAAAGTCCATGATGTTTTCCACATCTCTCAACTCAAGAAGTGCTTCAAGGATCCCGGCAGGACCGTGGACCATGAACTCATCAATCTCCAAGAAGATCTGTCTTATCAAGAACACCCCATAAAAATCCTCGAAGTCGCAGAAAGAAGGACTCGCAACAAGTCCATCAAGTTCTACAAGGTGCAGTGGTCGCACCATTCCGTTGATGAAGCCACTTGGAAACGTGAAGATGAGCTCCGTGCCAAGTATCCTACCCTCTTTGAGTCTTCTTATTCTTCCTAGAATCTCGGGGCGAGATTCCTGTTTAGTGGGGGAGAGTTGTAGCATCCCAATTGTCTAACAATTGTAATGCTACTTGGCCTAGTAATATAATGGCTAATTCCTATATACAATTGTTGCATCATAATTATATCATGCTCATGTCATCATGCCACCTTGCATTTGAGCATCATATAAAACCCTCTTTCTTTGGTTCTTCTCTCATATGCATTATTATTTGTATTTGCCTCTTGATATTGTATTTGGTTATTGATATACTGCTTGATGCCCAAGTTGAGTTGGGGGCATATCTTTTATTCAAATACATCACCTTTCTTTTCACCACCTTATAATTCCACCATTCCATTAATCCATGAGCTTGTTTTTCTTTCTTTTGATTTTATCTAGCTCATGGGAAATAGGGTGGATCTAGTTCTTTAAATTCTCGTGCTTGGCCTTTAGTCCACTTCTTGGGAATGCATAAGAATAATGCCATATTATTATTATTGTTTTCACAAAACTAAAACATGGCAATAAATATTTTGCATGGGCCATGCAAGAGTACCATCACGATTAGCCCATTTATTTCTCTTGGTTTTATTGGTTCTTTTCTTGGTGGATCATCTCCATCCCTCTCCACATTCCCATTTTCTCATCAACACCTTTTTCTTTATTTTTCTTCATGCATGATCACATGAGGAATTATCCATATTGTTTTTCCTTCTTCCTCTACACTTGCCATGTCATGATCATGTATCTTTTAATCTCTACACCCCTCACCCCTTCAGCTTAACTTGATCTATAGGCATGTTTAAAACTCTAACAATTCTAAACAAAACCCTAACCCTAGTTTTCTCACCTACCCTCTCTCTCTCTAAACCCTAACTCTTATTTTCACCTCTCTTTCTTCCACTCCCTCTCTCTACCATGCTGGCCCCACCTAGCCACCCTCTCTCCCTAGCCCCACACCTCAGCTACCCCTACCCCATCCCTAACAAATCCTAACCCGAGCCCTCTCTAAGCTAACCCTAGCTACACCCGAGCCCCCTCTTTCTCTTCCCTCTTCCTTCCTCTATGCCATGCCGGCCCCAGCTGCTACTCCCCACCGTCCCCACCTGGCAGCCTACCTGCCCTGCCCTGGCTGCCCAGGTCGAGCCCCAGATCGACCACGTAAGAAGGAAAGTGGCCGAGGCCACTTTATCCAACCCGAGCCCCACGGCGACCCTATTACCCCTCCCTCGTTTGTCCTCACCCACACGCGTCCTCCATCTCTCCTAGATCCCCCAGTACCCTGCCCTCTCCCCTCCTTCTTCTTCTTCCACGACGACCTCTCCCTCTCGCCGGCACCGCCAGTACCCCGACGTCTCCTCGTTCCAGCCAGCGAGCACGACGTGGAAGTGGTCGAGGAGATCGAGGACGTCCCTCTACGCCGCCCTGTACACGCCGACATGGAGAAGAAGCCCCAAGATCGCAAGTACCCGCGCCGCCCGACGCAAACCCTAACCCGCTAGGACGCCAACAACCCCGGTGATCTGTTGCGCCTCCGGCCGTGCCACCACCACCGACCACCCCGCGGTGAGTCCCTCTCCCTCCCTGACACCCTCCGCCTCGCTATCCCGACTAGCGCCGCCGTTCTTTTCGCCGAGCACCTTCGGTGCACGGTAGCCGCTGCCGTCTGCTCCGCGCCGCGCCTCGCAGAGGCATATCTAGCCACCGCCTGCTCCTCCGTCATCCTCCCATAAACAGCCGCACTGGCTATTACCCGCAGCGCGCGCGCCCACGATGCGAGTTCGATCCCCCGTGCCACGCCACGCGTTCCGACACGAATCTGACGCTCAGTTCTGAGAAGTAAGAGCAACAGTACGGGTCGTGGTAATCTTGTATTTAGCCCCCTCTTTTTATCTCGCGATCAACCCGCAGTCCAGCCTACCCCACCTGCCAGCCGCTGTGCCCTTTTTGCAAAAAGGCACCCGCCCTTTCTTCACCCCTAACCCGCGGTCCAGCATGCCCCACTTATCAGCCCCTGCATGTCCAGTCGCCGACACGTCGGCCTCTAGTTCGGTGGCCCACCGGTCAGCCTCAGAGGCTAGCTAAGCCCGTGATAGAAAAGAGTTTTCCGCGCGCGTGTGCCCCGCCAGCAGCTGGCCCACCTATCTGTGACTATGGCTAGGTTGGCCTAAGGGTAAAACGTTTTTGTGTTTTCTGTTTTAAAATAAATTTTCCAGAAATTGTTTGAATTCAAATTCAAATCAGATTTAAATCACTTTTAAAATACAAATCCAAACAATACATGTAATATATGATTTGGAATCAGAAAAATGTGAGGAATTCAAATATGCCATTCAAAATAATGTTTTAACTTTAATTCTATAACTCCAAATTTGGCAAATAATATGTCTAAATCGATCAGCGCGACGAGCTCGTTCTATCTATGCAGTCCTTGTTCTGAATTGAAGCATGCATCATGTCATTCATAAAAACCTGAACTGTTTATGGCAATAAAATTTGACTAAATAAATAATAAAATCCTTTATTTTCTTGTATCCACACCTCACCTTTGCCATGCTACTTTAATGCCATGTAAATTGTGCATCATTCATCATGGCATGCTTGTTTTCTTGTCGCATCCTTAATTCATATGCTTGTGCACTTTATTTATGTTGGCCCTTGTTTGTTTGGATCTTCTTTGAATAGACGCCCAGCAGGAGAATTACCAGGAATCACAGGAGTACTCCCAGATCCATCTCTCGCTTCAACTGAGCTGCCAGGCAAGTACTACCACATGCTTGCATACATACAGTACCTATTGCCTCTATCTTATTCTTGCATCATTGAGTCGCGATTGCATTAAATTGAATCCCAAGTACTGCATAGCCTTTATTTTTAAACCCCACCAAAGCTTGTTCCTCCATCCCATGAGCCATTACTACAGGAGTTGTTTGAGCCATGCGAGTCGTAGAAAAGCATGCATAGGGTATGTGAGTGTCTGATGGATCACGAGGTACCTAAACAACTTAACCTGAGTAGTAATGGGATAACTAATGAAAGAGGCACCGGTGACCAATATCTGCTATTTGGTTTTTCATGCTCACTTGTGTCCCGTAGGACCCCGAGTACTTGATTCCTGTTCCTTGACTATTCGCACTATCCACATCCGGGAGGCCTTATGGACCCCCTTGAGCCAGAGCTTGATTCATTCTTATTTCTTGGGGCCACAATTAGTTTGGGGCTTTATTACTATCCTGTACTTATGCCATGTTACTGCTTTATTTAAGATTGTGCGAGGAGCACCTGTACAGTTTTGGATCGTGACACGTTTTCGCTGTATCGACAAGCCCAGTCACATTTTCGGGTTCCCAGTCGTTTACCGCCGTCCACACAAACCTTGGGTCCGTCTCGGAGCCGGCCAACTTCGTTGCGGGTAGCTTAATGGGGTGGCCCCATGAAATATTTCTGAATCATGTGATTGCTTTGTCGTGAATGCCTCGTTGGGTTTTAATTTGGTTTTTCCGAGGTTGATCGAGTGTGTGTTGCTATTCGTGCACCCCTGCAGGGTAAATCTTTCTGAAAGCCGTGTCCGCGGTTATGGACGACTTGGAGCATAGTTTCTTGATCATAGACAAGTATAACTAAAGTATAGCTTTTAATTTGACTAAGTACTTGACAAGTAAATAGTGCAATGCTCATGGAATGGTTAATAAAACTGCCAACGGATGATGCGGGGGTTGTTCGTCCGCTTCCTCATTGGTAAGCGGGGAGGAGGATGGATCTGTTAATTATACTGATATAACTGTTGTCCTTAATTCATGGACATCCGTCTATCATTGGTTAGGCGGATGGTTAGCGAGTATCTATAGAATTGCTAGATATTATCTTCTGCTGCAATTGCGTCACCCCAGGTTGTGTCCCCTTTAGCGGCATAAAGACTTGCTTAGTACCCCTAGGGTCTCACACGATAAATTGTTTGATTCAGATGAACAGGTGTGCCCGCAAGATGGATACTGGGTGGAGGAGACAGATGATGTTGGCAACGATCATTCGGTGTAGAGATTCCAGGAACGGGGATCCGTGAGATCTGTGGTCGGGATGTGTTTATTTATGGGGCATCTTATGCCGATTTGCTTCTTGTCCGTACTCGGACCTTGTTTTCCGGTTCCGCCTGACACTCTGATGTTTGTTGTATAAGGAGCTATCCTGAATTATTATCTCTATCTAGGATATTTGAATCTTGCTGTATGGCGTTGCAATATTTCTATTTCTTTTAGATGGAATGGCTCTGAGGACTGTTGTATGTGGCTTGCATACATACTCATTTGTGTATGTAGTTGATCCCTTCGCCTACCGATTATGCCGCTCGTTCTTGTCCCGATGTCCTGAAAGTGGTTAGGACGGCCGAAAGGTCTACCGTGAGTGGCCCTGGGCCCCACCGTACTATTTTAACCACTTTCGTTCGTCCAGGCATGTAACTAAGAGTGTAATTCACCGAGGTAGTTACAAATATCTATCAAGAAAACAAAAATGGGTCTTTTTAGACAACCTTTCTAACATTTGATCAACAAAGGGAAGTGGGTAATGATCTTTCTTAGTAACTTTGTTAACTTCCCCGAAATCAATGCACATCTATAACCTACTACTATTCTTTGGGGAATAAGCTCATCATTATCATTAGGGACGATGATAATTCCCCCTTTTTAGGAACACAATGAACAGGACTAACCCATTCACTATTAGCAATAGGGTAAATAATACCAGCATCAAGGAGTTTCAATACCTCATTTCTTACCACTTCCTTCATCTTAGGATTTAAACGTTGTTGGTGCTCTACCACTGGCTTTGCATTTGGTTCTATATTGATAGCATGCTGACATATAGTAGGAGAAATCCCTTTTATTTCATCTAGAGTGTAGCCCATAGCCCCTCGGTGTTTCTTCAGTACCTCCAATAACCTTTCTTCTTCCTTCCCTGAGAGTTCAGAGCTAATAATAACAGGATATATCTTATTATCATCAATGTAAGCATATTTAAGATCGTTAGGTAAGGGTTTCAAATCGAAGACTGGATCCTTTTTGCGTGGTAACGTGGTACCCAAGTCTTCTACAGGCAAGTTATGCTTAAGCATTGACGACGGAGAATCTCGTCAATCTCATTCCTTTCTTCCATGAAGATCTCACATTCGTGGTCTTCCATAAATTGATGCAAAACATTGTTAGGAGCAAGAGAAATAGAAGCAAGTTGTTCAACTCGAAAATCCTGATTATGGGCAATGGCGGATCTAGGATTTTACCAATAGGTATGCCGTACTAAAATTTGATGACATTTTAATAAAAATATTTAGTAATTCAGTAAATAATTACACAATTTGTATTGTAAAATGGAATAGAAGCAATAAATAATATTACTCCTTCCATTTATTTACTTTGTTTTCTAAGTTTATTCAAAGTCAAATTTTATGAAATTTGATCTAATATTTAAGATAAAATATCAAAATCTTTAATATTATATATATAGTATCAAAAATTTTAAAAAATATATTTTCATATTATATGCATTTTGCATTATGAATTTCAATATTTTTTTCTATATTCTCGATCAAACATGATAAATTTTAACTCTCACAAAACACAAAAAAGATTTAAAAGAAAAACAGAGGGAGAAAAGGTCAAAGAAACTTACAATTTTCCTGGAGTGTGCGACGTGCCGACGTCGATTATCCTGCTCTCGTGGGCCGGGGCTCCTGGTGGGCAGAGGAGAAGAAACTGGTGCTCAGCTTTGTGGCAACGTCTAGGTCGTGGCGTGCACAGGTGGGCACCGCGTAGACCGGCCAGAGTGCAGTCCTGATTGGACAATCTACTCCTCGTCTCCTTCTGAGTCCTGACCACTGTGGCAGGGTGTGGCCGTGGCGCTGGTGGCGGCGTCCGGCATGGTTATTCGACGCGGCGCTGCCGTCTAGGTAGGTTACTCCTGGGTGTAGATTTGTAGTCGGGGGTGTATGTGAAGGTCAAATGGTTTGCAATGGATCAACAATCGATCAGGTATCTAGGAAAAAAACAATCGATCAGGTATTCTCTTCTTTCTATTAGGCAACACACGATACCTTTGGGCTAAACACATCAGATGACCACTTTTGCATCGATCAGCCGTTAATTTTCTCTTCCTAATACATAGTACCATGCATGGGATGCGGGGTATGCCGTGGCCCACCCGGCATACCCCCTAGATCCGCCACTGATTATGGGTTTCATTTTCACAAGGTTCTTTAGTAAATTTCGAAAAATTAAACTCATAAGATTCCCCATCAAACTTAGTCAAGATTTTCTCCCTCTTGCAATCTATAATAGCTCCACAAGTACTCAAAAAAGGTCTACCAAAAATGATGGGATAAGTTTTACTAGCAGCTGAACCAAGTACTAGAAAATTAGCAAGATATTTAATCTTACCACAAAGAACTTCTACATCCCGCACAATACCAATTGGAGAGATGGTCTCTCTATTAGCAAGGTGAATGACCACATCAATCTCTTCCAGTTCGCAGGGACTGATTTATGCATAATTTCCTTGTCAAGCTCATAAGGAATAGCACTTGAACTTGGACCAATATCACATAAACCATAATAGCAATGATCACCAATTCTAATAGAAAGCATAGGGACACTAGCCTTTTTAGTTCTATTAGGATGTGAAACAATATTAGAAGCATCTTCACAAAAGACTATGTGTCCATCTTCTACACTTTTAGTGACAATGTATTTCACAATTGCTACAACAGGTTCAATGTTTATTTGTTCATCAGGTTTTACAGTTCTCTTTGCACTTTTATTGATTACACTAGTTATCATAGGATGATCCTTTATCTTATCTGGGAAGGGTATTTTCTTGATATAAGGTTCAGGTAGGATGTGATCAATAGTGCAAAATTCAGTACTACCAACAGGAACACAGTCAACAATATCTTTATAAGGTGCATGGTACTTGTTCCATCCCTTTTTCGGAATTTCAATATAAGAAGCAAAAGCCTTAAAACAATTTGTAATAACTTGTAAATCAAGACCATAGGCATTACTAATATTTTGAAAGTCATCAGTTCCCATAAAAGATTCAATGCATTCATAATCATAATTTATACCTAACTTTCTTCCTTTGTCATTCTCCCATGCTTCAGCATTATCTTGAATACGGTCTAGAAGATCCCATTTAGCTTCTTGTTCCATGCGAGTGAATGATCCAGCACAAGAAGCATCCAATAAATCATTATCATGAAGAGAAAGCCTTGCATAAAAGTTATTAACAATAATATTGTTGGCGAGCACATGAATGGGACATTTGAGCATTAGTAACTTCAATCTCCCCCAAGATTGAGCTGTACTCTCTCCATCAAGAGGCCAAAAGTTGTATATTTGATTCTGATCTTTATGAATCTCAATAGGAGGATAAAACTTTGAATAAAAGAGAGGTACTATTTCCTCACATTCAAGATCTTGACCATTCTTCAGCAGTTTATACCATTCTTCAGCTCTTCCTTTCAGTGATAATGAGAATAACTTCTTCTTGACTTGATCTATTGTAATTCCTGCACACTTGAACAACCCGCATAATTCGTGTATAAAGAGCAAATGATCACCGGGATGGACAGTTCCATCTCCAACATAATAGTTATCCATAACACGGTCAATAATTCTTGTAGGTATTTTGAAAGTATCATTCTCAGCAGGTGGTGGTTCATCTACTACCTTAGGAGTGGTAGTAGCATTACGAAATAAGAAATTCAGCGAATTATCCATATTGAAAATAAAGCAACTAACAGAAGTAAACAATACTCACAGTAGAGGTTTCCTTTACCAGTTCCACTCTCCAATAGCGCTTCACTCCCCGGCAATGGCACCAGAAAATAGTCTTGATGACCCACAAGTATAAGGGGTGTAGCACAGTATTTTCGATAAGTAAGAGTGTCGAACCCAACGAGGAGCAGAAGGTATGGATCAGGAATTCTCTGCAAATACTTAGCAAACAGATTTTTAGGGGCTTTTGATAAAGCAAGTAAATAATGTACGAGTAAACAAAAGAAAATAAGAATAATTGCAGCAAGTGGCCCAATGCTTTATTCAGCAAAGGACAAGCCGGTTGTATTATTTAAGATGACCAAACGTTCTCGAGGACACATGGGAATATCGTCAAGTGATTTTGCTTCATATAGTTGATTAATCTTCTTTAGCTTGCTAAGTGTTGTGTCGGTGAACCTGTGTTAATATACCAACCTTCCTAGGACTAATACATACTTGTGATTATACCCCTTGCAAGCATCCGCAAGTACAAGAAAGTAATTAAGGTAGAAACCTAACCGCAGCTTTAAACTCTAAGACCTTGACGTCCCTTGTGCAATGGTTTCCTAATGGGGGTTCAGGTTTCTGTCACTCCGGCAACCCCTATGATTAGTAACCAAATACACAATGCATTCCCCTAGGCCCATACAGATGAAGTGTCATGTAGTCGACGTTCACATGACACCACTAGAAGAAGTACACCACAACTTAAATATCAAACCATTGAATCTTTCTCAACACAATTCCACTACTAACAACATGACTTCTCTCATGTCCTCAAGAACAAAACAAACTACTCACAAGACATCATATGGATCATGATCAGATATGAAATAATGATGTATAAAAATCTGAACATAAACAATAATTCAATGGTTCCACTCAATAGCATCAACTACAAAGAGTAATCAACACCGGGAATGTTTCCCCTAAGGACTATGCAAGATTCAACCCAATTGTTACAATGATATGGAGATGGTGATGATGGTGCTAATGGTGATGATGATGATCCCGATGAAGTACATCTTGATGGCGGTGTGGATGGCGACGATCTCCCCTCTCCGGGAAGCAATTCCCCCGGCAGAATTCTGTCTGCCTGAGAGATCTTTCTCTCTCGGTGTTTTCCGCCCCGTAGAGGCGCTGGAATCGTTCTGTGATCGCTCCCCGAGTCTTAGGGTTTCGAGAGGATAATATACGCCAGAGGGAGAGCTAGGGGTGGACCAGGGCGTCCACACCACCTTGTGGCGTGGCGTAGGCTGGCCCACACCAGGGGGTGGTGTGGGCCCCCTGTGGCCCATCTCAGCCGCACCTTCTGGCTTCCTTCGTCTTCTAGAAAAATAGGATTTCCATGTATTTTCCCGGATTTTTTGATCTTCGCGAATTTTTCCTCCAAACAACACCTTTTCCATCAGAATCCTGACTGCAGCGGTCCATGCTCCAAAAGTCATCAGCCATGCAAAAACAGATGAAATAACGTAACTATCATCCCTTAATATGAAATATATCAATGAATAACAGTGAATTATGATATAGAATAGTGATGCAGAATGGACGTATCATGCGCATGAAGTCATTGTTATTGGTGCTAGTGAAGTCACACAACTTAGTGTTTTCAAGAGTAGTCATTTTTTGTGTTTTTATTAAAGAAAGCAAACTAGTACAACTAATTTTTTGTGTTTTTGATAAAGAAACAAGCAAACAAAGCAGAAATAAACTAAGCAAAACAAAAACAACAAAGTAAAGAGATTGGTTATGAGGGGCTCCCCTTGTGACAATGTCCTTGACTCCCCAACAACGGCGCCAGAAAAATAGCTTGATGGCCCAAAATATATCGAGCTTGTTGGGGAACCCCAAGAGGAAGGTATGATGAGCACAGCAACAAGTTTTCCCACAGTTATTAAATCAAGGTTATCGAACCAATAAGAGCAAGGAAATACCTACAAGGTGTTGTTGCCAACTTGGAATCCTGCATAACACAACCACAGAACTTTGCCCCCAACTTACAGTGAGGTTGTCAATCTCACCAGTTTTGCTGAAAACAAAGGAATAAACGTATTGTGTGGAAGATAGTAATTGCTTTCAAAAAGTAAACAGAAAGCAGTAAACGGTTGTAGATTGATGATAAAAGAAAGGACCGGGGTCCATAGTTCAATAGTGGTGGTTCTCCTTAAGATAGATGACATGTTGGGTGAACAAATTACAGCGGGGCAATTGACAAACATCGAGAAAGCATACATGCATATACTAATCATCTTGACTCCTTTGAGATTTGATTGGGCATTACAACATTATACATAGACCGTAATCCAACTGCATCTATGACTAATAATCCACCTTCAGGTTATCATCCGAACCCCCTCTAGTATTAAGTTGCAAGCAACAGATAATTGCATTATGCATTGCGTGTAAAGTAAACAATCTAGTAACTTAGAGATTTCTGTCACTTCCCCAGATTACTAGAGGCATGAACCCACTATCGAGCATAAATACTAACTCTTGGAGTTGCTAGCATCTACTTGGCCAAGATAGATATTAACAACAGAAAGCATGCAAGATCACAAATAACAAAGACATGATAGAATCAATAATCAATCTGAAATAGCATCTCAATATCCATCGGATCCCCGCAAACACAACATGTAGGATTACAAATAGATGATCTTGATCATGAACGGAGCTCACAAGATCTAAACATGGTAGCACAAAGGAGAAGAACCAACCATCTAGCTACTACATGGACCCGTAGTCCAAGGATGAACTACTCACGCATCACACTAGAGGCTTGCATGGTGATGAAGAAGGCATGCAGGGTGAATTCTCCCCTCTGGCGGGGTGCCGGGAAGAGCTTCAGATCCCTCCCGATCTAGGGATGGAGATAATAGCGGCTACAGACTCTTTCATGGAATTTTGATCGGGTACTTAGGTTTTCTATATCGGAGGCATCTTATAGGCGAAAGGGGAGGCCGAGGGGGTGCCCTAGGTGGCCACACCACCCCTTGGCGCGGGCCAGGCCTGGCCGCGCGGCCAGGTGGTGTGGCGGTCCTCTGGCCCCTCTCCGTCTCGTATTCTGGCTCCGTGTCCCCCTCGGTGAAAAACTGACTTTAGCTTTTGTCCCGTCCAATTCCGAGAATATTCATTTTCTGACTTTCGTGGAACCAAAAATAGCAGAAAACAGGCAGCTGGCATTGTGGCATCTTGTTAATAGGTTAGTCCAAGAAAGTGTATAAAAAGTACTCCAAAGTGTGGACAAAACATAAGAAACTAGATAAAAACCAAGCATGGAACATCAAAAATTATGAATACGTTTGCAACGTATCACGGCCCAGGCGTTTCTCTAACACACATACATAACTCCATGGACATACAAGCTCCCCTTTCATTTCACACCGACGACATCCATAGACAAAAGATCATGATATCAACTAGGTACAATGTACAAGTGCAATGTTGAAAGCATTCCCCATGACAGCATGGTTCTGCTAATCCCCAACATATAAGTGCAAGCATATACAACATAGATGACACAATGGTTCAAGTTTATTAGGGGCAAGAAAAGTAAACTGTGCCATCAAGTTCGTGAGAGCTTTAATCACTAGTTTTCTCATAACAAGTTTAATTCAGAAGGTAGATAAAAACATGAATATAATTGGAATAGCAAAAGCTAATAGGTAGGTATGGTGGACTCTTTACAATAACTTGGTTTTCTTTGGAGTTGGATGCATGAGCTGAACTCATACTTGGTTATGGAGGCTAGCAAAAGACTGGGAGCGACAAACTAAGAGAGCAATAATGGCCATAATCATGCAAAGCGACAAAACATCATTGATTAAAGCATAAAGTGATATTACAGGTCGAAAACTAAAGGATCATAGAGGCTATGGTGACTTGGGATAGTCATAACATGGTGTGAGCATGCGCCAAGTCAACCCAAATAAAACATTAAAGGAGAATACCCCAATACTATGCTTTAATATGCTAAAACAACACATGATTCTTTCAAGGAACATTAAGAAATATCAATTGTTACAGAAAAATCACTAAGCATATATCCAAAACAATACCAAGCATGACATGACAAAGCATAAGCCACAGTCAAAAACAAGCTCTCTTTACCACTTAAGCATGAACTTTTCCTACTCTTTTCCAATCCAAACCAATCTTATTTGAAAACTAATGTATGAATGAGGGGGTCCAATCCATTTATTCAAGTAAACTAGGAAAACCAAGCAAACTAAAACCAAAAACAAACACAAAGACGCTCCAAGAACAACACAAATATGCATGAAACAATAAAATGAAGTGTTTGGAAGAACCTGAGATTTTTATTGATGAAGGAGGGGATGCCTTGGGAATCCCCACGCTTTGACGCTTGTACTTCTTGGATATTTCTTGGGGTGACACGGGGTGGCATCCCCAAGCTTGAGCTTTAGTCCATTCTTCATCTCATTACATCACTCTTTCCTTACACCTGAAATTTTTCCTTCATACAAAACTTCACACAATCTTTATTAGCAACATTAGTGTACTCAAGATAATAAGTCTTTGGGTTCCGTTTTAACACCAATAAAACTTCCATTAAAACAGAAGCTACTGTGGCACTTTCCTTAAAAAGCTCAATTCCCTAAAAAGAACCCAAAAAGGAATCAGCAAGAAGCAAATGCAAATAATCGCAGAAATCTATCAAAACAGACCAGCAGGTAAAACCATTTTTTTCGAAGACCTTCTGTTGCTCAAATCGAAAAGTGTTGAACTAACAAAAGTTGTATAACGACCTGGGGCATAAGCAAAAAAATAACAGCTTAAACCGACGTGCAGATATTGTACACGAATTTTTACGGTGAAGCACAAAAATCTGTTTCGGGACAGCAACTTTCCCAATCATTACTTCTCTCTCATTAGAGGTTACTCTTGGCACATAAAGCAAATAAAAAGGATAAGAAGAGGTTATTACTGAGCTAATAACTTCCAAGACTCATCTAAAACTTTTAGGTTATCTCCCAATAAGTACTTTTCTTTAACGCCTTTAAGTTAGGCATAAGGAGCAAGAAAAGCATCAAGTATTTTCTAAAGAAGCATTAAGAGCAAACTTTGTTTTAATAGGAGAGGAAAAAGGAATCTTCTCTCTCTTCTTAGGAAAGTTGTAACATCCCAAAACTTAAACCAAAGTGAATCAAGATCAAACCTACTCAATTTAGGGTTAACAAAAACTTTTCCATTTAAAATATTTAAGCATTCATATGTGTTTGCATTTAAATTAGGAGTTATTTTGAATTTCCATGTTTGAGTGATCAATTGGTTGTAAAATGATTCTAAGGTGAATTAAACATCATCTAGATCATTCGCAAACAAATCCCAAATAAAAAGAAATCAAAAAGAATAAAATAAGCAAATAGTCACATTTGCCATTTTAATCACCTAGCCTACTTTGGCTATTCCTAGAACTCAAATCTTAACAGAAAAAATTGTGGATCTTTGCACCCCTTGCTAGTACAAGTAGTGAAGTACCAAGGCCCACTTTGTTTCATCCCAAAAACTTTCAAACACTCAATTTAAATGACAATTGAAAATTGAATGTAGTTCATATGTATAGATCCCACTTTCTCAAAAACCAGTCAAATGAATTCCATTTAACAAATCCTAGCAACCATAGTCTACCAAGCATCAGATCAAGGCATCCACCAAAAATCAGCTCAAAATTCAAAATTTTCTCTCATGCGGCCATTGTGTCGAACAGGTGGCAGGCAGAGATCAAATGGCCTAACTAATACTGTTGCTAGTTAAGCCCTTGGCCCCTATTGGACCCTCTCTACTCTCCTATGTCCCCCCTAAGTCCAACCAAGCCATCAACCAGCCTCCCCCTTCCCCGCAGCACCAGTGCAGCGCCGCCCTTATGAGGTCATCACCGGCCAGATGAGGGCAGCACACCAGGGACCAAGCCGCGCCAAACCAGCGTGCCCACTAGCTCTGCCCAACCCTACTGCCGCCCATGGTCCACCCCTCGATCAACCCCATCCCTGGTCTACCTCAGCACCGCGCCGCCCTTTCTCGCTGTGTCGTGTGATCGCCACCAGCACGCAGCAAACCGTGCATCGACACCATATCACGCACGCCGCTCCGCCTCGACACCCACATCCTGCCAGACATGGCCGTGCACCGTCGCGCGACCCATAGTCGCCGTGATCGCCGTCGAGCACCGCCTCTGTCTCCCAGAGCGCGGGAAGCCCCCGACCAAATGCCAGCACCCATGGCGTCGCCATTAAGCCGTAGAGCACCGCCAGCAAACCACCCACCGTCCGCCTACCTCGCCCATGTCGATAGCCTCCTGTACTGCTCTCGCCGGAGACGCCTGCCCATACCCGTCGGTCCCCTCTTCGCTCCTATATAAGTAGGCCTCCCCAGCACGAATTCCTCACACTCTCACACCCCCTCTCACCCCTAGTCCTTCCCACCTGTCGCCGGAGCAGCTCGAGAAGCAGGCCACTAGAATTTCACAAGAGGCAGCCGCAGCAGAGGAGGAGACGCTACCGTCGATTCCGTCCACCTCAGCCCCTGCCGCGACCTCGCCTGTCACGCCATCGCCGTTAAGTTCGACCGCCCGCCTCGCCGCACTAGTTGGAGGCCAAGTACGTCCCAGTAGACCCCCACCGCCCGTTTAGGGTTCGGTCTCGCCGGCGAGGATTCCATCATCGACGACGACTGTGGACCGTTGATCTAGGTTCTAATCGTAGCGCCCAGATCGTCCCATACCGTTTTGGGTCTTATGTGCTGCTGACAAGCGGGACCAACCTGTCAGCCGCCCTCTGTGCCACTGAGTGTCACTGGGTCAGCCCATTTCATTTCCCGCGCTAAACCAGTAATTCAAATTAGTAATTTTCTATTTAGATTTAGAACCAATTCTGTCCCTTAGTTTAAAAATCATTTCAGGAAGATTTACTGAACCAAATTGAGTGATTCCACTTTTGTTGGAAAGCTACTGAAATTATATATCCAAGCCCGTTGGATTTAAATCATTTAGAGTTAGAGATCTCTCCTAGTAAAAATAACAAGACAAAAGCTTTTACATATTCAAACATTTTTATAAAATCAACAGTAATAGCTTTTGAGTTGATTCCAACTCTCAAAAATCACATTTAACCATACCTATCTGAATATGTAATAATATTAAGTTTTGCATACAGTGACTTTGGACTAGTACCAAAATAATGCTATATAGGCATTTCTAGTCACTTTAAATCATTAAATATTAAACTTAAACTTAGTAAAATGTGATGCAACCTTTAAATCACATTCCCATATGTTAGAATATGTGGTGATGACATGTGTCCCTATGATCCCATATTTTAATTGGAGAATATTAAATCTTAGTTATGTTCCATGAGTAGAAATTACTTTTCTTAAATAAAAAGAATGAAGCTAGTTAATAAAACCTTGTGATGCTTGTGATGATAGTAGATCATCAAATGTGTGCCTTAGTGTGCTAAGTAGACTAGTTAAGTATTGTTTGGTGATTGTGTTTCCCGTATGTATTTATAGACGATAGTACCGACCAAGCTTTCGAGGAGGAGGAGTTCTACCAAGAGGAGGAGGAAGAAAACTTCAACCACTGCACCAACCAAGGCAAGCTATTGTTAGCAAGCTAGAATTAAACTAGATAACCTAAGCAAGATGCACTAGGCATGCTTTGGTTATACCACTTTAATTACTACCTACCCCAAGTTTTATTTCCAAGCTTTACTTCCTTACTTTACCAAAGTCCCTTACTTGTTTGAAGGTAGCATAAAAAGTATAAAACTTGACCTATCTAGTGAGAATTAGATGTCATTCTATGGCATGAGATTGATCTTAGCACCCCATATTAGTGAACACTCTTAACTTAGTAGTTAAGAGCAAAACTAGAACTTGAGTCACTTTAGATGGGAGTACTTGATGAAAATGAATTGTGAAAACCATGGAATGACGAGTCATCCTATTGAGATGTTTTGACATGTGTTGAGAAACACAAATGGTTTATGATGATGAAAATGTTGAGGCATGAGCCTTAACCCTTTTACAAAACTGATGGTTGGGTTCGGATGCGATACCATTCCAATTTTACTGTACAACCACAATACCTGAATTGGGTAATGCTTAGCTAGAAGTTTATATGCATTAGTATTAGTTCCCTCACGGGAGAGGTTTGAGCTGAGGTACCTCTCAATGTTGTCCACCTATGCAGTGCCCAAGATGATAGATGGTCATGGTTGGGAGGCCATACTCATAGGAGAGGTGCTTATACTAGGGTGTGTAAAGGAAAGGTTATGTTTGATTTTCTGCATACTGAGTATGATGATTCAGGGTTATCCCTGACAGATGTATCGAATCTTGTGGTGAAAGTGTACCACCTCTGCAGAGTGTCAAACTATTCGAATAGCCGTGTCCGCGGTTATAGATAGTTGGAGTGGCCATACTGTTCCGTTGTCAGATGTTTTCAAAATGACTTATGGTATAAATGATGAATCTTGACTTGACCACAACAGGGTTGTGACTATGACACTAGCTTCGCAACTTAAGTGATTATAGAACTTTATTTTATCTTTCTTTGTTTGTGAAATCAGCTTAGGTTTCAAACTTAACTTTACAAATAAACCTAGAGTTAGCATTTTCCCACTAGCACTACCTTACTTGTTAGTGATAGTTTGTGAGTACTTAAAGAGTACTCATGGCTTTTTTCCCTGGCTATTACTATGGCCAGACAATGAAGGAGACTAACAAGATGAAGGACAACAGGACGGCTATGATAACTAGGACTATCTTCCATCGTCAGCATTGCCTGTGCCACTGAAGATGGACCCCACCGCTACGCTTATTATTTATTCTGCTGCTTGTTGTATTAAGACTAGATCATGAGATCCTTTATTCGTGTAAGACCTTATTATGGTTTGTAATGGATGAGGTACTGTGATATCCAATCTATTATGTCTCGCAAAAATGGTAATCCTGGGATTGCGATGTATGACATAAGAGGCATCTTGGATTAAAATTCCGGGTGTTGACAAGTTGGTATCAGAGCCATCCTGACCATAGGAGACCCTAATTAGAATGGACGTCCGAACAAAAACTTAATTTCAAAACCAAAGTGAGTATTTATGAAAAACTATTTCCTCTCTTACCCTTGGGAATTCATTCTCTCTAAAAAAATCATGTTCCTCCAATTCTTACATTACTACATAAAATTTGACACACTCGATCACTTCACTAACTTCCTCATCCTTAGTTCTTGTAGATGGAGACTCAGTTCAGCAAGTTCTACCAGTTGGGCAACGGAGGCCAGCTGATCTTCGAGAGGGATCTTGACGCACTATCGGAGTACTTGGGACGCCCACATCCAGAGTTTCTTGGAGCTCAACTTCCTGGACCCCCAGGAGGAGATTTACAATGGCTAGTCACCACTGATCTTCGAGGAAGTATAGAAGCACCAACGTCCGGGAAAATCCAGTTCTCCGTAAGAGAGAACAACTGGCTAGATGGGTTAGTCAGGGAAATGCATGAAGCTCTCGCACGTCTGTGTGCCCTGAGTGTCAACCAAATCCAAGGAACCCGCTTTGTTCACTATGCAAGGCGTGACTTCATGGGAATGCCAATGGAGATGCCAAGTCACCCGGAGTTGAAGCGTCAAGTGGAGAATCTTGACTTCCTGCTATACGACCGCCATAAGGAATTGGACAATGCTAGGGAGTTCGCCAACCACAACCTTGCCATTGCCGCCGAGAAGGCCCAGACTTTCTCACTGCTTGTCAAGGACCGTCAGTCTCTTCGCCGCCAGTGCAAAAAGAAGGATCGCACCATCGACCGTCTTCGCAAGAAGGTGGCCGACCTTGAGAAGACCATCAAGGAGCAAGAAGCTCAACTTGCAGCAAAGGAAGAAGAAGAGGAAGGTGAAGACATCCAGGGAGATATGGACTCTTACCTCAGCAATGATGATGACTTTCTGGAGGAGGATGGCGTGGACTTCCACACCGACGATGATGACTCCGACTTCATCGATGACGAGTAGATGCACTAGAGCACTATCGTAGAGTGAGGAATATCGGTCCCAATGTATCGTAGCTTACAGAATGGTTATTAAAACCATCTATTTTCCCTTGTTGTTGTGGTGTGTGTGTTTCTATCGGGTGCTTGTTTGAATGAATGAATAGAAGTTAGTTGCAAAACCTGAGTCAAACTCAAAGTTTTAGCTTTGAAACCAAAACCATGAACCTTAGAACTTTCCCTCTTACCCCTTTATCTATCTCAATCTGCAGATGACTCATGGAAACCCCGGAGGGAGCAACTCATCGCAGGACCCAATGCTGCAGATTATGCAAATGCTAGTTGCAGACCGTGAAGCAAGTAGGGCAGAACGCCAGGCCAACTTAGCAACACTGCAGCAGATCGCCCAGATGGCCCAAAACAACCAAGGGCATGGAAATCAGGATCATCAAGGATCCAAGATGAAAAACTTCCAGAATACCAATCCCCCAATCTTTAGCACTTCGGAGAACCCACTAGATGCTGATGACTGGTTATAGACAATGGACAACAATTTGGAAGTAGCCAGAGTTGATGACAACGAGAAAGTTCTCTTTGCCACCCACTACTTGGCAGGAGATGCAAGATCCTGCTAGAACAACATCCGCATGATGAACCATGGTCAAGTGATGACATGGGAAGCCTTCAAAATGAAGTTTAGCCGCACCCACGTGCTGCATCGCCTAGTCACCAGAATGAGGGATGAATTTAGAGGACTGAAGCAAGGCAGAATGACTGTAGTGGAGTACCATGTCAGATTCCTAGCACTTGCTAGGTATGCACCTTATGAGATCAACACAGAGGCCAAGAAGAGGAGAGATTCCTGAACGGACTGCATGATGAGATGTAGACTGTCCTCGTCAACATCCGCTTCGAGGATCTTGAAGAGCTAGTCGACTCTGCCATTCTGATGGAAGGGAAGATTAACCAGGCGAATGACAACCACAAATGTCATATGATGCACCAAGCTGGATCCAACAGCCACCAGAAGTACCGTTCCAATCCGTCTACAGGGTATGCACCAAGAAACAACCGACCCCCAGTGTCTCACCCAAAGTACCCCAACCGCAGCGGAGGTTGATGTCTACGCACTTCTATTCTTGTAGGCAGTTGTTGGGCCTCCAAGTGCAGAGGTTTGTAGAACAGCAGCAAGTTTTCCCTTAAGTGGATCACCCAAGGTTTATCGAACTCAGGGAGGAAGTGGTCAAAGGTATCCCCTCACATGCAACCCTACAATCAAGATACAAGAAGTCTCTTGTGTCCCCAACACACCCAATACACTTGTCAGGTGTATAGGTGCACTAGTTCGGCGAAGAGATAGTGAAATACAAGTGGTATGGATAATTATAAGTGGTAACGGTGATAGAAGATAACTTGATGGCGTGGAAGAGACTAAAAGAAAACTGAAATAAAGATAGAAGCAAGCAAACATGTAATAGATCTAATAGCAAACGGTGTATCAATGCTTAGAAACAAGGCCTAGGGATCATACTTTCATTAGTGAACACTCTCATACAAATATCTTCTCTTTATGATACTACTCTTAACTACTCTCCGGTTGGACACTCTAATCGTTGGTAGGGCTATAACAGCACACCTCAAAGTAAGCCTTTCCCATCTAGAAAACCCCACACTGTCACCTTGAGTACTAGATGAGTCCAACAAACACCACAATTTCATAAAGATATCCAACTCCAAATATAACTCAGAACAAGTATTTGTAATCTCTAGCCTAAGTGCCACCATGGTGTGCATGCTGTCACTTTCACACACATGGGGAGAGCAGAGATCTATTAAAGCACTTGAGTAGCAAGGTAGATCTATAGATTACAAGCTCATGATCTCAATAAGATCATGCATAGAGAGAGAGATGAACACATAGCTACCGGTAGAACCCTTAGCCTCGAGAGAGAACTACTCCCTCCTCATCATGGGAATCAGCAATGGTGATGGAGATGGCGGCGGAGATCGATGGAGATGGCTCCGGGGGAACTTCCCCGTCCCAGCAGGGTGCCAGAACAGAGACTTTCTGTCCCCCGAATCTCCCCTTCGGTGGTGGCGGTGCTGCGGAACTTTTCATGGCTAGAGGCTTGATTATTTAGGGTTTATGCATCGGGAAGCTTCTTATAGGCGAAGAGGCAAGGTCGGTGGAGTGCCAGGGGGCCCACACCACCTGGTGGCGCGGCCAAGGCTAGCCCGCGCCACCACATGGTGTGGCCGCCCTATGGCCCCTCTCCGTCTCGTCTTCTGGCTCCGTGAGTCTTCTGGTAAAATATCGACTTTGGCTTTTGTTCGGTCCAATTCTGAGAATATTGATTTTCTGACTTTCCTGGAACCAAAAACAGTAGAATACAGGCAACTGGCACTGTGGCATCTTGTTAATAGGTTAGTCCAAGAAATCATATGAAAAGTACTCCAAAGTATGGACAAAACATAAGTAAGTAGATAAAACCAAGCATGGAACATCAAAAATTATAGATACATTTGCAATGTATCAACATCCCCAAGCTTAATTCCTGCTCCTCCTCGAGTAGGTAAGTGATAAAAAGAAAGATTTTTGAGGTGACATGCACCATCAAAGACTTGATCAAAGTATTTGCAAAACATTCAAAGATGGGATCATAGTACTTCAATCATAACATGAAAGACAAAGTTCTAGCAATAAGCAAAGAAACTATGATGCATCATGAAAAGGCACAAACAAAATATTCATGAATAACAATGCTTTGCAAGACGTTTGTTTGTTTCACATAAAGAAAACATAGCATAATAGTACTCAACTTGTCCCTCAATAGAGTAGCAAATATAAATGCATAGGACACCTTCAAAGTTCATAAGAGTGACTAGATACAATAGTTTAAAACAAGCAATAACAAGTTATGCATCAATCAACTAGTCTTGGGACAATGCACATAGAACTAAGAATGGCCACTATGCTCTCAAAGTAGGTGCATAAAGATAGAAGGTGGAGACTCAATATAATGGTGGTAGAAAGGCCTTTTGTAAAAGGAACTAGGGATTCAAGTCTCATAAAGAGCTTCAAAAAATTATGGTTCTTGTAGCTTTCAGCTCTCATTGCCCCTATCATAAGCATCTTGAAGGTGATTAAGGTTAAAGTGACACAACTAAGAGGATATGCTTGACAAGTTATAAACCAAAATCTCATGCCCCTTACTTACGAAGACCGATCCTCATGCTACTCAACTTCAGTCACGAGTAAGCTCTTGTCATTGTAAGTATATGTGTATCATTAAGAACCGCCAACGGGGTACCCCTTGCACATGATACGGGAGCTTTCCCATAATCAAAATGACAAGGCAAGCAGACAATGAGCATCTCAGCGATCTTTTTATTTGCTATTTGCATAGGTTTTTATTGAGGATGCTTCATAGAGTGCTCATTATGGTGATGTTTCAAGTTTCCACCATGATTAGGCATGGTTTAGGCTGGCGGCCTAGGCGTTTCTCTAACCTCACATACAAACTCCGTGATCTTACAAGTTCCACTTTTATTTCACACCGCCGGGATCCGTAAGCAAAAGAACATGATATCAACGGGGTACAATGTACACGTGCAATGTTGAAAGCGTTCCCCATGGTACATGGTTCTGCTAATTTCAACTTATAAAGCGCAAGCATATACGCAACAAAGAAGGACCCGATGGTTCAAGTTTATTAGAGGCAAAAAATTAAAGTGTGCCATCAAGTTCGTGAGAGCTTTAATCACTAGTTTTCTCATAACAAGTGGAAGGTAAACAAAAGCATGAATATACTTGGAATAGCATAAGATAGTAGGTAGGTATGGTGGAATCTTTGGAATAACTTGGTTTAGGGAATTGGATGCATGAGTGGAACTCATACTTTATTGTGGAGGCTAGCAAAAGACTGGGAGCGACAAACTAAGAAAGCAATAATGGCCATAATCATGCAGAGCGACAAAACATCATTGATCAAAGCATAAAGTGATACTACAAGTTGAAAACTAAAGGATCATACATGCTATGGTGACTTGAGATAGTCATAACATGGTGTGAGCATGTGCCAAGTCAACCCAAATAAAGCATCAAAGGAGAATACCAATATACTATGCTTTAATATGCTAAAACAATGCATGATTCATCCAAGGCACATTAAGCAATCTCAATTGTTTATAACAAGTCATGCTACAACAAAGAATACTAGGCATAAAGCCAAAATAATATCAAGCATGGCATCACAAAGCATAGGCCACAGTCAAAAATGAGCTCTTTTTACCACATAAGCATGAACTTTCGTACTCTTTTCCAAACCAAACCAAACTATTTGAAACAACTCACAAAGATGATAATAAATAAAGATCAGTGAGCTTGTCTCACAAATCCACAAAGAAGAACTAAAAATTTCTAAGCTGAAAGCACGAGAAAACAAAGGCTAAACACGGTGCTAGCAAAAGAGAAAACTCACCGAACAATAAGAATGAAAACGTAGCGTGTCTCTCTCCAAAAGAAGTGTGTTGGGATACAACCAACTTATTCCAGCAAACTAAGCAAACCAAGCAAACTAAAACTAAAAACGAAAATAAAGACGCTCCAAGAACAACACAACTGTGCATGAAACAATAAAAATTAAGCGTTTGGAAGAAACCTGAGATTTTTATTGATGAAGAAGGGGATGCCTTGGGCATCCCCAAGCTTTGACGCTTGTACTTCTTGGATATTTCTTGGGGTGACATGCATGGCATCCCCAAGCTTGAGCTTTAGTCCATCCTTCATCTCATTACTCATTCCTTCCATACACCTGAAATTTTTCCTTCATACAAAACTTCACACAATCTTTATTAGCAACATTAGTGCACTTAAGATAAATAAGTCTTAAGGTTCAGTTATAACACCAAATAAACTTCCATTAGAACACTAGCTACTGTAGCACTTCCCTCAAAAATCTAAATTCCCCAAAAGAACTCAAGAAGGAACTAACAAGAAGCAAATGCAGAAAATGGCAGAAATCTGTCAAAACAGACCAGCAGGTAAAGACGAATTTTTTCGAAGACCTTATGTTGCTCAAATAAAAAAGTGTTGAACTAACGAAAGTTAGATAAGAACCTGGGGCAGAAGCAAAATAAGTAACAGCTCAATCCGACATACATATCTCTCTCACAAATTTTTACGGTGAAGCACAGAAATCTGTTTCGGGACAACAACTTTCCCAATCATTACTTCTCTCTCATTAGAGGTTACTCTTGGCACAAAAAGCAAATAAAAAGGATTAGGAGCGGTTATTACAGAGGTAATAACTTCCAAAAATCATCTAAAACTTTTGGGTTATCTCCCAATAAGTACTTTTCTTTAACGCCTTTAAGTTAGGCATGATAATTTGAGAAGATGCTCACATAAGAAATATGAATTGAAGTAAAAGAGAGCATCAAGAAGCAAATTCAAAACACATTTAAGTATAACCCACTTCCTATGCATAGGAATCTTGTAAAGAAACAAGTCATGAAAGCACAAAGCAACAAGTATAGTAAAGCAAAATAAGTGCAACTTCAAGACTTTCAACATAAAGAGGGGAAACTCAATACTATTGAGATGCATAAGACCATGTTTCCCTCTCTCATAATAACTTTCAGTAGCATCATAAATAAAATTAAAAATATAACTATCACATAAAATATTCTTATCATGAGCCACATGCTTAAAATAATTAATACTCTCCACATAAACATGGTTATTATTATTAATTGTAGTGGGAGAAAATTCAATGAAATAGCTATCATTATTATTCTCATCACCATAATCATCAAATATAGGAGGCATATTGTAATCATAATTAATTTTATCCTCAATAGTAGGTGGACGGAAAATATCATGCTCATCATTGTAATCATCATATATTGGAGGCAAAGTATCATCAAAGTAAATTTTCTCATCCGTGCTTGGGGGACTAAAAAGATCATTCTCATCAAAACCAGCTTCCCCAAGCTTAGACTTTTCCATAGCATTAGCAATAATGGTGTCCAAAGAATTCATACTAACAACATTGCTATTAGCATGCAAATAAAGTTCCATAGGTTTTTTAATTTTCTCTTCAAACACTTCATGTCCTAACTCAAGATAAATACTATAAAGCTCTCTAATTTTGTTGTTGTTTCCCATTAAGCCTAACTAGTGAAAACAAGAAACAAAAAGACAAAATTGTAGAATCTAAAGGAAATAACTTCGAGCACTCACACCGGAGGATGTGAGTACCTTTTACCTTACCTCCTTGGCAACGGCGCCAGAAAATAGCTTGATGTCTACGCACTTCTATTCTTGTAGACAGTTGTTGGGCCTCCAAGTGCAGAGGTTTGTAGAACAGCAGCAAGTTTTCCCTTAAGTGGATCACCCAAGGTTTATCGAACTCAGGGAGGAAGTGGTCAAAGGTATCCCCTCACATGCAACCTTGCAATCAAGATACAGGAAGTCTCTTGTGTCCCCAACACACCCAATACACTTGTCAGGTGTATAGGTGCACTAGTTCGGCGAAGAGATAGTGAAATACAAGTGGTATGGATAATTATAAGTGGTAACGGTGATAGAAGATAACTTGATGGCGTGGAAGAGACTAAAAGCAAACTGAAATAAAGATAGAAGCAAGCAAACATGTAATAGATCTAATAGCAAACGGTGTATCAATGCTTAGAAACAAGGCCCAGGGATCATACTTTCACTAGTGAACACTCTCATACAAATATCTTCTCTTTATGATACTACTCTTAACTACTCTCCGGTTGGACACTCTAATCGTTGGTAGGGCTATAACAGCACACCTCAAAGTAAGCCTTTCCCATCTAGAAAACCCCACACTGTCACCTTGAGTACTAGATGAGTCCAACAAACACCACAATTTCATAAAGATATCCAACTCCAAATATAACTCATAACAAGTATTTGTAATCTCTAGCCTAAGTGCCACCATGGTGTGCATGGTGTCACTTTCACACACATGGGGAGAGCAGAGATCTATTAAAGCACTTGAGTAGCAAGGTAGATCTATAGATTACAAGCTCATGATCTCAATAAGATCATGCATAGAGAGAGAGATGAACACATAGCTACCGGTAGAACCCTTAGCCTCGAGAGAAAACTACTCCCTCCTCATCATGGGAATCAGCAATGGTGATGGAGATGGCGGTGGAGATCGATGGAGATGGCTCCGGGGGCACTTCCCCGTCCCAGCAGGGTGCCAGAATAGAGACTTTCTGTCCCCCGAATCTCCCCTTCGGTGGTGGCGGCGCTGCGGAACTTTTCATGGCTAGAGGCTTGATTATTTAGGGTTTATGCATCGGGAGGCTTCTTATAGGCGAAGAGGCAAGGTCGGTGGAGTGCCAGGGGGCCCACACCACCTGGTGGCGCGGCCAGGGCTAGCCCGCGCCACCACATGGTGTGGCCGCCCTGTGGCCCCTCTCCGTCTCGTCTTCTGGCTCCATGAGTCTTCCGGTAAAATATCTACTTTGGCTTTTGTTCGGTCCAATTCTGAGAATATTGATTTTCTGACTTTCCTGGAACCAAAAACAGCAGAAAACAGGCAACTGGCACTGTGGCATCTTGTTAATAGGTTAGTCCAAGAAATCATATGAAAAGTACTCCAAAGTGTGGACAAAACATAAGTAAGTAGATAAAACCAAGCATGGAACATCAAAAATTATAGATACATTTGCAATGTATCAGAGGCAACGTGAAGTCTGGAGGAAACAATAACAACCCCGGCAACACCAGCAATTTCAACCTTGCACCTCCCAAGAGCAACAACAACCATAACAACACTCCACCCAGGACTAGAAGCAATGTTGTGCCCGAGGCAGCAAAAGACAATTCTCGGATCACTTGTTTCGAGTGTGGGGTGAAGGGTCACTATTCCAATGAGTGCCCCAAGAAGACTGCCGCAGGGATTTGCCCCAAGGAACCCTCACAAACGCAACGGCCGTCTCTTCCACATGAACGCCGAAGAAGCCCAACAAGCACCAGATGTAGTGTTGGGTATGTTTTCTGTCAACTCAGTTTTAGCAAGAGTGTTGTTTGATTCTGGAGCATCGCACTCATTTGTCACCAAAGAATTTGCATGCACTAGTAAGATCCACCCAACCAACTTAAAGCATGTCATGATAGTTCAAATTCTGGGTTCAACTACAAAAGCTAGAAGAAATTGCAAAGCTGTGCCTATCAGAATACATAGATAGATTTTTATGTTAATCTAATAGTTCTTGGAACCAAAGGATTGGAAGTGGTACTAGGTATGGATTGGATGTCAAAACATAAAGGACTGATAGACTGTGCTAAGAAAGCCATCACCATGACCAGTAGCTCTGGAGTGACAGTAGAGCATATATCTGAAACCTTACCCCGTCAATTTAAGTGCAACAAGAGTCTAGCCCTACCCACCATAGACCAAGTCAGAGTAGTCTGTAAATACCCCGATGTATTCCCAAATGAATTGCCAGGTATGCCCCCGGATAGGTATATTGAGTTCATTATTGAACTAATCCCCGAAACCGGACCCATAGCCCAGAGACCCGACTACTCGTTATGGTTTATACGAGTATACGGTCATATCTTTTGGATTAACCAATGCCCCTGCTTATTTCATGAATCTCATGAATAAGATCTTTATGAATTTCCTAGGTAAGTTTGTCGTTGTGTTTATCTATGATATCCTTATCTACTCCAAGTCAGAAGAAGAGCATGAGCAACATCTGGAAATCATCCTTGAAACCCTTAGAGAGCATCGGTTGTATGCCAAGTTCATTAAATGTGAGTTTTGGCTGAAAGAAGTAGGATTCCTAGGACATATTGTGTCTGCCGGAGGAGTCTCTGTTGATCCCACCAAGATCATAGATGTCGAAGCATGGGAAGCCCCAACCACTCAAACCCAAGTCCATGCATTTCGCGGATTAGCGGGATATTACCGCAAGTTCGTCGAAGGATTTTCAAGCATCGCCATACCCATGACCCAATTGTTGAAGAAGGACAAGAAGTTTGAATGGACCGACAAATGTGAAGCCAGTTTCCAAGAACTGAAGAAGAGATTGATTTTAGCCCCAATATTGATCATGCCAGATATCAAGAAGCTGTTTGATGTATATTGTGATGCATCCAAGATTGGTCTCGGATGTGTATTGATGCAAGAAGGCAAAGTCATCGCGTATCTGTCTCGGTAACTGAAGCAACATGAGCAGAACTATCCGACCCATGATCTTGAGTTAGCAGCCGTAGTTTTGGCATTGAAGACATGGCATCATTATCTTATGGGAAATCGTTGTGAGATTTAATCAGAACACAAGAGCTTGAAGTATATTTTCACTCAGAAGGAGCTGAATATGAGGCAAAGGAGATGGATAGAGTTAATCAAGGATTATGAACTTGACATTCAATATCACCCCGGCAAAGGCAATGTGGTAGCGGATGCTCTTAGCAGATTGCCGTGTAGGCTAAACACCATGATCAAGGAGAAGCAACCCAGTTTGCATGAGGAGTTGGAGCATTTTATAACTGAGCTTGTTAGCAAAGGAGTTTTAGCTAGCATTGAACTTCAACCCACTTTGATTAGCCAAATCAAGGAGGCCTAGAAGGGAAATGAAAGTATCGACGGAATCAAACGTCGTATTGGTACGGGGAAGGTACCTGGATTCACCGAAGACGAAGAAGTAGTTCTGTGGTACAAGGGCCGTATCTGTGTGCCAGCAGATTCGGAGCTGAAGCAAGTTATCATGCAGGAAGCTCACGATACTCTTTATTCTATCCACCCTGGAGGAACAAAGATGTATCAAGATTTGAAAGAGAAATTTTGGTGGAACAAGATGAAGAGAGAAATCGGAAGCTACATCGTCAAGTGTGACATCTGACAAAGACTCAAAGCAGAGCATCACAGACCCGTAGGACTACTCCAACCATTGCAGATTCCAGAATGGAAATGGGATTCTATCGGAATGGACTTTATCACCGGTTTGCCTACTTCTAGTAGGGGAAATGACTCAATCTGGGTCATCGTTGATAGACTATCCAAGGTAACTCACTTTTTACCTGTCAAGACTACCTATCAGAGTTCAAAGCTAGCAGAGTTGTACATTGCTAGAATTGTTAGTCTGCATGGAACCCCCAAGACCATAGTATCAGATCGAGGAACCCAATTTACCTCGAGATTTTGGCAGAAAGTCCAAGAAGGATTAGGAACCAAGTTGAACTTCAGCACAACTTATCACCCGCAGACTGATGGACAGACTAAAAGAGTCAACCAAATCTTAGATGATATGTTGAGAGCTTGTGTGTTGGAGTATGGATCAAAATGGGAAGATTGCCTGCCTTTCACAGAATTCTCATACAACAATAGTTATCAAGCCATTTTGCAAATGGCACCATTTGAGTTCCTATACGGAAGCAAGTGTCGTACCCCTTTGAATTGGTCGCAATTAGGAGAGAGTCAGATCTTTGGACCTGACATTCTCCGAGAAGCTGAAGAGAAGGTTCACAAAGTCCGTGAGCACCTCAAGACCGCCCAATCTAGACAGAAGAGTTATGTTGACAAGAGAAGGAGAGACCTGACTTTCAATGTCGGAGATTTTGTATATCTCAAGGTTTCGCCATTGAAGGGAACCCAACGTTTTAATCTGAAAGGAAAGTTAGCCCCCAGATATATCGGACCCTTCAAGATTCTGAATAATCGAGGAGAAGTATCGTATCAACTGGAACTGCCAGAAGAGATGTCAGCCATCCACAGTGTGTTCCATATCTCGTTACTTCACAAATGCCTAGAAGTATCGGAGAAGACCGAAGTTTTCAAGAACAACGATCACCGAGTTGTTGATATCAACAAGGATCTGACGTATTCTGAAGTACCCATCCGTATCTTGGAGGAAGCTTACAGAACCACCAGTACCCGGAGTATCAAATTTCTCAAGATTCAATGGAGCAACCATACCGAAGAATAAGCCACTTGGGAGCGAGAAGATTACATTAGGACGGAGTTCCAAATCTCTTTAGTTCCTAGTTTTCTTTCGTAAATCTCAGGATGAGATTTTGTTTAAGGAGGAAGGTTTGTAACATCCCAAAACTTAAACCAAAGTGAATCAAGATCAAACCTACTCAATTTAGGGTTAACAAAAACTTTTCCATTTAAAATATTTATGCATTCATATGTGTTTGCATTTAAATTAGGAGTTGTTTTGAATTGCCGTGTTTGAGTGTTCCATTGGATTTAAAATGATTCTAAGGTGAATTAAACATCATCTAGATCATTCCCAAACAAATCCCAAAGAAAAATAAATCAAAAAGAATAAAATAAGCAAATGGTCACGTTTGCCATTTTAATCACCTAGCCTACTTTGGCTATTCCTAGAACTCAAATCTTAAAAGAAACAATTGCGGATCTTTTCACCCCTTGCTAGTACAAGTAGTGAAGTACCAAGGCCCACTTTATTTCATCCCAAAAACTTTCAAACACTAAATTTAAATGACAATTGAAAATTGAATGTAGTTCATATGTATAGATCCCACTTTCTCAAAAACCAGTCAAATGAATTCCATTTAACAAATCCTAGCAACCACAGTCTACCAAGCATCAGATCAAAGCATCCACCAAAATTCATCTCAAAATTAAAAAAATTCTCTCACGCGGCCATTGTGTCGAACAGGTGGCAGGGAGAGATCAAATGGCCTAACTAATACTATTGCTAGTTAAGCCCTTGTCCCCCATTGTGTAATATCCCAATTTCAGCAACCCTGATTAGTTGTCCAGAATGCAAAAATCAGTGGGAACAAAAACTTTTTCTTGTGCCTTGTTGTAGTGCTTGCTTGTTGTTTGCTTGCACTTGTGCTTATGATGTGTATCTTAGGATACTCCTTACCTCACCCTTAGTTGATAAAAGCTTTTACCCAAAACTATCTTGGCTTACTTTACATATTCTCAAACGTTCTGGCATTTCAAAACAGGAGCCAAGATGCCTACGAAACCAAAACTATTTTGGTAGCTTCTATTGACAAGACTATGGAGAGTTATATACTACAATCTCCTTATGTTTTCAAGACAGAACACTCAACTAATCTTACCTCTAGTTTTCCCAAAACACTTGTTCAAAGCATTTGAATTCTACTCTTGGTAGAGATACCAAGAACCCTCATCTTATTCAAAACTCAACCTCTTCAAAATGCCCCAACCTTACCTCCAGCTGAGCTTGATGGTAATCTAAAACCCTTAACCAAATCAATTATGAGGACTTCCATTCTAGATGCTTCCAAGTCCTTAAGACCAATATTAGGCATGGACCTCTTATACTCACTATACACTTCTCTATCAACCACTTGTTAATGCTCTGATACCTTGCAACTCCTCCAAGAACCTTCCCTCTCATACTCTAGTCCAAATTGTCAAAACTGCCAAATTTGGCTAAGTCTGGAAACAGTTTCAGCATCACCTTTTTTAATGCCTCCTTTTCTCAAACCATGTGCATTTTTGGAAATGCACTTGAACCACCTTATTACCCATCCTAAGGAATATCAAGGCCCACATTTGCCCTTGGTTATATCCCCCTCCAACCCACTGGTCCATGATGGTTTTGCAGACAAGAAAATAACATTTTCTGCAAAACTAGTCATCATGCCTACTTTGGTAGAAGCTCACACCCTCATACAACCTCCTATGGACCAACTCTCTGCATGGTTGTGTTCTACTAATTGGTTTCTATCAAAACCTACCTCACGCGTTCCAATTGGACCATTGAGCTTATTAAACCCACTTGGTTTAGAAGGCTTCATGACACTTTCTGCATGGCAGCCTTAATTTCAGCAAAGTTTGCCATCAATTCTAGATCATCTCAAATGCTATTAATTCAAACTCCTCCAGCCATGATGATCTATATGACTTGGTCTACCCGCCCATCTATCCCTTGCACCAATGTGAGCTCTAAGATCTAAGATGCAAGCATGTTTTGGTGGTATAAAAATAACACCACCCTAGATCATCAACTCATTGTTTTCCATCCTTTTCTAGTTGGAATTTCATTCCAAAAGGTTGAAAATGCCTGCTACACCTGGTATATCTCATCTACATGGATCCTGAATATTTATTAATATCTATCCATAATTATTGTGGTCCCAAAACTATTTAATTCCTTAAATAGTCAAAATCTCCAAAAATCCCTCCATAAAGGAAAGTCTGGTTTACTAATTTGTGGTTCATGTAAGTTCCACATATCATACCCTATCTTTCCATATCAAAAATAAATATTTTTGAGAAGCTTTATTATTGCTTTTTGTCCTTTTTCTTAAAAGGCTGAATTGGAATAATAATTGTTTCAAATACTTTTAGTCCCCAATAAATCTTGGGAAAAATTCTCGCAAGTGTCTATTCGCATTTGGGACCCTCCCACATCAAAATCCACCCTTGGCCAATACAAATTTATCAAATGATCTTCTAGAAATCATTTCTATCCTTTTTGAGTAATTGGATTTAGGAGGACTAAAACTCCTCTGAAAAATCTCAAATAAATCCTAGGAGTCTACCTTTACCTCCTCTACTCACCAGTACCATTTTCTCCGCTGGTCCAATGCAAGTTTGTGGACCCCCTTCACAACCATCAATTGGATCAATTTTGGCAAACTAGCAAACCACTAGTCTAAACCACTTCCAAATTTCACCAAAGCTTGATGAAAGCTCATCCTCAGCACCAGGACACCCCACTGGTCGACTAGCACTACAACACCACCTTAGCTCTTCCCATTTTGCCCTTGCACTAGTAGAAAGAGAGAGATAACCCCAAATCTTACAAAGATCTTCCCTAATTAATTACCACTGATGCCACCCTCTCTCTCTCTGGTCGACACGACCCAAATACCAATACTACCCCTCTCCACCTCCCCCTGGACCAATCCCTGGCCCGCATTTCCCTCACCCTTGTCCAAGATGGTAATTTACCCCATCTACTCCTCCCTCTTGGTATATATGGACAGAGACTTCCCCCAGCTCTCCCCTGCCCTCATTTTCCCTCTCTCCACCTCAGTTACCTCCCCCGAGAACCAGACCCTCTCCCCTGCTCTGTGCTGCCCAGAGGAAGAAGAAGAGGAGAGCCTCGGCCTCCTCTCAAAATCGAGCAAGACTCTCTCCTCCCTACTCCATTCTCTCTGCATGTCAGCCCACGAGATCCCCTCCTCCTCCTCTACCTGACGGTGATTTTCTTTTTGCCCAGGACCCGCTCCACCGCCGTTGCCATCGAGCTCCGGCGAGTCTACTCTCAGCCTCCGACGTGCCAGCTACCTCCCGGCGTCAACCCTCATCGTGCCGCCCACTGATCTATTCAGCGTCGTCGACCGCGTCGCCCTGCACCCTCCGCACCACCTCCCGAGCCCTCTGGTGAGTTCCCCTCCTCTCTCTCCGGCGACCTATGGTTCTGTCCCCGGCGCTCTATCGCTGCGACGACAACGAGCGCGGGCCATCCATCGCCACTTGAACGGGCGGCCGAGATCCGCCGGTACCGCTTTGGCATTTTCCCCCGCTGACCGCCGGGCCCCGCTTGTCAGTTCAAGCACTGGCTCCCACGCATCGCGCTGCCCCGCCGTGGGCCGGCATGCCTCTGTGCAGCCCAGTATCTCCCTAGATCCGGCCCGCTGCACGTCTTTCTCCTTTTCCTTTTAGCTAGCCTATTATTCCAGAAAAGCTCCTGTTAGAAATAAATCCAACTAAAATGGTAAATCGAGTCCAAATGCCTAGATCTAAATGTCTGATGGTCCTCTGATGTTGTCTCAAACATGCAGAGGCAACCCCATGTCCAAATTGAATTCCAATTTTTGCTAGGAATTAATCTGCTAATATGTATCTAGAACCCTAATTAATTTCCTTAGAGAGTTTCACGTCTCCATTAGAGTTGAACCAAAATTCTACTGGATATTTCAAATACCTATCATCTAACACAGGTCCTATGCCAAGGTGAACAGTATGCTGAGGGCATTCTGGAAATTCCTACCTTTGGGAATCTGGTATATTTAATCTGGTGGAAAGGTGAAGAATCATGCAGAACTGCCTTTGGGAATTTCTTGAGGGAATTCTGGTAATTATTTTGACTTGATTCCAACTCTAGGTGGTTCAGTACAGTAAGTACTACCAAACCATCCAAGGAAATAATTTTTGGAGCTCCAGATAAATTTTGGTGAATTATCTCCTTAAACTAGAGTTTATTCCACTTTAAAAAGCATAACTAATTCTAAAAAATTGATAATCAAGTGAAACCACTTGTGTGGGTTTTGCTTTGACAAGACCTATATGAGGATATCACTTTTTCACACTGGTATCCTACAGACCTCAGAACCCTAATCCAAAGGCCTTGTCTCTGGCTGTGACAACTATCTTCCAAGAGAAAACACCCAGTGGCAATCCTGTAAATTCCACCATTTGAATCCCACTTCTCCAAAACCTCCCAAGTTCAGTAGTATTTCTGATGTTTGTTTGCTGTATGGTTTGATACTTGTATGCCTTGTGTTGATTGTGGATTGTCTGCTTGCATGTGTACCCGATGACGACGATAGTGTGAGTGTGTGACGACAAGAAGAAAGGGAATTCTTATTATTATATTATTGGGTATTCTTGGTCATTTGAAGAAGTCCAGGGACTTTTGCTGATCACAGGCAAGCCACCCTTCCTGAACTCTGACATATGTCCCACTCTCTTTTACCTGTTTTATATCCTCTTTATAAATTGCATTACCTACATACATGTTTTGTTTTATAAATACTGCGATATTAACTTGGCTCCTCCAAGTTATGAATTCGTGTCCTTCAAGGCACCACCCCGTTGAACCTATTATTTTATCCCCTTTAGATCAAGAGTACGATGGTTAGCATCCTACCTCCTTGGAAACTCCGGTTTTGAGAAAATAAACTGTTTTGGGATTTTCCCCACTACAAATGTTTCAAAACGGCTTTTGTAAAACCCTGGGAAGAGGCATCATTCCCAGTGGAGGTTTTAACAAAATAAATGGTGATGAGGAAAAATGAGAATGTGATGGGATGTTGTACGCCTTTACTGGAACAATTTTTATCCGCGCAACCACATTACCCCAGGTGCTAGGGCTTAACTCGTAGTTTGTCCGCATTAGCCGAGGTAACTTCTACCATGCTTATAGGGAGAAATCCCTGGAATTCCAGGCGGGCGCCACCAGATCAAGGATTTGAAGCCTGTCGCTTTCTTCAGCAAGAATGAGCCTGAACTAACAGGAGTCCGGTGCAACAATTGGGTCTCCCACGGATGGTATGACTTAGGTAGTACGGAAGGAAGTGGAGTCACCAAATTTAAGGTATACGCCAAGTTGCGGCTTGGGTATGCGCATGTACGGAAGGAAGGACTATGGCTGGGAGCCACATACTTTCTGCCGGGGTGAACAAACCCAAGAGGAAAAGCATGCCTTTGCTAGGGTAGACAAGCGAAAGGTTAGGTTTGATTATCCGAACCCCCATCTAAAGTGGTAATGGGCTGTGGTTGTATCCCGGCGGATGTATTGATTCTTGTGGGGAAAATGCGTAAACTCTGCAGAGTATAACCTATTTGAATAGTCGTGTCCACGGTCAAGGACGGTTGTAAAGGTGTTGGCTAGGAGTACCCAAACTGTGCTTGTTTGGGAAACAAGTACTTTGAGGACGAAGGTTCCGGGGGAACCTGAGTTCGAAAGCTTTGTTTTGACCCGAGGGGTCGAAGATGTTTAAAAAGGGCTTTAACTACAAAACTATTTTCAAAACTCTTTTTCAACAAAGATATGGAGATGTCTTGATTTACAAAACGAAAGCATGTTTTCAAAACTCTTTTTTTTCAACAAAGATAAGGAGATGCCATAACTCCCAAGTTAGTTTAGGCTTTTTCAAAAGCAACCCCGGATAGAGTTATCTCGCCACAGCCAAAATTGCATTTCCTTTGTTCATTTATCTTGGTGGTTTTGCGAGTACATTCAAAGTACTCATGGTTGTGTCCCTGGCTATTTACTTGGCCAGACTTTCAGGAGTTTAAGGTGACGTCCATCGAGCTAGGCCGTCTTCCTAGTCAGCTGCCTGTAGGTTGAGGCACGATTGGGCTCTGCGCTTGGCGATGTTCTGCTGCTAATGAAGTTGTAGCCATAATGGCATTTATGTAAGTCTTGTAATTCGTTATGTTTCGGATGATTGTGATGATACCTGTCGGTTATGTTCCACGGCTCATTGATCATGGGAACATGGAAATATGCATAATAGAGATTTCTCGGACGAATAATCCGGGGAGCCCACACATTGGACCCTCTCTACTCTCCTTTGTCCCCCTAAGTCCAACCAAGCCATCAACCAGCCTCCTCCTTCCCTGCAGCACCAGTGCAGCGCCGCCCAAATGAGGTCATCGCCGGCCAGACGCAGGTAGCACGCCAGGGACCAAGCCACACCAAACCAGCATGCCCACTAGCTCTGCCCAACCCTACCGCCGTCCACGGTCCACCCCTCGATCAACCCCAGCCCCTGGACCACCTCAGCACCGCGCCGCCCTTTCTCTCTGCGCCGTGCGCAGCGCACGCCAGAGTGCGATCGCCGCCAGCACGCAGCAGACCGCACCTCGGCACCATATCACGCACGTCGCTCCGCCTCCACACCCACACCCCGCCAGACACGACCGTGCACCGCCACGCGACCCATAGTCACAGTGATCGCCGTCAAGCACCGCCTCTGTCTCCCACAGCGCGGGAAGCCCCCGACCAAATGCCACTGCCCCTAGCGTCGCCATTAAGCCGTAGAGCACCGCCAGCAGACCGCCCATCGTCCGCCTACCTCGCCCACACCGGTAGCCCCCTGTACCGCTCTCGCCGGAGACGCCTTCCCATACCGCTCTCGCCAAAACTTTAATCCAAGGTTATTAAGATTCAAATCATGAAAATTAGGTTTAACAAAAACTTTTCCAATTAAAATTATTAAAGAATTCATATGTGTGTGCATTTAAATAGGAGTGATTTGAATTGCCATGATTAAGTGATCCATTGCTTGTAAAATGATTCTTAGGTGAAATAAACATCATCTAGATCATTCCCAAATAAATCCCAAAGAAAAACAAATCAAAATGAATAAAAGAAGAGAATGCTCATTGGTGCCATTTTAATCAACATACCTACTTTGGCTATTCCTAGTACTCAAAACCTAACAGAAAAAAATGTGGATCTTTGCACCCCTTGCTAGTACATATAATGATATACCAAGGCCCACTTTGTGATCTGCCAAAAACTTTCAAACACTAAATTTAAATGGCATTTGAAAATTGAATCTAGTTCATATGGGAAGATCCCACTTTCAAAAACCACTCAAATGAGCTTTATTTTCAAAACCCAATCAACCACAGAGTCTCAAGCTTATTACTAGCACACCCACCAAAAATCTTTTCAAAATTCAAAAGTAAATTTCTTTCGGCCATTTCCATAAACACTTGGCAGGCAGGAATCAAACTCTAATCCTAGCTCACTGTTTTCTACAGGGTTTTGCCCCCATTTGATCTCCATTTAATCCCTTTGTCCCTTCTAGCTCTAACCAAAGCCTAAGCACCTCACCCCTTTGTCCCTAGCAGCAATGACATGCCACCCCGAGCACCATGCCGTCGACCTAACTTGCCAACGCTGCAGCAGACCACCCCTCTCTCTCTCGCCATGTCTATGAGCTAGCCCAGACCTCACCGCCACCCTCTGTCCCCTCCCCAAGCAGAGCCAAGCCATGGACCACCCACAACAGCCGCGCCCAGAGTGTCTGCGCCATGCCGAGCACGTGCCAGAGCGTCGCGCCCGACACGCGTGCACACGCCGCCCCTTGACCGCAGCCCACGCCCACCGCTTCGCCACAACCCAGGGAACACCCCAAACATGCCCGTACGCCGCCAACTGCACCACAGCCACCGCACGCGGTGAAGACCGCCTCCTCAGCTGCTCAGAGCGTGAGCACCGCCCGACCAAATGACACTGCCCCTAAGCCCGCATTTAAGCCCTAGAGCACCGCCAGGAGACCAGCCACCGTCCCCTACCTCGAGCCATGCTACTAGCACGTTGTGCATCCCTCGCCGGAGTCGCCCGCCCATTCCTTTCGCTCGTCTCGTCGAGCTATAAATAGAAGCCACCCCCAGCCTCATTCTGCACACTACTCACCTCCCCTCTTGCCACTGATCAGTCCCCACTTCTCCCTGGAGCCGCTCAAGCTCGTAGTCGCCGGAATTTCACCGGAGCTGGCCACCTCTAGAGGAGAAGGGCCCCGCTGATTGTGACCACCGTCGGAGCTGCCTCGACCACCCCTGAGCTCGCCGTCGTCCACCAGTTCGTTTGCCCCCATAGCCATCGTCGTTGGAGCCCTGGTACGCCCCCTGAGCACCCCCACCGAGCCGCTAGGGTTAGACCTCACTGGCGACCTGTCCGTCGTAGACGACGAGCCCCAGCCGTCGATCCTAGTTCTAATCTAACGGCCCACAACGCCCCGTACCTCTTCGTGTGTTAAGAGACGCTGACCGGTGGACCCCCCTGTCAGTTGTGCCCCGCACCGCGGAGTGTCACTGGGCCGACCCGTTAGCTTTCCCGCGCGACCCATTTAGTCCAAATTAGGAATTTTCTATTTAGGTTTGAACTTAGTTCTATCCCCTAGTTTGAAATTCAATTCAGATAGATTTACAAATCCAAATGGAGTGATTCCAATTTTGTTAGAAAGCTAATGAAAATATCTACAGAAGCGCGTTGGATTTAATTCAATTAGAGTTAGAGATCTCTCCTAGTAAAAATAACAAGACAGAAGCTTTTGCACATTCAAACATTTTTATAAAATCAACCATAATAGCTTTTGAGTTGATTCCAACTCTCAAAAATCACATTTCACCATACCTAACTGAATATATAATAATATTAAGGTTTACATGAAGTGACTTTGGACTAGTACCAAAATAATGCTATATAGGCATTTCTAGTCACTTTAAATCATTAAATAATGAACTTAAACCAAAGTAATTGTGATCCAACCTTTAAATCACATTCGCATATGTTAAAATATGTGGTGATGACATGTGTCCACATGATCCCATATTTTAAGTGGTGAATATTAAATTTTAGTTTATTTTTCAATGAGTAGAAATTACTTTTCTTAAATAAATTTTAGGCATGCTTGAGTTATACCACTTTGACCCTTACTTACCCCAAGTGTTATTTTCCAAGCTTTACTTCCTTTACTTTATCAAAGTTCTTTACTTGTTTTAAAGGTAGCATAAAGAGTATAAAACTTGACCTATTTAAATAACTTTAGATGTCATTCTATGGCATGAGATTGATCCCATCTTTCCACCTTAGTGAACACTCTTAACTTAGAAGTTTAGAGTAGATAAAAACTTGAGTCACTTTAGATGGGAACACTTGGTGAAAATGAGTTGTAAAAACCTTAGAATGATGAGTCATTCTATTGAGATGTTTTGACATGTGTTGAGAAACAAAAATGGTTTATGATGATGAAAATGTTGAGTGATACATCCATTTTGCATCACTATTCTGTGTCTTAATTCACTATTATTCATTGATATATTTCGTATTGAGAGGTGATACTTATGTTATTTCATCTGTTTTTGCATGGTTGATGACTTTTGGATCATGGACCGCTGCAGTCAGAATTCTGATGGAAAAGGTGCTGTTTGGAGGCAAAATTCACGAAGGTCAGAAAATCTAGGAAAATATACGTCAAATTCTAATTTTCCAGAAGACTCAGGATGCCAGAAGATGGAGTGGAGGTGGGCCACAGGGGGCCCACACCACCCCATGGCGCGGGCAGGCGTAGGCCGCGCCTGGGAGTGGTGTGGCCGCCCTGGCCCACTCCAGCCTCTCTCCTCTAGCGTATATCATCCCCACGAAACCCTAAGACTCGAGGGGCGACCACAGAAATATTCCGCCGCCTCTGCGGGGCGGAAAACACCGAGAGAGAAAGATCTCTCTGGCAGACAGATTTCTGCCGGGGGAATTCCTTCCTAGAGAGGGGAGATCGTCGCCATCAAGACCACCATCAAGCTGGACTTCGTCGGGATCATCATCATCATCACCACCATCATCACCATCAGCACCCTCATCACCATCTCCATATTGCTGTAACAATTGAGTTGAATCTTGCATAGTTCATAGGGGAAACTTTCCTGATGTTGATTACTCTTTGTAGTTGATGCTATCGAGTGAACCATTGAATTATTGTTTATGTTCAGATTGTTATACATCACTATTCCATCTCTGATCATGATCCATATGATGTCTTGTGGGCAGTTCATTTTGTTTTTTGAGGACATGGGAGAAGTCTTGTTGTTAGTAGTGGAGTTGCGTTGAGAAAGATTCAATAGATTGTTATTTAAGTTGTGGTGTACTTCTTCTAGTGGTGTCATGTGAATGTCGACTACATGACACTTCACCTATATGGGCCTAGGGGAATGCATTGTGTATTTGGCTACTAATCGTTGGGGTTGCCGGAGTGATAGAAACCTGAACCCCCGTTAGGAAACCATTGCACAAGGGACGTAAGGGTCTTAGAGTTTAAAGCTGTGGTTAGGTTTTACCTTAATTACTTTCTTGTACTTACGGATGTTTGCAAGGGGTTTAATCACATGTATATATTAGTCTTGGATGGGGCGGTACATTAGCACAGGTTCACCCACACAACACTTAGCAAGCTAAAGAAGATTAATCGACTATATGAAGCGAAAGCACTTGACAGTCATCCCATTTGTCCTCGCGAACGTTTGGTCATCTTAAGAAATACAACCGGCTTGTCCTTTGCTGCTTAAAGGATTGGGCCACTTGCTGCATTTATTCCTAGTATCTTTTATTTACTCGTACTTTGTTTACTTGCTTTGTCGAAAACCCCTAAAAATCCGTTTGCTAAGTATTTGCAGAGAATTCCTGATCCATACCACTAGCCAGCACCTTTTGCTCCTCGTTGGGTTCGACACTCTTACTTATCGAAAATACTGCGATACAACCCCTATACTTGTGGGTCATCAATACTATTTTCTGGCGTCGTTGCCGGGGAGTGAAGTGCTATTGGAGAGTGGAACTGGTAAAGGAAACTTCTACTGTGAGTATTGTTTGCTTCTGCTAGTTGCTTTATTTTTGTTATGGATAATTCGCTGAGTTTCTTATTTGGTAATGCTACTACCACTACTAAGGTAGTTGATAAGCCACCACCTACTGAGAATGATGTTTTCAAAATACCTACAAGAATTATTGATCGTGTTATGGATAACTACTATGTTGGGGATGGAACTGTCCATCCCGGTGATCATTTACTCTTTATACACGAATTATGCGGGTTGTTCAAGTGTGCAGGTATTACTATAGATCAAGTTAAGAAGAAGTTATTCTCATTATCACTGAAAGGAAGAGGTGAAGAATGGTATAAGCTGCTGAAGAATGGTCAAGCTCTGGAATGGGAGGAAATAGTGCCTCTCTTTTATTCAAAGTTTTATCCTCCTAGTGAGATTCATAAAGATCGGAATCAAATATACAACTTTTGGCCTCTTGATGGAGAGAGTAGAGCTCAATCTTGGGGGAGATTGAAGTTAGTAATGCTCAAATGTCCCATTCATGAGCTCCCCAACAATATTATTATCAACAACTTTTATGCAAGGCTCCCTCTACATGACAACGATTTATGCTTCTTGTGCTAGATCATTCACTCGCATGGAAGAAGAAGTTAAATGGGACCTTCTAGATTGTATTCAAGACAATGCTGAAGCTTGGAAGAATGACAAAGGTAAAAAGTCAGGTATAAATTATGATTATGAATGCATTTAAACTTTTATGGGAACTGATGACTTTCAAAATATTAGTAATATTTATGGTCTTGATTTGCAAGTTATTATGAATTTCTTTAGAGCTTTTGCTTCCTAATATCGAAATTCCAAAAAAGGGATGGAACAAATACCATGCGGCTTACAAAGATATTGTTGACTATGCTCCTATTGGAAGTGCTGAGTATTGCCTTATTGATCCCATCTTACCCGAACCTTATATCGAGAAGATTCCCTTCCCCGAAAAGGTAAAGTACCATCCTATGATAACTAATGTAATCACCAAAAGTGAAAAAAGAACTGTAAAACCTGATGAACAAATAAACATTGAACCTGTGGTAGCAATTGTGAAAGACCTTGTCACTAAAAGCGTAGAAGATGGGCACATAGTCTTTTGTGAGGATGCTTCTAATATTGTTTCACATCCCAATAGAACTAAAAAGGCTAGTGTCCCTTTGCTTTCTGGTAGAATTGGTGATCATTGCTATTATGGTTTATGTGATATTGGTGCAAGTTCTAGTGCTATTCCTTATGAGCTTTATAGAGAAATTATGCATGAAATCAGTCCTTGCGAGTTGGAAGAGATTGATGTGGTTATTCACCTTGCTAATAGAGAGACCATCTCTCCAATTGGTATTGTACGAGACGTGGAAGTTCTTTGTGGTAAGATTAAGTACCCTGCTGATTTTCTAGTACTTGGTTCGGCTCCTAGTAAAACCTACCATATCATTTTTGGTAGACCTTTCTTGAGTACTTGTGGAGCTATTATTGATTGCAAGAGGGAGAAAATCTTGACTAAGTTTGATGGGGAATCTTATGAGTCTAATTTTTCGAAATTTGCTAAAGAACCTTGCAAAGAGGAAACCCATAATGAGTATTTTAGGGTTGAACAACTTGCTTCTATTTCTCTTGCTCCTAACAATGCTTTGCAGCAGTTTATGGAAGATCATGAAAGTGAAATCTTCATGGAAGAAAGGAATGAGATTGACAGGATTCTCCGTGATCAACCTATGATGCTTAAGCACGACTTGCCTGTAGAAGACTTGGGTACCACGATGCCACCTAAAAAGGATCCTGTTTTCGATCTAAAACTTCTCCCGGATGATCTTAAATATGCTTATATTGATGATAAAAAGATATATCCTGTTATTGTTAGCGCTAAACTTTCAGGGAAGGAAGAAGAAAGGTTATTGGAAGTTTTTAGGAAACATCGAGGAGCTATGGGCTATACTCTGGATGATTTAAAAGCGATTTCACCTACTATATGTCAGCACTCTATCAACATAGAACCAGATGCGAAGCCGGTAGTGGAGCATCAACGACATTTAAATCCTAGGATGAAGGAAGTGGTAAGGAATGAGGTATTGAAACTCCTTGATGCTGGTATTATTTACCATATTGCTGATAGTGAATGGGTTAGTCCTGTTCATTGTGTACCTAAAAAGGGAGGTATTACCATTGTCCCTAATGATAATGATGAGCTTATTCCTCAAAGAATAGTGGTAGGCTATAGGATGTGCATCGATTTTAGGAAAGTCAATAAACTTACTAAGAAAGATCACTCCGCTTCCTTTTATTGATCAAATGTTGGAAAGGTTGTCTAAAAAGACCCATTTTTGTTTTCTTGATGGCTATTCTGGTTTCTCTCAAATTGTTGTTAAACAACAAGATCAAGAAAAAACTACTTTTACTTGCCCTTATGGAACTTATGCTTATAGACGTATGCCTTTTGGTTTATGTAATGCTCCTGCTACATTCCAAAGGTGCATGTCTGCTATCTTTCATGGTTTTTGTGAGGAAATTGTAGAAGTGTTCATGGATGACTTTTCTGTCTATGGAACTTCTTTTGATAATGGTCTACACAACCTTGATAAAGTTTTGCAGAGATGTGAAGAAACTAATCTTGTTCTTAATTGGGAGAAATGCCACTTCATGGTTAATGAAGGGATTGTTCTTGGGCATAAAGTTTCTGAAAGAGGCATAGAAGTTGATAGAGCTAAGGTTGAGGCAATTGAGAAAATGCCATGTCAAGAGACATCAAAGGTATTCGTAGTATCCTTGGTCATGTTGGTTTCTATAGGAGGTTTATTAAAGACTTCTCTAGGATATCAAAACCTCTCACTAATCTTCTTCAAAAAGATGTACCTTTTGTTTTTGATGATGATTGTAGGGAAGCTTTTGAAACTCTTAAGAAGGCTTTAACTACAGCCCCTATTGTTCAACCACCTGATTGGAGTTTACCCTTTGAAATAATGTGTGATGCTAGTGATTTTGCTGTAGGGGCTGTCCTTGGGCAACGTATTGATAAAAAGTTAAACGTTATCCATTATGCTAGTAAGACTTTAGACGCTGCTCAAAGGAATTATGCCACTACTGAAAAGGAATTTCTAGCTGTTGTTTTTGCCTGTGATAAGTTTAGGCCCTATATTGTGGACTCAAAAGTAACCACTCATACTAATCATGCTGCTATTAAATATCTTATGACAAAGAAGGACGCTAAGCCTAGGCTTATTAGATGGGTACTTCTTTTACAAGAGATTGATCTACATATAGTAGATAGGAAGGGTGCTGAAAACCCTATAGCTGATAATTTAGCTCGTTTGGAAAACATCTCTTTTGACCCTATACCTGTTAATGATAGTTTCCCAAATGAACAGTTAGCTGCACTAGAGGTGAGCTCGCGAGGAAGCCCTTGGTATGCTGATTATGCTAACTTTATTGTCTCCAAGTATTTGCCTCCAACTTTTACATCTCAGCAAAGAAGAAAGTTCTTCTATGATTTGAGGCATTATTTTTGGGATGACCCACACTTATACAAAGAAGGAGTGGATGGTATTATGCGAAGATATGTTCCAGAATATGAACAAAAGGAGATATTGCGTAAATGTCATGGTATTGCCTATGGAGGACATCATGCAGGAGATAGAACTGCACAAAAGGTACTACAATCGGGTTTCTACTGGCCTACCCTTTTTAAAGATGCGAGAAAATTTGTTTTATCTTGTGATGAATGTCAGCGTGTTGGTAATATTTCTAGATGCAATGAAATGCCTATGAACTACTCTCTAGTTATTGAACCTTTTGATTGTTGGGGATTCGAATTTATGGGTCCTTTCCCTCCTTCGAAAGGTTACACTCATATTCTTGTTGCCATTGATTATGTTACTAAGTGGGTAGAAGCCATTCCTACAAAGAGTGATGATGGGGAGACTTCTCTAAAAAATGCTTAAGGATGTTATCTTTCCTAGGTTTGGGGTGCCTAGGTATCTCATGACTGATGGGGGTACTCATTTCATTCATGGTGGTTTTAGGAAGATCCTTGCTAAATATGATGTTAATCATAGAATTGCTTCAGCTTATCACCCCCAAACTAGCGGGCAAGTAGAGTTATCAAATAGAGAAATTAAATCTATCTTGCAAAAGACTGTTAATAGGTCTAGAAAAAACTGGGCTAAGCAGTTGAATGATGCTTTATGGGCTTATAGAACTGCTTAGAAAAATCCAATGGGAATGTCTCCTTGTAAAATGGTTTATGGGAAAGCTTGCCACCTACCCTTAGAATTAGAACACAAAGCTTACTGGGCAGTGAAAGAACTAAATAGAGATTGTAAGCTCGCTGGTGAGAAAATATTATTTGACTTAAGTTCTTTAGATGAATGGAGGAGTGAAGCCTATGAGAATGCTAGGCGCTTTAAGGAAAAAGTTAAACGATGGCATGACAAGCGAATACTTAGGAGAGAATTTCATGTTGGTGAGAAAGTTCTATTGTATAGGTCTCGTCTCAAATTTTTTGCAGGTAAGCTACTATCAAAATGGGAAGGACCTTTCATCATTGAAGAAGTATACCGTTCAGGAGCAATAAAATTTTCTTCTCTAAAAGATAATACTACACAAGTAGTGAATGGACAGCGACTCAAACACTATATTGCTGGAGATTCTTACAATGAAGATGTTGATACCTTTCAAGTTATAACTCCAGAGAAATTCATTGAGGACCAAATTCAGAGACCTACAGAGTCTGTTTTCATCTAGGTAACAGTTCTGGTAAGAAAAGTTCTGCGAAAATACAATACAACTATATTTTTGCAGTTTTCAGTCAATAAGGAAAGCTACGAAGCGAAAAAGGGACGGAAACTGAGCCAGGGTGGCCCACACCACCCCATGGTGCGGGCCCACCTTTGGCCGCGCCACCAGGTGGTGAGGCCACCCAGGACTCCGCCTCCGACTCGTTTTCTCCCAGTACCTTCCTTTTGAGGTGAAACTTCATAATATATAACCCCCCGGACCCCTCGAGGTTCGTATATCGTGTTTTTGTTTCGATCTGTTTCTGCCAGGACATACTCTTTGAAAGTTTAGAAGCACAATGGTGTCCGCCAAGGATAAAGGGAAGGAGCCTATGGAGGAGGATCTTCAAGACCCCAAGGAGGGGCTGGTACCTTTAGTCTCTTGCCCTGCATCAGCGGAAGCCCTACGAGTCACTAAGGAGTTCTGCGATAAGTATCGAGACCTACAGAGGAAGGTGGACATGCTTCAATGGGAGAATAATAGGCTTCGCAAGATGCTGGAAGATTTCCTCACGACAACTAAGAAAATATTACCACCACCTCCGAAGGAGTAATTCATCATCAGGTTTGCCATCCCCTTGGTTTGTTCCAAGATTAGGGGAGTGCCACGGTATCATATCAGTATCTTCTATCTTTTTACCTTTTTAGTAGAGTCATATCATGAATAAAGGAGTTATTATGTAGTATGGTTTGCATTATGGAAGTGTCCCCTCTCTCGCTAGATATGTATCCCTTGGTGTGAGTTTCCGTTATGGAATATTAATGAGAAGTTCTTTCATTCACTCTTTTGCATAGCTTATATTAGTTTTCAATTCATGGTTATACGATTGATCTTGTTGTTAGTATTGGTATCACTTTGGGATCATTGAGTTAATTTAGTTGGTTTTGGCAAACCTGGCTTGGTCAGTAGCAACACCTTTTTGAGAGTTGACAAGAAAAAGATAGAAGTACTCTAGAGAAAAATAATTTCATCATCTTTCTTTCTTGATTTGCTCATAAGTCTAGTATTCTCTAGTTAAAGATCTTTTGTGCTTCCAACGAAGATTGCATGTTTTTTTTATCATTTGTATGTTTGGTTGTTTCCTTCAACTCTTGTACTTGCTACCCAGCCTTGCTAGCCAAAAACCTGTACTAAGAGGGTATTCTTCTCGTGCATCCACTCCTTTAAACCAAAACCCTTGCCATTTGCGTCCATCATACCTACCTAGTAGCATTATTGCTATTCCAAGTAAATTCTTGTTTTATCTACCTCCCAAATTAAACTTGTTATGTGAAAATTAGTGATTAAAGCTCTCACGAACTTGATGACACACCTTACTTTCTTGCATTTAATGAACCTGAACCATTGTGAACTCTCCATGAAAGTTATATGCTGGCAAATTATAGGCTGGGGATTAGCAGAACCATGCTGTCACGGGGAACGCTTTCAACACTTGTAAATATATACCCAGTTGATACCTTGCTCTTTTGTTTGCGGATGTTGTCGGTGTGAAACAAAAGGGGAGCTTGTAAGTCCATGGAGTTATGTATGTGTGTTAGAGAAAAGCCTAGGCCGCTGGTCTAATCCATGCTGACATGGTGGAAACCTGCAGCGCAACCATAATGATATCTATGAAGCACTCTTCTTATAAAAAAAGAGAGATAGCTATTGAGAAAAAAAAGATACTATGAAAAGAGGAAAGAGAAAAAAAAGCACCATTTTCCCATGGTAAATAAGAAGATTGCTGAGATACTCATTGTCTGCTTGCCTTGTAATTTTGATATGGGAATTCTTCTGTATCATCGGGCAAGGGGTACCCCATTGGCGGTTCTCAATGATACGCACATACTTACGATGACGAGAACTTACCGGTAACTAAAGTTGAGTAGCATGAGGAGCGGCCCTCGTACTCAAGGGACTTGGGATTTTCAGTTTATAGTCTGTCAAGCATATAACTCAGATTGGACCTCACTTTAACCTTAAGCACCTAAAGTTGCCTATGATAGGGGCAATGAGAGCTGAAAGCTAGTAAGTATCATAATTTTTGGGAGCTCTTTATGAGACTTGCAATCCCTGCTTCCCTCTTTGAAGGGCCTTTCTTTTTCTTTGTAGTTGAGTCAGTAAACCTATTCCCTTCTATCTCAGGAAGTATTTTGAGTTGATGTGTTTCATTCATTCATATGATGATTTATTCAATCATGTTTCTTATGTTCCTTGCTTTGCACGTTGCTCTTATCTTGATGTTTACTACTTGGAAGCTTTCTTCGAAAACCAGCTATTTGTGAACTCCAGCAAATTATCAACTATTCTTCGACCAAGAGCTAAGTTTGCCATTACCAATTATGATTCACTTTATGTATCTTTATTGTGTTTCCTTTACTCATTGCAAGTTGACTTATATAATAGTGAGTTGTCTTCTATTATGATCTATGTATTTGATGATTGTGATGCTTCTTGTCCGTATTCTTTTATCGACTCTTCACTCCATAAACCTGAGGTCATGTTTATTGAGCTCAGTTTCGCTTGGGGACAAGTGAAGTGTAAGCTTGGGGGGAGTTGATACGTCCATTTTGCATCACTATTCTATGTCTTAATTAATTATTATTCATTGATATATTTCGTATTGAGAGGTCATACTTATGTTATTTCATATGTTTTTGCATGGTTGATGACTTTTGGAGCATGGATGGCTGCAGTCAGGATTCTGATGGAAAAGGTGTTGTTTGGAGGCAAAATTCGCGAAATCACAAAATCCGGGAAAATATACGGAAAATTCTATTTTTCCAGAAGACTCGGGATACCAGAAGATGGAGTGGAGGTGGGCCACAGGGGGCCCACACCACCCCATGGCGCGGGCAGGCCTAGGCCCCGCCTGGGAGTGGTGTGGCCGCCCTGGCCCACTCCAGCCTCTCTCCTCTAGCGTATATCATCCCCACGAAACCCTAAGACTCGAGGGGCGACCACAGAAAGATTCCGCGGTCTATGAATAATCCGGGGAGCCCACACATTGGACCCTCTCTACTCTCCTTTGTCCCCCTAAGTCCAACCAAGCCATCAACCAGCCTCCTCCTTCCCTGCAGCACCAGTGCAGCGCCGCCCAAATGAGGTCATCGCCGGCCAGACGCAGGTAGCACGCCAGGGACCAAGCCACACCAAACCAGCATGCCCACTAGCTCTGCCCAACCCTACCGCCGTCCACGGTCCACCCCTCGATCAACCCCAGCCCCTGGACCACCTCAGCACCGCGCTGCCCTTTCTCTCTGCGTCGTGCGCAGCGCACGCCAGAGTGCGATCGCCGCCAGCACGCAGCAGACCGCACCTCGGCACCATATCACGCACGCCGCTCCGCCTCCACACCCACACCCCGCCAGACATGACCGTGCACCGCCACGCGACCCATAGTCACAGTGATCGCCGTCAAGCACCGCCTCTGTCTCCCACAGCGCGGGAAGCCCCCGACCAAATGCCACTGCCCCTAGCGTCGCCATTAAGCCGTAGAGCACCGCCAGCAGACCGCCCATCGTCCGCCTACCTCGCCCACACCGGTAGCCCCCTGTACCGCTCTCGCCGGAGACGCCTTCCCATACCGCTCTCGCCAAAACTTTAATCCAAGGTTATTAAGATTCAAATCATGAAAATTAGGTTTAACAAAAACTTTTCCAATTAAAATTATTAAAGAATTCATATGTGTGTGCATTTAAATAGGAGTGATTTGAATTGCCATGATTAAGTGATCCATTGCTTGTAAAATGATTCTTAGGTGAAATAAACATCATCTAGATCATTCCCAAATAAATCCCAAAGAAAAACAAATCAAAATGAATAAAAGAAGAGAATGCTCATTGGTGCCATTTTAATCAACATACCTACTTTGGCTATTCCTAGTACTCAAAACCTAACAGAAAAAAATGTGGATCTTTGCACCCCTTGCTAGTACATATAATGATATACCAAGGCCCACTTTGTGATCTGCCAAAAACTTTCAAACACTAAATTTAAATGGCATTTGAAAATTGAATCTAGTTCATATGGGAAGATCCCACTTTCAAAAACCACTCAAATGAGCTTTATTTTCAAAACCCAATCAACCACAGAGTCTCAAGCTTATTACTAGCACACCCACCAAAAATCTTTTCAAAATTCAAAAGTAAATTTCTTTCGGCCATTTCCATAAACACTTGGCAGGCAGGAATCAAACTCTAATCCTAGCTCACTGTTTTCTACAGGGTTTTGCCCCCATTTGATCTCCATTTAATCCCTTTGTCCCTTCTAGCTCTAACCAAAGCCTAAGCACCTCACCCCTTTGTCCCTAGCAGCAATGACATGCCACCCCGAGCACCATGCCGTCGACCTAACTTGCCAACGCTGCAGCAGACCACCCCTCTCTCTCTCGCCATGTCTATGAGCTAGCCCAGACCTCACCGCCACCCTCTGTCCCCTCCCCAAGCAGAGCCAAGCCATGGACCACCCACAACAGCCGCGCCCAGAGTGTCTGCGCCATGCCGAGCACGTGCCAGAGCGTCGCGCCCGACACGCGTGCACACGCCGCCCCTTGACCGCAGCCCACGCCCACCGCTTCGCCACAACCCAGGGAACACCCCAAACATGCCCGTACGCCGCCAACTGCACCACAGCCACCGCACGCGGTGAAGACCGCCTCCTCAGCTGCTCAGAGCGTGAGCACCGCCCGACCAAATGCCACTGCCCCTAAGCCCGCATTTAAGCCCTAGAGCACCGCCAGGAGACCAGCCACCGTCCCCTACCTCGAGCCATGCTACTAGCACGTTGTGCATCCCTCGCCGGAGTCGCCCGCCCATTCCTTTCGCTCGTCTCGTCGAGCTATAAATAGAAGCCACCCCCAGCCTCATTCTGCACACTACTCACCTCCCCTCTTGCCACTGATCAGTCCCCACTTCTCCCTGGAGCCGCTCAAGCTCGTAGTCGCCGGAATTTCACCGGAGCTGGCCACCTCTAGAGGAGAAGGGCCCCGCTGATTGTGACCACCGTCAGAGCTGCCTCGACCACCCCTGAGCTCGCCGTCGTCCACCAGTTCGTTTGCCCCCATAGCCATCGTCGTTGGAGCCCTGGTACGCCCCCTGAGCACCCCCACCGAGCCGCTAGGGTTAGACCTCACTGGCGACCTGTCCGTCGTAGACGACGAGCCCCAGCCGTCGATCCTAGTTCTAATCTAACGGCCCACAACGCCCCGTACCTCTTCGTGTGTTAAGAGACGCTGACCGGTGGACCCCCCTGTCAGTTGTGCCCCGCACCGCGGAGTGTCACTGGGCCGACCCGTTAGCTTTCCCGCGCGACCCATTTAGTCCAAATTAGGAATTTTCTATTTAGGTTTGAACTTAGTTCTATCCCCTAGTTTGAAATTCAATTCAGATAGATTTACAAATCCAAATGGAGTGATTCCAATTTTGTTAGAAAGCTAATGAAAATATCTACAGAAGCGCGTTGGATTTAATTCAATTAGAGTTAGAGATCTCTCCTAGTAAAAATAACAAGACAGAAGCTTTTGCACATTCAAACATTTTTATAAAATCAACCATAATAGCTTTTGAGTTGATTCCAACTCTCAAAAATCACATTTCACCATACCTAACTGAATATATAATAATATTAAGGTTTACATGAAGTGACTTTGGACTAGTACCAAAATAATGCTATATAGGCATTTCTAGTCACTTTAAATCATTAAATAATGAACTTAAACCAAAGTAATTGTGATCCAACCTTTAAATCACATTCGCATATGTTAAAATATGTGGTGATGACATGTGTCCACATGATCCCATATTTTAAGTGGTGAATATTAAATTTTAGTTTATTTTTCAATGAGTAGAAATTACTTTTCTTAAATAAATTTTAGGCATGCTTGAGTTATACCACTTTGACCCTTACTTACCCCAAGTGTTATTTTCCAAGCTTTACTTCCTTTACTTTATCAAAGTTCTTTACTTGTTTTAAAGGTAGCATAAAGAGTATAAAACTTGACCTATTTAAATAACTTTAGATGTCATTCTATGGCATGAGATTGATCCCATCTTTCCACCTTAGTGAACACTCTTAACTTAGAAGTTTAGAGTAGATAAAAACTTGAGTCACTTTAGATGGGAACACTTGGTGAAAATGAGTTGTAAAAACCTTAGAATGATGAGTCATTCTATTGAGATGTTTTGACATGTGTTGAGAAACAAAAATGGTTTATGATGATGAAAATGTTGAGTGATACATCCATTTTGCATCACTATTCTGTGTCTTAATTCACTATTATTCATTGATATATTTCGTATTGAGAGGTGATACTTATGTTATTTCATCTGTTTTTGCATGGTTGATGACTTTTGGATCATGGACCGCTGCAGTCAGAATTCTGATGGAAAAGGTGCTGTTTGGAGGCAAAATTCACGAAGGTCAGAAAATCTGGGAAAATATACGTCAAATTCTAATTTTCCAGAAGACTCAGGATGCCAGAAGATGGAGTGGAGGTGGGCCATAGGGGGCCCACACCACCCCATGGCGCGGGCAGGCGTAGGCCGCGCCTGGGAGTGGTGTGGCCGCCCTGGCCCACTCCAGCCTCTCTCCTCTAGCGTATATCATCCCCACGAAACCCTAAGACTCGAGGGGCGACCACAGAAATATTCCGCCGCCTCTGCGGGGCGGAAAACACCGAGAGAGAAAGATCTCTCCGGCAGACAGATTTCTGCCAGGGGAATTCCTTCCTAGACAGGGGAGATCGTCGCCATCAAGACCACCATCAAGCTGGACTTCGTCGGGATCATCATCATCATCACCACCATCATCACCATCAGCACCCTCATCACCATCTCCATATTGCTGTAACAATTGAGTTGAATCTTGCATAGTTCATAGGGGAAACTTTCCTGATGTTGATTACTCTTTGTAGTTGATGCTATCGAGTGAACCATTGAATTATTGTTTATGTTCAGATTGTTATACATCACTATTCCATCTCTGATCATGATCCATATGATGTCTTGTGGGCAGTTCATTTTGTTTTTTGAGGACATGGGAGAAGTCTTGTTGTTAGTAGTGGAGTTGCGTTGAGAAAGATTCAATAGATTGTTATTTAAGTTGTGGTGTACTTCTTCTAGTGGTGTCATGTGAATGTCGACTACATGACACTTCACCTATATGGGCCTAGGGGAATGCATTGTGTATTTGGCTACTAATCGTTGGGGTTGCCGGAGTGATAGAAACCTGAACCCCCGTTAGGAAACCATTGCACAAGGGACGTAAGGGTCTTAGAGTTTAAAGCTGTGGTTAGGTTTTACCTTAATTACTTTCTTGTACTTACGGATGTTTGCAAGGGGTTTAATCACATGTATATATTAGTCTTGGATGGGGCGGTACATTAGCACAGGTTCACCCACACAACACTTAGCAAGCTAAAGAAGATTAATCGACTATATGAAGCGAAAGCACTTGACAGTCATCCCATTTGTCCTCGCGAACGTTTGGTCATCTTAAGAAATACAACCGGCTTGTCCTTTGCTGCTTAAAGGATTGGGCCACTTGCTGCATTTATTCCTAGTATCTTTTATTTACTCGTACTTTGTTTACTTGCTTTGTCGAAAACCCCTAAAAATCCGTTTGCTAAGTATTTGCAGAGAATTCCTGATCCATACCACTAGCCAGCACCTTTTGCTCCTCATTGGGTTCGACACTCTTACTTATCGAAAATACTGCGATACAACCCCTATACTTGTGGGTCATCAATACTATTTTCTGGCGTCGTTGCCGGGGAGTGAAGTGCTATTGGAGAGTGGAACTGGTAAAGGAAACTTCTACTGTGAGTATTGTTTGCTTCTGCTAGTTGCTTTATTTTTGTTATGGATAATTCGCTGAGTTTCTTATTTGGTAATGCTACTACCACTACTAAGGTAGTTGATAAGCCACCACCTACTGAGAATGATGTTTTCAAAATACCTACAAGAATTATTGATCGTGTTATGGATAACTACTATGTTGGGGATGGAACTGTCCATCCCGGTGATCATTTACTCTTTATACACGAATTATGCGGGTTGTTCAAGTGTGCAGGTATTACTATAGATCAAGTTAAGAAGAAGTTATTCTCATTATCACTGAAAGGAAGAGGTGAAGAATGGTATAAGCTGCTGAAGAATGGTCAAGCTCTGGAATGGGAGGAAATAGTGCCTCTCTTTTATTCAAAGTTTTATCCTCCTAGTGAGATTCATAAAGATCGGAATCAAATATACAACTTTTGGCCTCTTGATGGAGAGAGTAGAGCTCAATCTTGGGGGAGATTGAAGTTAGTAATGCTCAAATGTCCCATTCATGAGCTCCCCAACAATATTATTATCAACAACTTTTATGCAAGGCTCCCTCTACATGACAACGATTTATGCTTCTTGTGCTAGATCATTCACTCGCATGGAAGAAGAAGTTAAATGGGACCTTCTAGATTGTATTCAAGACAATGCTGAAGCTTGGAAGAATGACAAAGGTAAAAAGTCAGGTATAAATTATGATTATGAATGCATTTAAACTTTTATGGGAACTGATGACTTTCAAAATATTAGTAATATTTATGGTCTTGATTTGCAAGTTATTATGAATTGCTTTAGAGCTTTTGCTTCCTAATATCGAAATTCCAAAAAAGGGATGGAACAAATACCATGCGGCTTACAAAGATATTGTTGACTATGCTCCTATTGGAAGTGCTGAGTATTGCCTTATTGATCCCATCTTACCCGAACCTTATATCGAGAAGATTCCCTTCCCCGAAAAGGTAAAGTACCATCCTATGATAACTAATGTAATCACCAAAAGTGAAAAAAGAACTGTAAAACCTGATGAACAAATAAACATTGAACCTGTGGTAGCAATTGTGAAAGACCTTGTCACTAAAAGCGTAGAAGATGGGCACATAGTCTTTTGTGAGGATGCTTCTAATATTGTTTCACATCCCAATAGAACTAAAAAGGCTAGTGTCCCTTTGCTTTCTGGTAGAATTGGTGATCATTGCTATTATGGTTTATGTGATATTGGTGCAAGTTCTAGTGCTATTCCTTATGAGCTTTATAGAGAAATTATGCATGAAATCAGTCCTTGCGAGTTGGAAGAGATTGATGTGGTTATTCACCTTGCTAATAGAGAGACCATCTCTCCAATTGGTATTGTACGAGACGTGGAAGTTCTTTGTGGTAAGATTAAGTACCCTGCTGATTTTCTAGTACTTGGTTCGGCTCCTAGTAAAACCTACCATATCATTTTTGGTAGACCTTTCTTGAGTACTTGTGGAGCTATTATTGATTGCAAGAGGGAGAAAATCTTGACTAAGTTTGATGGGGAATCTTATGAGTCTAATTTTTCGAAATTTGCTAAAGAACCTTGCAAAGAGGAAACCCATAATGAGTATTTTAGGGTTGAACAACTTGCTTCTATTTCTCTTGCTCCTAACAATGCTTTGCAGCAGTTTATGGAAGATCATGAAAGTGAAATCTTCATGGAAGAAAGGAATGAGATTGACAGGATTCTCCGTGATCAACCTATGATGCTTAAGCACGACTTGCCTGTAGAAGACTTGGGTACCACGATGCCACCTAAAAAGGATCCTGTTTTCGATCTAAAACTTCTCCCTGATGATCTTAAATATGCTTATATTGATGATAAAAAGATATATCCTGTTATTGTTAGCGCTAAACTTTCAGGGAAGGAAGAAGAAAGGTTATTGGAAGTTTTTAGGAAACATCGAGGAGCTATGGGCTATACTCTGGATGATTTAAAAGCGATTTCACCTACTATATGTCAGCACTCTATCAACATAGAACCAGATGCGAAGCCGGTAGTGGAGCATCAACGACATTTAAATCCTAGGATGAAGGAAGTGGTAAGGAATGAGGTATTGAAACTCCTTGATGCTGGTATTATTTACCATATTGCTGATAGTGAATGGGTTAGTCCTGTTCATTGTGTACCTAAAAAGGGAGGTATTACCATTGTCCCTAATGATAATGATGAGCTTATTCCTCAAAGAATAGTGGTAGGCTATAGGATGTGCATCGATTTTAGGAAAGTCAATAAACTTACTAAGAAAGATCACTCCGCTTCCTTTTATTGATCAAATGTTGGAAAGGTTGTCTAAAAAGACCCATTTTTGTTTTCTTGATGGCTATTCTGGTTTCTCTCAAATTGTTGTTAAACAACAAGATCAAGAAAAAACTACTTTTACTTGCCCTTATGGAACTTATGCTTATAGACGTATGCCTTTTGGTTTATGTAATGCTCCTGCTACATTCCAAAGGTGCATGTCTGCTATCTTTCATGGTTTTTGTGAGGAAATTGTAGAAGTGTTCATGGATGACTTTTCTGTCTATGGAACTTCTTTTGATAATGGTCTACACAACCTTGATAAAGTTTTGCAGAGATGTGAAGAAACTAATCTTGTTCTTAATTGGGAGAAATGCCACTTCATGGTTAATGAAGGGATTGTTCTTGGGCATAAAGTTTCTGAAAGAGGCATAGAAGTTGATAGAGCTAAGGTTGAGGCAATTGAGAAAATGCCATGTCAAGAGACATCAAAGGTATTCGTAGTATCCTTGGTCATGTTGGTTTCTATAGGAGGTTTATTAAAGACTTCTCTAGGATATCAAAACCTCTCACTAATCTTCTTCAAAAAGATGTACCTTTTGTTTTTGATGATGATTGTAGGGAAGCTTTTGAAACTCTTAAGAAGGCTTTAACTACAGCCCCTATTGTTCAACCACCTGATTGGAGTTTACCCTTTGAAATAATGTGTGATGCTAGTGATTTTGCTGTAGGGGCTGTCCTTGGGCAACGTATTGATAAAAAGTTAAACGTTATCCATTATGCTAGTAAGACTTTAGACGCTGCTCAAAGGAATTATGCCACTACTGAAAAGGAATTTCTAGCTGTTGTTTTTGCCTGTGATAAGTTTAGGCCCTATATTGTGGACTCAAAAGTAACCACTCATACTAATCATGCTGCTATTAAATATCTTATGACAAAGAAGGACGCTAAGCCTAGGCTTATTAGATGGGTACTTCTTTTACAAGAGATTGATCTACATATAGTAGATAGGAAGGGTGCTGAAAACCCTATAGCTGATAATTTAGCTCGTTTGGAAAACATCTCTTTTGACCCTATACCTGTTAATGATAGTTTCCCAAATGAACAGTTAGCTGCACTAGAGGTGAGCTCGCGAGGAAGCCCTTGGTATGCTGATTATGCTAACTTTATTGTCTCCAAGTATTTGCCTCCAACTTTTACATCTCAGCAAAGAAGAAAGTTCTTCTATGATTTGAGGCATTATTTTTGGGATGACCCACACTTATACAAAGAAGGAGTGGATGGTATTATGCGAAGATATGTTCCAGAATATGAACAAAAGGAGATATTGCGTAAATGTCATGGTATTGCCTATGGAGGACATCATGCAGGAGATAGAACTGCACAAAAGGTACTACAATCGGGTTTCTACTGGCCTACCCTTTTTAAAGATGCGAGAAAATTTGTTTTATCTTGTGATGAATGTCAGCGTGTTGGTAATATTTCTAGATGCAATGAAATGCCTATGAACTACTCTCTAGTTATTGAACCTTTTGATTGTTGGGGATTCGAATTTATGGGTCCTTTCCCTCCTTCGAAAGGTTACACTCATATTCTTGTTGCCATTGATTATGTTACTAAGTGGGTAGAAGCCATTCCTACAAAGAGTGATGATGGGGAGACTTCTCTAAAAAATGCTTAAGGATGTTATCTTTCCTAGGTTTGGGGTGCCTAGGTATCTCATGACTGATGGGGGTACTCATTTCATTCATGGTGGTTTTAGGAAGATCCTTGCTAAATATGATGTTAATCATAGAATTGCTTCAGCTTATCACCCCCAAACTAGCGGGCAAGTAGAGTTATCAAATAGAGAAATTAAATCTATCTTGCAAAAGACTGTTAATAGGTCTAGAAAAAACTGGGCTAAGCAGTTGAATGATGCTTTATGGGCTTATAGAACTGCTTAGAAAAATCCAATGGGAATGTCTCCTTGTAAAATGGTTTATGGGAAAGCTTGCCACCTACCCTTAGAATTAGAACACAAAGCTTACTGGGCAGTGAAAGAACTAAATAGAGATTGTAAGCTCGCTGGTGAGAAAATATTATTTGACTTAAGTTCTTTAGATGAATGGAGGAGTGAAGCCTATGAGAATGCTAGGCGCTTTAAGGAAAAAGTTAAACGATGGCATGACAAGCGAATACTTAGGAGAGAATTTCATGTTGGTGAGAAAGTTCTATTGTATAGGTCTCGTCTCAAATTTTTTGCAGGTAAGCTACTATCAAAATGGGAAGGACCTTTCATCATTGAAGAAGTATACCGTTCAGGAGCAATAAAATTTTCTTCTCTAAAAGATAATACTACACAAGTAGTGAATGGACAGCGACTCAAACACTATATTGCTGGAGATTCTTACAATGAAGATGTTGATACCTTTCAAGTTATAACTCCAGAGAAATTCATTGAGGACCAAATTCAGAGACCTACAGAGTCTGTTTTCATCTAGGTAACAGTTCTGGTAAGAAAAGTTCTGCGAAAATACAATACAACTATATTTTTGCAGTTTTCAGTCAATAAGGAAAGCTACGAAGCGAAAAAGGGACGGAAACTGAGCCAGGGTGGCCCACACCACCCCATGGTGCGGGCCCACCTTTGGCCGCGCCACCAGGTGGTGAGGCCACCCAGGACTCCGCCTCCGACTCGTTTTCTCCCAGTACCTTCCTTTTGAGGTGAAACTTCATAATATATAACCCCCCGGACCCCTCGAGGTTCGTATATCGTGTTTTTGTTTCGATCTGTTTCTGCCAGGACATACTCTTTGAAAGTTTAGAAGCACAATGGTGTCCGCCAAGGATAAAGGGAAGGAGCCTATGGAGGAGGATCTTCAAGACCCCAAGGAGGGGCTGGTACCTTTAGTCTCTTGCCCTGCATCAGCGGAAGCCCTACGAGTCACTAAGGAGTTCTGCGATAAGTATCGAGACCTACAGAGGAAGGTGGACATGCTTCAATGGGAGAATAATAGGCTTCGCAAGATGCTGGAAGATTTCCTCACGACAACTAAGAAAATATTACCACCACCTCCGAAGGAGTAATTCGTCATCAGGTTTGCCATCCCCTTGGTTTGTTCCAAGATTAGGGGAGTGCCACGGTATCATATCAGTATCTTCTATCTTTTTACCTTTTTAGTAGAGTCATATCATGAATAAAGGAGTTATTATGTAGTATGGTTTGCATTATGGAAGTGTCCCCTCTCTCGCTAGATATGTATCCCTTGGTGTGAGTTTCTGTTATGGAATATTAATGAGAAGTTCTTTCATTCACTCTTTTGCATAGCTTATATTAGTTTTCAATTCATGGTTATACGATTGATCTTGTTGTTAGTATTGGTATCACTTTGGGATCATTGAGTTAATTTAGTTGGTTTTGGCAAACCTGGCTTGGTCAGTAGCAACACCTTTTTGAGAGTTGACAAGAAAAAGATAGAAGTACTCTAGAGAAAAATAATTTCATCATCTTTCTTTCTTGATTTGCTCATAAGTCTAGTATTCTCTAGTTAAAGATCTTTTGTGCTTCCAACGAAGATTGCATGTTTTTTTTATCATTTGTATGTTTGGTTGTTTCCTTCAACTATTGTACTTGCTACCCAGCCTTGCTAGCCAAAAACCTGTACTAAGAGGGTATTCTTCTCGTGCATCCACTCCTTTAAACCAAAACCCTTGCCATTTGCGTCCATCATACCTACCTAGTAGCATTATTGCTATTCCAAGTAAATTCTTGTTTTATCTACCTCCCAAATTAAACTTGTTATGTGAAAATTAGTGATTAAAGCTCTCACGAACTTGATGACACACCTTACTTTCTTGCATTTAATGAACCTGAACCATTGTGAACTCTCCATGAAAGTTATATGCTGGCAAATTATAGGCTGGGGATTAGCAGAACCATGCTGTCACGGGGAACGCTTTCAACACTTGTAAATATATACCCAGTTGATACCTTGCTCTTTTGTTTGCGGATGTTGTCGGTGTGAAACAAAAGGGGAGCTTGTAAGTCCATGGAGTTATGTATGTGTGTTAGAGAAAAGCCTAGGCCGCTGGTCTAATCCATGCTGACATGGTGGAAACCTGCAGCGCAACCATAATGATATCTATGAAGCACTCTTCTTATAAAAAAAGAGAGATAGCTATTGAGAAAAAAAAAGATACTATGAAAAGAGGAAAGAGAAAAAAAAGCACCATTTTCCCATGGTAAATAAGAAGATTGCTGAGATACTCATTGTCTGCTTGCCTTGTAATTTTGATATGGGAATTCTTCTGTATCATCGGGCAAGGGGTACCCCATTGGCGGTTCTCAATGATACGCACATACTTACGATGACGAGAACTTACCGGTAACTAAAGTTGAGTAGCATGAGGAGCGGCCCTCGTACTCAAGGGACTTGGGATTTTCAGTTTATAGTCTGTCAAGCATATAACTCAGATTGGACCTCACTTTAACCTTAAGCACCTAAAGTTGCCTATGATAGGGGCAATGAGAGCTGAAAGCTAGTAAGTATCATAATTTTTGGGAGCTCTTTATGAGACTTGCAATCCCTGCTTCCCTCTTTGAAGGGCCTTTCTTTTTCTTTGTAGTTGAGTCAGTAAACCTATTCCCTTCTATCTCAGGAAGTATTTTGAGTTGATGTGTTTCATTCATTCATATGATGATTTATTCAATCATGTTTCTTATGTTCCTTGCTTTGCACGTTGCTCTTATCTTGATGTTTACTACTTGGAAGCTTTCTTCGAAAACCAGCTATTTGTGAACTCCAGCAAATTATCAACTATTCTTCGACCAAGAGCTAAGTTTGCCATTACCAATTATGATTCACTTTATGTATCTTTATTGTGTTTCCTTTACTCATTGCAAGTTGACTTATATAATAGTGAGTTGTCTTCTATTATGATCTATGTATTTGATGATTGTGATGCTTCTTGTCCGTATTCTTTTATCGACTCTTCACTCCATAAACCTGAGGTCATGTTTATTGAGCTCAGTTTCGCTTGGGGACAAGTGAAGTGTAAGCTTGGGGGGAGTTGATACGTCCATTTTGCATCACTATTCTATGTCTTAATTAATTATTATTCATTGATATATTTCGTATTGAGAGGTCATACTTATGTTATTTCATATGTTTTTGCATGGTTGATGACTTTTGGAGCATGGATGGCTGCAGTCAGGATTCTGATGGAAAAGGTGTTGTTTGGAGGCAAAATTCGCGAAATCACAAAATCCGGGAAAATATACGGAAAATTCTATTTTTCCAGAAGACTCGGGATACCAGAAGATGGAGTGGAGGTGGGCCACAGGGGGCCCACACCACCCCATGGCGCGGGCAGGCCTAGGCCCCGCCTGGGAGTGGTGTGGCCGCCCTGGCCCACTCCAGCCTCTCTCCTCTAGCGTATATCATCCCCACGAAACCCTAAGACTCGAGGGGCGACCACAGAAAGATTCCGCGGCCTCTGCGGGGCGGAAAACACCGAGAGAGAAAGATCTCTCCGGCAGACCGATTTCTACCGGGGGAGTTCCTTCCCGGAGAGGGGAGATCGTCGCCATCAACACCACCATCAAGCTGGACTTCATCGGGATCATCATCATCATCACCACCATCATCACCATCAGCACCCTCATCACCATCTCCATATTGCTGTAACAATTGAGTTGATCTTGCATAGTTCATAGGGGAAACTTCCCGGTGTTGATTACTCTTTGTTGTTGATGCTATTGAGTGAACCATTGAATTATTGTTTATATTCAAATTGTTATACATCATTATTCCATCTCTGATCATGATCCATATGATGTCTTGTGAGCAGTTCGTTTTGTTCTTGAGGACATGGGAGAAGTCTTGTTGTTAGTAGTGGAGTTGCGTTGAGAAAGATTCAATAGATTGTTATTTAAGTTGTGGTGTACTTCTTCTAGTGGTGTCATGTGAACGTCGACTACATGACACTTCACCTATATGGGCCTAGGGGAATGCATTGTGTATTTGGCTACTAATCGTTGGGGTTGCCGGAGTGATAGAAACCTGAACCCCCGTTAGGAAACCATTGCACAAGGGACGTAAGGGTCTTAGAGTTTAAAGTTGTGGTTAGGTTTTACCTTACTTTCTTGTACTTACGGATGTTTGCAAGGGGTTTAATCACAAGTATGTATTAGTCTTGGATGGGGCGGTACATTAGCACAGGTTCACCCACACAACACTTAGCAAGCTAAAGAAGATTAATCGACTATATGAAGCGAAAGCACTTGACAGTCTTCCCATGTGTCCTCGAGAACATTTGGTCATCTATAGAAATACAACCGGCTTGTCCTTTGTTGCATAAAGGATTGGGCCACTTGCTGCATTTATTCCTACTATCTTTTATTTACTTGTACTTTTTTTACTTTCTTTATCGAAAACCCCTAAGAATGCGTTTGCTAAGTATATGCAGAGAATTCCTGATCCATACCACTAGCCAGCACCTTCTGCTCCTCGTTGGGTTCGACACTCTTACTTATCGAAAATACTGCGATACACCCCCTATACTTGTGGGTCATCGTTGAGGCATGAGCCTTAACCCTTTTACAAAACTGATGGTTGGATTCGGATGCGATACCATTCCAAATTTACCGTACAACCACAATAACTGAATTGGGTAAGGCTTAGCCGAAAGTTTATATGCATTAGTATTAGTTCCCTCGCGGGAGAGGTTTGAGCTGAGGCTACCTCTCAATGTTGTCCACCTATACAGTGCCCAAGATGACAGATGGTCATGATTGGGAGGCCATTCTCATAGGAGAGGTGCTTATACTAGGGTGTGTAAAGGAAAGGTTATGTTTAATTATCTGCATACTAAGTATGATGATTCAGGGTTATCCCTGATAGATGTATCGAATCTTGTGGTGAAAGTGTACCACCTCTGCAGAGTCTCAAACTATTCGAATAGCCGCGTTCGTGGTTATGGACAGTTGGAATGGCCATACTGTTTCGTTGTCAGATGTTTTCAAAATAACTTATGAAAGGAAGGATGAATCTTGACTTGACCACAACAGGGTTGTGTTTATGACACTAGCTTCCCAACTTAAGTGATTCTAGAACTTTATTTTATCTTTCTTTGCTTCAGAACTCAGCTTAGGTTTCAAACTTAACTTTATAGTTAAACTTAGAGTTAGGACTTTAACTTAGAACTATACTACTTGTTAGTGGTAGTTTGCGAGTACTTAAAGAGTACTCATGGCTTTTGTCCCTGGCTATTCTCATGGCCAGAATATGAAGGAGACTACCAAGATGATGGCCAGCAGGACGGCTATGATAACTAGGACTATCTGCCTTCGTCAGCATTGCATGTGCCCCTGAAGATGGAGCCCACTGCTGCGCTTATTATTTTATTCCGCTGCTTGTTGTATTAAGACTAGATCATGAGATCCTTATTTGTGTAAGATCTTATGTATGGTTTGTAATGGATGATGTACTGTGATATCAAATTTGTTATGTCTCGCAAAAATGGTAATCCTGGGATTGCGATGTATGACATAACAGGCATCTGGGATTAAAAATCCAGGTGTTGACAAGTTGTTATCAGAGACATCCTGACCATAGGATACCCTAGTTAGAATGGACGTGCAAACAAAAAAACTTAGTTTCAAAACCAAAGTGAGTATTTATGAAAAACTATTTCCTCTCTTATCCTTGGGAATTCATTCTTTCTCAAAAATTCATGTTCCTCGAAATTCTTACATTACTACTTAAAATTTGACACACTTGATCACTTCACTAATTTCCTCATCCTTAATTCTTGTAGATGGAGACTAAGTTCAGCAAGTTCTACCAGTTGGGAAATGGAGGTCAACTGATCTTCAGAGGGATCTGGATTCACTGTCGGAGTTATTGGGACGCCCACATCCGGAGTTTCTTGGAGCTCAACTTCCAGGACCCCTAGGAGGAGATTTACAGTGGCTAGTCACCGCTGATCTTAGAGGAAGCATAGAAGCACCAACGTCCGGGAGAATCCAGTTCTCCGTGAGAGAGAACAACTGGCTAGATGGATTAGCCAGGGCAATGCATGAAGCTCTCGCATGTCTATGTGCCCTTAGCGTTAACCAAATCCAGGGAACCCGTTTTGCTCACTATGCAAGACGTGACTTCATGGGAATGCCAATGGAGATGCCAAGTTACCCTGAGCTGAAGCGTCAAGTGGAGAACCTTGACTTCCTGTTGTACGATTGTCAGAAGGAGTTGGAAAATGCTAGGGAGTTTGCCAACCACAACCGTGCCATTGCCGCCCAGAAGGCCCAGACTTTCTCACTTCTAGTCAAGGACCATCAGTCTCTTCGCCTCCAGCGCGAGAAGAAGGATCGCACCATCGCCTGTCTTTGCAAGAAGGTGGCCGACCTCGAGAAGACTGTCAAGGAGCAAGAAGCTCAGCTTGCAGCAAAGGAGGAAGAAGAGGAGGGTGAAGACATCTAGGGAGACATGGATTCTTACCTCAGCAATGATGATGACTTTCTAGAGGAGGATGCTATGGACTTCTACATTGACGATGAGGACTCTGACTTCATCGATGATGAGTAGATGCACTAGAGCACTATCGTAGCATGAGATGTATCGGTCCCACTGTATTGTAGCTTGCAGAATGGTTCTTCAAACCATCTGTTTTCCTTTGTTGTTGTGGTGTGTGTTTGTATCGTGCGCTTGTTTGCATGAATGAAATGAAGTTAGCTGCAAAACCTGAGTCTAACTCAAAGTTTTAGCTTGAAACCAAAACCATGAACCTTAGAACTTTCCCTCTTACCCCTTTATCTACCTCAATCTTCAGATGACTCGTGGAAACCAAGGAGGGAGCAGCTCGTCACAAGACCCAATGCTGCAGATCTTGCAGAATCTCATCGCAGACAGAGAAGAAAGCAGGGTAGAACGCCAAGCAAATCTAGCAACATTGCAACAGATCGCCCAGATGGCTCTCAACAACCAAGGACATGGAAACCAGGATCACCATGGATCCAAACTCAAAAACTTTCAGAATACCAATCCCCCAATCTTTAACCAAGATGAAAATCCATTAGATGCTGATGACTGGTTGCAGACAATGGAAAACAACTTAGAAGTTGCAGGAGTTGATGACAACGAGAAGGTTCTCTTTGCCACCCACTATCTGGCGGGAGATGCAAGAGCTTGGTGGACCAGTATCTGCAACATGAACCATGGTCAAGTGATGACATGGGAAGCCTTCAAAATCAAGTTCAACCGCACCCACGTGCCGCAGGGTCTAGTCACCAGAATGAGGGATGAATTCAGAGAATTGAAGCAAGGCAGAATGACTGTGGTAGAGTACCGTGATAGATTCCTGTCGCTTGCCAGATATGCACCTGATGAGATCAACACGGAGGCCAAAAAGAAGGAGAGATTCTAGAACGGACTGCATGACGAGATGCAGATTGTCCTCGTCAACATCCGCTTCGATGATCTCGAAGAGCTAGTCGACTCTGCCATTCAGATGGAAGGGAAGATTAACCAGGAAAACGAGAATCGCAAACGTCATATGATGCAGCAATCTGGATCCAACAGTCACCAGAAGTACCATCCCAACCCCTCACTAGGATATGCACCAAGGAACAATCGGCCCCCAATGTCCCGCCCAAGCTACCCCAACCGTAGCGGAGGCAATGTGAAGTCCGGAGGAAACAACCACAACTCTGGCAATGCCAACAACTTCAACTGTGCACCTTCCAAGAACAACAACAGGAACAACAACACTGCACCCAGAACTGGCAGCAATGCTATGCCCGTCGCAGCAAAAGACAAGTCCCAGATCACTTGTTTCGAGTGTGGAGTGAAGGGTCACTATTCCAATGAGTGTCCCAAGAACTGCCGCCACTGCCAATGTGAATGCCCCAGCTCAATAGAAGCGTCATGTTCAACCAGGAAGAAGATTTACCCCAGGGAACCCTCACAACCGCAACGGTCGTCTCTTCCACATGAACGGCGAAGAAGCCCAGGAAGCGCCAGATGTAGTGCTGGGTATGTTTTCTGTCAACTCAGTTTTAGCAAGGGTATTGTTTGATTCGGGAGCATCGCATTCATTTGTCACCGAAGAATTTGCATGCACTAGTAAGATTCACCCAACCAACTTGAAGCATGTCATGATAGTTCAAATCCCCGGTTCAACAACCAAAGCTAGAAAAATTTGCAAAGTTGTGCCTATCAGAATACATGGGATAAATTTTTATGCCAACCTAATTGTACTTGGAACCAAAGGATTGGAAGTAGTACTAGGTATGGACTGGATGTCAAGGCATAAAAGACTGATAGACTGTGCTAAGAAAGCCATCACCATGACCAGTAGCTCTAGAGCCACAGTAGAGCATATCTTTGAAACCTTACCCCGTCAATTCAAGTGCAACAAGAGTCTAGCCCTACCCACTATAGACCAAGTCAGAGTAGTCTATGAATACCCCGACGTATTCCCATATGAATTGCCAGGTATGCCCCCGGATAGGGATATTGAGTTCATTATCGAACTAATCCTCGGAACTGGACCCATAGCCCAGAGACCTTATAGCATGACCCCCTCAGAGTTAGTGGAACTCAAGAAGCAGTTGGATGCTATGTTAGCAAAAGGCTTGATTCAACCAAGCACATTACCATGGAGATCACCAGTGTTATTCGTCGACAAGAAAGATGGAGGCAATCGTTTGTGCACAGATTACAGAAAGTTGAATGACGTCAACATCAAGAACAAGTACCCTTTGCCAAAGATAGAGGATCTATTTGATCAGTTCACTGGAGCCCAGGTATTCTCAAAGATTGATCTTAGGACTGGTTATCACCAACTTAAGATTCGTGCAACGGATATTCCTAAGATCGCCTTTACTACTCGTTATGGTTTATACGAGTATACGGTTATGTCTTTTGGATTAACCAATGCCCCTGCGTATTTCATGAATCTCATGAATAAGATCTTTATGAATTCAATAGATAAGTTTGTAGTTGTGTTTATCGATGATATCCTTATCTACTCCAAGTCAGAAGAAGAGCATGAGCAACATCTGAGAATCATCCTAGAAACCCTGAGAGAGCATTGGTTATATGCCAAGTTCAGCAAATCTGAGTTTTGGCTGAAAGAAGTAGGATTCTTAGGACATATTGTTTCTGCCGGAGGAGTCTCTGTTGATCCCGCCAAGATCAAAGATGTCGAAGAATGGGAAGCCCCAACCACTCAAACCCAAGTCCGTGCATTTCTCGGATTAGCGGGATATTACCGCAAGTTCGTAGAAGGATTCTCGAGCATCGCCAGACCCATGACCCAATTGTTGAAGAAGGACAAGAAGTTTGAATGGACCAACAAATGTGAAGCCAGTTTCCAAGAACTGAAGAAGAGATTGATTTTAGCCCCAATATTGATCATGCCAGATATCAAGAAGCTGTTTGATGTATATTGTGATGCATCCAAGATTGGTCTCGGATGTGTATTGATGCAAGAAGGCAAAGTCATCGCGTATCTGTCTCGGTAACTGAAGCAACATGAGCAGAACTATCCGACCCATGATCTTGAGTTAGCAGCCGTAGTTTTGGCATTGAAGACATGGCATCATTATCTTATGGGAAATCGTTGTGAGATTTAATCAGAACACAAGAGCTTGAAGTATATTTTCACTCAGAAGGAGCTGAATATGAGGCAAAGGAGATGGATAGAGTTAATCAAGGATTATGACCTTGACATTCACTATCACCCTGGTAAAGCCAATGTGGTAGCGGATGCTCTTAGCAGATTGCCTTGTAGGCTAAACACCATGATCAAGGAGAAGCAGCCAAGTTTGTATGAGGAGTTGGAGCAGTTTAGAACTGAGATAGTTAGTAGAGGATTCTTAGCTAGCATTGAACTTCAACCCACTTTGATTAGCCAAATCAAGGAAGCCCAGAAGGGAAATGAAAGTATCGACAGAATCAAACATCGTATTGGTATAGGAAAGGTACCTGGATTCACTAAAGATGAAGAAGGAGTTCTGTGGTATAAAGGACGTATCTGTGTGCCAGTAGATTCTGAGCTGAAGCAAGTTATCATGCAGGAAGCTCATGATACTCTTTATTCTATCCACCCCGGAGGAATGAAGATGTATCAAGATTTGAAAGAGCAATTTTGGTGGCAAAAGATGAAGAGAGAAATCGGAAGCTACATTGCCAAGTGTGACATCTATCAAAGAGTCAAAGCAGAGCATCAGAGACCCGCAGGACTGTTGCAACCATTGCAGATTCCGGAATGGAAATGGGATTCCGTTGGAATGGACTTTATCACCGGTTTGCCTACTTCCGGTAGGGGAAATGACTCAATCTGGGTCATAGTTGATAGACTGTCCAAGGTAGCTCACTTTATCCCTGTCAAGACAACCTACCAGAGTTCGAAGCTAGCAGAACTGTATATTGCTAGGATTGTTAGTCTGCATGGAACCCCCAAGACCATATTATCAGACCGAGGAACCCAGTTTACCTCGAGATTTTGGCAGAAAGTTTAGGAAGGATTGGGAACCAAATTGAACTTCAGCACAGCTTATCACCCGCAAACGGATGGACAGACTGAGAGAGTCAACCAGATCCTGGAGGATATGTTAAGAGCTTGTGTGTTAGAGTACGGATCAAAATGGGAAGACTGCTTCGCAGAATTCTGATATAACAAGAGTTATCAACCTAGTTTGCAAATGGAACTATTTGAGTTCCTATACGGAAGAAAGTGTCGCACCCCTTTGAATTGGTCGCAAGTAGGAGAGAGTCAGATCTTTGGACCCGACATTCTCCGAGAAGCCGAAGAGAAGGTTCACAAAGTCCGCGAGCACCTCAAGACCGCCCAATCCAGACAGAAGAGTTATGCTGACAAGAGAAGGAGAGACCTGACTTTCAATATTGGAGATTTTGTATATCTCAAGGTTTCGCCATTGAAGGGAACGCAACGCTTTAGTCTGAAAGGAAAGTTAGCTCCCAGATATATCGGGCCCTTCAAGATTCTGAATCGCCGAGGAGAAGTATCGTATCAACTGGAACTACCTGAAGAGATGTTAGCCATCCACAATGTGTTCCATATCTTGTTACTTCGCAATGCCTAGAAGTGCTGGAAAAGACCGAAGGTTTCAAGAACATCGATCACAGAGTTGTGGAGATCAACAATCACCTGACATATCCTGAAGTGCCCATCCGTATCCTAGAAGAAGCTTACAGAACCACCAGGACTAGGAGTATCAAGTTTCTCAAGATTCAATGGAGCAACCATACCGAAGACGAATCCACTTGGGAGCGAGAAGATTACATTTGGACAGAGTTCCCAGATCTCTTTAGTTCCTAGTTTTCTTTGTAAATCTCGAGACGAGATTTTTTTTAAGGGGGGAAGGTTTGTATCATCCCAAAACTTTAATACAAGGTTATTAAGCTCCAAATCATCAAAATTAGGGTTAACAAAAACTTTTCCAATTAAAAATTATTAAAGCATTCATATTAGTGTCCATTTAAATAGGAGTGATTTGAATTGCCATGATTAAGTGATCCATTTCTTGTAAAATGATGCTTAGGTGAAATAAACATCATCTAGATCATTCCCAAACAAATCCCAAAGAAAAACATATCAAAATGAATAAAAGAGAATGGTCATTTGTGCCATTTTAATCAACATGCCTAATTTGGCTATTCCTAGTACTCAAAATCTAACAGAAACAAATGTGGATCTTTGCACCCCTTTCTAGTACATATAATGATGTACCAAGGCCCACTTTGTGATCTGACAAAAACTTTCAAACACTAAATTTAAATGGCATTGGGAAATTGAATCTAGTTCATATGGGAAGATCCAACTATTTCAAAAACCATTCAAATGAGCTTTATTTTCAAAACCCAAGCAACCGCAGAGTCTCAAGCTTATTACTAGCACACCCACCAAAAATCTTTTCAAAATTCAAAAGTAAATTTCTAGCAGCCATTTCCACAAACACTTGGCAAGCAGGAATCAAACTCTAATCATAGCTCACTGTTTTCTACAGGTTTTTTCCCCCATTTGATCTCCATTTACTCCCTCTGTCCCTTCTAGCTCTAACCAAAGCCTAAGCACCTCACCCATTTGTCCCTAGCAGCAATCCCATGCCACCCCGAGCACCATGCCGCCGGCCTAACTTGCCATCGCTGCAGCAGACCGCCCCCCTCTCTCTTGCCATGTCTATGAGCTAGCTCAGACCTCACTGCCACCCTCTGTCCCCTCCCCGAGCAGAGCCAAGCCGTGGACCACCCACAGCGCGCCGCGCCTAGAGTGTCTGTGCCATGCCGAGCACGCGCCAGAGCGCCGTGCCCGACACGCATGCACACGCCGCCCCTTGACTGTAGCCCGCGCCCACCGCTTCGCCACGACCCAGGGAACACCCCAGACATGCCCGTACGCTGCCAACTGCACCACAGCCACCGCACGCCGTGAAGACCGCCGCCTCTGCCGCTCAGAGCGTGAGCACCGCCCGACCAAACGCCACCGCCCCTAAGCCCGCATTTAAGCCCTAGAGCAACGCTAGGAGACCAGCCACCGTCCCCTACCTCGAGCCACCATGCTAGCATGATGTGCAGCCCTCGCCGGAGTCGCCCGCCCATTCCTTTTGGTTGCCTCGTCAATCTATAAATAGAGGCCACCCCAGCCTCATTCTGCACACCACTCACCTCCCCTCTTGCCACTGATCAGTCCCCACTTCTCCCCGGAGCCGCTCAAGCTCGTAGTCGCCGGAATTTCACTGGAGCTAGCCGCCTCTGGAGGAGAAGGGCCCCGCTGATTGCGACCACCCCCGGAGCTGCCTTGACCACCCCTGAGCTTGATGTCATCCACCAGTTCATTTGCCCCCATCGCCGTCGTCGCTGGAGCCCTGGTACACCCCCTAAGCACCCCCACCGAGCCGCTAGGGTTAGACCTCACCGGAGACTTGTCCGTCGTAGATCCTAGTTCTAATCTAATGGCCCACATCGCCCGTACCGCTTCGCATGTTAAGAGCCGCTGACAGGTGGACCCCCCTGTCAGTTGTGCCCCGTGCCGCGGAGTGTCACTGGGCCGGCCCGTTAGCTTTCCCGCGCGACCAATTTAGTTCAAAATTACGATTTTTCTATTTAGGTTTGAACTTAGTTCTATCCCCTAGTTTGAAATTCAATTCAGAGAGATTTACAAATCCAAATAGAGTGATTATAATTTTGTTAGAAAGCTAATGAAAAGATCTACTCAAGCCCGTTGGATTTAATTCGATTAGGGTTAGATATCTCTCCTAGTAAAAATAACAAGACAGAAGCTTTTGCACATTCAAACATTTTTATAAAATCAACCATAATAACTTTTGATTTGATTCCAACTCTGAAAAATCACATTTCACCATACCTATCTGAATATGTAATAATATTAAGGTTTACATGCAGTGACTTTGGACTAGTACCAAAATAATGCTATATAGGCATTTCTAGTCACTTTAAATCATTAAATAATGAACTTAAACCCAAGTAATTGTGATCCAACCTTTAAATCACATTCCCACATGTTAGAATATGTGGTGATGACATGTGTCCACATGATCCAGCATTTTAAGTGGTGAATATTAAATCTTAGTTAATTTTTCAATGAGTAGAAATTACTTTTCTTAAATAAAAAGAATGAAACTAGTTAATCAACCTTGTGATTCTTGTGATGATAATAGATAATAAAATGTGTGCCTTAGAGTGCTAATTAGACTAGTTAAGTATTGTTTGGTGATTGTGTACTCCGTATGTATTTATAGACGATAGTACCGACCAAGCTTTCGAGGAGGAGGAGCTGTATCAAGAGGATGAAGAAAACTTCAACCACTGCACTGCACAAGGCAGGCCACCATTAACAATGCAAGCTAACCCTTGCAAGTATAATGCTTAACAAGCTAGACTTAAGCTAGATGAGTTGAGCAAAGATGCTTTAGGCATGCTTGAGTTATACCACTTTGACCCTTACTTACCCCAAGTGTTATTTTCCAAGCTTTACTTCCTTTACTTTATCAAAGTTCTTTACTTGTTTTGAAGGTAGCATAAAGAGTATAAAACTTGACCTATTTAGATAACTTTAGATGTCATTCTATGGCATGAGATTGATCCCATCTTTCCACCTTAGTGAACACTCTTAACTTAGTAGTTTAGAGTAGATAAAAACTTGAGTCACTTTAGATGGGAACACTTGGTGAAAATGAGTTGTAAAAACCTTAGAATGATGAGTCATTCTATTGATATGTTTTAACATGTGTTGAGAAACACAAATGGTTTATGATGATGAAAATGTTGAGGCATGAGCCTTAACCCTTTTACAAAACTGATGGTTGGATTCGGATGCGATACCATTCCAAATTTACCGTACAACCACAATACCTAAATTGGGTAAGGCTTAGCCGAAAGTTTATATGCATTAGTATTAGTTCCCTCGTGGGAGAGGTTTGAGCTGAGGCTACCTCTCAATGTTGTCCACCTATGTAGTGCACAAGATGACAGATGGTCATGGCTGGGAGGCCATGCTCATAGGAGAGGTTCTTATACTAGGGTGTGTAAAGGAAAGGTTATGTTTGATTATATGCATACTAAGTATGATGATTCAGGGTTATCCCTGACAGATGTATCAAATCTTGTGGTGAAAGTGTACCACCTCTGTAGAGTGTCAAACTATTCGAATTGCCGCATCCGCGGTTATGGAAAGTTGGAATGGACACACTGTTTCGTTGTCAAATGTTTTCAGAATAACTTATGAATGGAAGGATGAATCTTGACTTGACCACAACAGGGTTGTGTTTATGACACTAGCTTCCCAACCTAAGTGATTTTAGAACTTTATTTTATCTTTCTTTGCTTCAGAACTCAGCTTAGGTTTCAAAATTAACTTTATAGTTAAACTTAGAGTTAGCACTTTAACTTAGAACTATACTACATGTTAGTGGTAGTTTGAGAGTACTTAAAGAGTACTCATGGCTTTTGTCCCTGGCTATTCTCATGGCCAGACTATGAAGGAGACTACCAAGATGATGGCCAGCATGACGTCTATGATAACTAGGATTATCTGCCTTCGTCAGCATTGCTTGTGCCCCTGAAGATGGACCCCACCGCTATGCTTATTATTTTATTCTGCTGCTTGTTGTATTAAGACTGGATCATGAGATCCTTATTTGTGTAAGACCTTATGTATGGTTTGTAATGGATGATGTACTGTGATATCAAATCTGTTATGTCTCGCAAAAATGGTAATCCTGGGATTGCGATGTATGACATAACAGGCATCTGGGATGAAAAATCCGGGTGTTGACACCGGCGACGAGTCCATCGTTGTCGACGACTGTGGACCGTTGATCTAGGTTCTAATCATAGGACCCAGATCGTCCCATACCGTTTCGGGTTTTATGTGCCGCTGACAAGCGGGACCAACCTGTCAGCCGCCCTCTGCGCTGCTGAGTGTCACTGGGCCGGCCCATTTCATTTCCCGCGCTAACCCGGTAATTTAAATTAGGATTTTTCTATTTAGATTTAGAACCAATTTTGTCCCTTAGTTTAAAAATCATTTCAGGAAGATTTACTAAACCAAATTGAGTGATTCTAATTTTGTTGGAAAGATACTGAAATTATCTATCCGAGCCCGTTGGATTTAAATCATTTAGATTTAGAGATCTCTCCTAGTAAAAATAACAAGACAGAAGCTTTTGCACATTCAAACATTTTTATAAAATCAACCATAATAGCTTTTGAGTTGATTCCAACTCTCAAAAATCACATTTAACCATATCTATCTGAATATGTAATAATATTAAGGTTTGCATGCAGTGACTTTGGAATAGTACCAAAATAATGCTATATAGGCATTTCTAGTCACTTTAAATCATTAAATATTAAACTTAAACTTAGTAAAATATGATCCAACCTTTAAATCACATTACAATATGTTAGAATATGTGGTGATGAGATGTGGCCATATGATCCCATATTTCAATTGGAGAATATTAAATCTTAGTTATTTTCAATGAGTAGAAATTTCTTTTCTTAAATAAAAAGAATGAAGCTAGTTAATAAAACCTTGTGATGCTTGTGATGATAGTAGATCATCAAATGTGTGCCATAGTGTGCTAAGTAGACTATTTAAGTATTGTTTGGTGATTGTGTATCCCGTATGTATTTATAGACGATAGTACCGACCAAGCTTTCGAGGAGGAGGAGTTCTACGAAGAGGAGGAGGAAGAAAACTTCAACCACTGCACCAACCAAGGCAAGGTATTGTTAGCAAGCTAGAATTAAACTAGATAACATAAGCAAGATGCATTAGGCATGCTTTGGTTATACCACTTTAATTACTACCTACCCCAAGTTTTATTTCCAAGCTTTACTTCCTTACTTTACCGAAGTCCCTTACTTGTTTGAAGGTAGCATAAAAATTATAAAACTTGACCTATCTAGTGAGAATCAGATGTCATTCTATGGCATGAGATTGATCTTAGCACCCCATATTAGTGAACACTCTTAACTTAGTAGTTTATAGCTAAACTAGAACTTGAGTCACTTTAGATGGGAGTACTTGGTGAAAATGAATTGTGAAAACCTTGGAATGATGAGTCATTCTATTGAGATGTTTTGACATGTGTTGAGAAACACAAATGGTTTATGATGATGAAAATGTTAAGGCATGAGCCTTAACCCTTTTACAAAACTGATGGTTGGGTTCGGCTGCGATACCATTCCAATTTTACCGTACAACCACAATACCTGAATTTGGTAAGGCTTAGCCGGAAGTTTATATGCATTAGTATTAGTTCCCTTGCGGGAGAGGTTTGAGATGAGGCTACCTCTCAATGTTGTCCACCTATGGAGTGCCCAAGATGACAGATGGTCATGGTTGGGAGGCCATACTCATAGGAGAGGTGCTTATACTAGGGTGTGTAAAGGAAAGGTTATGTTTGATTATCTGCATACTGAGTATGATGATTCAGGGTTATCCCTGACAGATGTATCGAATCTTGTGGTGAAAGTGTACCACCTCTGCAGAGTGTCAAACTATTCGAATAGCCGCGTCCGCGGTTATGGACAGTTCTGGTGGCCATACTGTTCCGTTGTCAGATGTTTTCAAAATGACTTATGGTATAAATGATGAATCTTGACTTGACCACAACAGGGTTGTGACTATGACACTAGCTTCCCAACTTAAGTGATTCTAGAACTTTATTTTATCTTCCTTTGTTTCTGAACTCAGCTTAGGTTTCAAACTTAACTTTACAAATAAACCTAGAGTTAGCATTTTCCCACTAGCACTACCTTACTTGTTAGTGATAGTTTGCGAGTACTTAAAGAGTACTCATGGCTTTTGTCCCTGGCTATTACTATGGCCAGACTATGAAGGAGACTACCAAGATGAAGGACAGCAGGACGGCTATGATAACTAGGACTATCTTCCATCGTCAGCATTGCATTTGCCACTAAATATGGACCCCACCGCTACGCTTATTATTTATTCCGCTGCTTGTTGTATTAAGACTAGATCATGAGATCCTTTATTCGTGTAAGACCTTATTATGGTTTGTAATGGATGAGGTACTATGATATCCAATCTGTTACATCTCGCAAAAATGGTAATCCTGGGATTGCGATGTATGACATAACAGGCATCTTGGATTAAAAATCCGGGTGTTGACAGAAGTGTTCTATACCTTTCTTTAGAGGGATTTGATATTTAATGCTGCCTTCTTTCATATCAATAATGACACCAACAGTTCTAAGAAAAGGTCTTCCCAAAATAATAGGACAAGAAGCATTCATTCAACATCCAAAACATAGAAATAAACAGGGCCATAGGCATTGTTAACCATAATAATAACATCATTAATACTCCCCATGAGTTTCTTTTTAGCATTATCATCAAGTGGGACATTTAAATAACAATCTTCCAATGGTGGCAAATCAAGCATTTCATAAATCTTTCTACGCATAATAGAAACAGTACTATAAAGATCACATAAATCCTTAAGATCAAAATCATTCACTTTCATATTAATGATGGGTTCCCAACCATCTTCTAATTTCGTAGGAATAGAAGCTTTATGTATCATCTTTTCTTATTTAATTTTTATGAGAGCATCGGTAATGTGTTTTGTAAAGACCATATTCATAGCACTAGCATTAGGATTTTTAGCAAGCTTTTGTAGGAACTTAATTACTTCAGAGATATTGCAACCATCAAGATCAAAATCATAATTATCATCTAAAGTAGTAGAGCTATTGTTTCCCATGTTCCGAAGAATTTCAGCATTTTTATTAGAAAAGTTTCCATTGGGTTTACTAGCTTCAACATTAGTGGTAGTGATAGTAGAAACACTAATATTTTTAGCAATTTCATCTTCTCTTTCCCACTTAGCATGCAATTCAGCTAATAATCTAACATTTTCATCAATTCTAACTTGTATGGCATTAGTAGCAGCAAAGGCGTTTTCAATAGTTTCAGGTTTAGCAGCCATTTTATTCAAAGAAGATTGTGCTTCAGCCAATGATGCTATGTTTCTTTCAGCATTAGAGAGTTTTTCCTCAATAGTTTTATTGAAAGCAGTTTTTTTACTAATAAAATCTTTAGGCATAACTTCAAGTTCAGAGGGTGCACTCCTATTGTTGTTGTAGAAATTTCCATAAGCATTACCATTGTTGGGAGGATATGGCCTATAGTTATTATTACCAAAACTATTCATGTAGGCATTATTGCTAAAATTGTTATTTCTTATAAAGTTCACATCAACTTACTCTTCTTGAGCAACCAAAGAGGCTAAGGGAAACATGATTTGGATCAATATGAGCTTTCCCGTTAGGAAGCAGAGGCATAATAACATCAATTTTATCACTCAAGGAAGAGGTCTCTTCAACAGAATTTACCTTCTTACCTTGTGGAGCTCTCTCAGTGTGCCATTCAGAATAGTTAACCATCATATTATCCAGAAGCTTTGTTGTAGCACCCAAAGTAATGGTCATAAAGGTACCTCCAGCAGCAGAATCCAGTAGATTTCTTGAAGAATAGTTCAATCCTGCATAAAAGGTTTGGATAATCATCCAAGCAGTCAGTCCATGAGTGGGACAATTCTTTACCAAAGATTTCATTCTTTCCCAAGCTTGAGCAACATGTTCATTATCAGATTGTTTAAATTTCAATATTTCACTTCTCATAGATATAATCTTAGCAGGAGGATACTATTTTCCAGTGAAAGCATCTTTGCATTTAGTCCAAGAATCAATACTATTTCTAGTTAGGGATTGCAACCATTCTTTAGCTTTTCCTCTCAAAGAGAAAGGAAACAATTTAAGCTTAATAACATCTCCATATATATCCCTATGCTTTTGCATCTCACAAAGTTCAACAAAGTTATTTAGATGAGCAGTAGCATCTTCAGTACCAATACCGGAAAATTGTTCTCTCATAACAAGATTGAGTAAAGCAGGTTTAATTTCAAAGAAAGTAGCTTCAGGAACAGGTGGAGCAATAGGTGTGCACATGAAATCGTTGTTGTTGGTGCTAGTGAAGTCACACAACTTAGTTTTTTTAATAAAGAAAGCAAACTGGTACAACTAATTTTTTTGTGTTTTTGATAAAGAAACAAGCAAACAAAGAAGACATAAACTAAGCAAAACAAAAATAACAAAGTAAAGAGATTGGTTATGAGGGACTCCCCTTGTGAACATGTCCTTGACTCCCCGGCAACGGGGCCAGAAAAATAGTTTGATGGCGTGTGGTTGACGTGGGAGCTTCTTCTTCTTCTTCAATCCCCAGCAACAACGCCAGAAAAATAGCTTGATGGCCCAAAATATATCGAGCTCGTTGGGGAACCCCAAGAGGAAGGTATCATGAGCACTGCAGCAAGTTTTCCCTCAGTTATGAAACCAAGGTTATCGAACCAGTAGGAGCAAGGAAACACCTCCAAGGTGTTGTTTCCAACTTGGAATCCTGCACAACACAACCACAGAACTTTGCCCCCAACTTACAGTGAGGTTGTCAATCTCACCGGTTTTGCTGAAAACAAAGGATTAAACGTATTGTGTGGAAGATAGTAATAGCTTGCAGAAAGTAAACAGTAAACAGCTTGTAGATTGATAGTAAAACAAAGGACCGGGGTCCCTAGTTCACTAGAGGTGATTCTCCTTAAGATAGATGACATGTTGGGTGAATAAATTATAGCGGGGCAATTGACAAACATCGAGAAAGCATACATGCATATACTAATCATCTTAACTCCTATGAGATTTGATTGGGCATTACAACATTATACATAGACCGTAATCCAACTACATCTATGACTGATAATCCAACTTCAGGTTATCATCCGAACCCCCTCCAGTATTAAGTTACAAGCAGCAGATAATTGCATTAAGCATTGTGCGTAAAGTAAACAATACGATTGTTCTATGAACAAAGGATTGTTGTTTTATCCCTAGTAGCAACACCACATCTAATACCTTAGAGATTTCTGTCACTTCCCCAGATTACTAGAGGCATGAACCCACTATCGAGCATAAATACTCCCTCTTGGAGTTGCTAGCATCTACTCGGCCAAGATATCTACTAACAACGGAGAGCATGCAAGATCACAAATAAAAAAGACATGATAGAATCAATAATCAATCTGAAATAGCATCTCAATATCCATCAGATCCCCACAAACACAACATGTAGGATTACAAATAGATGATCTTGATCATGAACGCAGCTCACAAGATTTAACATGGTAGCACAAAGGAGAAGAACCAACCATCTAGCTACTACATGGACCCGTTGTCCAGGTATGAACTACTCACGCATCACATGGAGGCAGGCATGGTGATGAACAAGGCCTCCAGGGTGAATTCTCCCCTTCGGCAGGGTGCCAGGAAGAGCTTTAGATCCCTCCCAATCTAGGGATGGAGATGACGGCGGCTACAGACTCTTTCATGGAATTTTGATCGGGTACTTAGGATTTTTGTATCGGAGGTATCTTATAGGCGAAAGGGGAGGCCGAGGGGGTTCCCTATGCGGCCACACCACCCCCCGGCGTGGGCCAGGCTCGGCCACGTGGCCAGGTGGTGTGGCCGGCCCCTGGGCCCTCTCTGTCTCGTATTTCGGCTCTTTGTCCCCCTCGGTGAAATATTGACTTTGGCTTTTGTCCTATCCAATTCCGAGAATATTCATTTTCTGACTTTCCTAGAACCAAAAATAGCAGAAAACAGGCAGCTGGCATTGTGGCATCTTGTTAATAGGTTAGTCCAAGAAAGTGTATAAAAAATACTCCAAAGTGTGGAAAAATCATAAGAAAGTAGATATAAAACAAGCATGGAACATCAAAAATTATAGATACGTTAGCAACGTATCAATCTCCACCAGCACCATCATCACCACTCCATACCGCTATAACAATTGGATTGAATCTTGCATAGTTCTTAGGGGAAATTTTCCCGGTGTTGAGTACTTATTGTAGTTGATGCTATTGAGTGGAACCATTGAATTATCGTTCATGTTCAGATTGTTACTTATCATCATTTCATCTCTGATCTTGATCCACATGATGTCTTGTGAGTAGTACTTTTAGTTCTTGAGGACATTGGAAAAGTCATGTTGTTATTAGTGGAATTGTGGTGAGAAAGATTCAATAGTTTGTTATTTAAGTTGTGGTGTTATTCTTCTAGTGGTGTCATGTGAACGTCGACTACATGACACTTCACCTCTAAGGGCCTAGGAGAATGCATTGTGTATTTGGCTACTAATCGTAGGGGTTGCCGGAGTGACAGAAACCTGAACCTCCGTTAGGAAACCTTTGCACAAGGGATGTCAGGGTCTCAGAGTTTAAAGTTGTGGTTAGGTTTTCATCTTAATTACTTTCTTGTACTTGCGGATGCTTGCAAGGGCTATAATTACAAGTATGTATTAGTCCTAGGAAGTTCGGTACATTAGCACAGGTTCACCCACATAGCACTTAGCAAACTAAAGAACATTAATCAACTATATGAAGCAAAAGCACTTGACGATATTCCCATGTGTCCTCCAAAACGTTTGGTCATTCTAAGTAATGTAACCCACTTGTCCTTTGCTAAAGAAAGGATTGGGCCACTTGCTGCATTCATTACTATTGTCTTTTATTTACTCGTACTTTATTACCTGCATTATCAAAAAACCCTAAAAATCTGTTTGCTAAGTATTTACAGAGAACTCCTGCTCCAAGCCACTCGTCAACACCTTCTGCTCCGTGTTGGGTTCGACACTCTTACTTATTAAAAATACTGCGATACACCTCCTATACTTGTGGGCCATCACAATACACAGGTAATACAAAAAGAAGTGGATTTATTTAAAGAACTACATAAGTAAACATAAAAGTAGACATATTTTTGCAGCTCATGCTATGTTGGAGGACAAAATAAGAAAAGACCAAGTAAGGCTAGCATCTTAAGGATCATTATAGGTATGCAGTATGACAAGTCGGTACATCGAGGAGTTTGTAATCTACTTTTTGTAGGCATTGTAATCTAATTTTCTTAGCCATGTTTATGTTCACGGATGATTTTCTAGAGCGTTTGGGTATTTTTTTCTCTCGGTGCAATGCACGGGCTCTTTTGCTAGTCTTTCTCAATTCTCATTGACAAACCACAAAGCCTAGGGGGGGCTGACCCATGAAGAAAATGTCCCGATGTCATGTATCTATCCCATAGTATGCATATCAAGCACTAATATAGTAATACTATAACATGAAGGCACACTTTGTCGCGCCCGTCCTCTTCAAGAAAAAATATAAAATTTTGTGAGTAAATCTACACATTATATTTAGTTTAGGTTGAACATATTGTCCCGAGCGCTCCGCTTTGCGAATGGGAGATCACCAAGAAGATGGATGTTGCCTCCTTCGTATCTTCTCTTGCATCATCGAGATGGTGCCACCTCTTCATTCCCAAATCACCTCTTGCAGACTACCAACCAGGAAATGTGAGGGAGATGCGCATAATATAATCAAGGGGAGAAGGTGGGCAGGCATGAAATGGTCTTCCACCACAACCAGAAATAATGGGAGTGGAAGGCGGTGAACCTGTTCTACCATTAATTGCATGAATAATACCGCCTGCCAAGGCCTCGGGGCTCTCTGTTCATCATACCGGGGATGAAGGGGGAAGGAAGATGAAAAACATGGACACATTTCTGACCAACTGGGCCATTTCTCAGCCCGATTAATGACATCACATCTAGGTTTGTTTCCGGAGTAGAAGCCCATTAATGTTGGGCTGTCCCACATGACAAAGAGACAAGTTGAATGATGATCAGGGAAATCTAAAATGATCTCGAACGTTGGTGGGAAGTATTTTATGGCTTAGGGAGTGAAATCGCTGTAACAGTCCTAGGTAGCCCAGTTATACTGTTTATTAATGGCATAATGACATGCTTAACAGTTCAACATATGCAAAGAACGTGTATCTCTCCTGCAAAGAAAAAATATACGGTGGCTAGGATGGAACCCTTGCCCGTCGGCCACCGCCACCATCTGTGCCTCATTGTCATCTACAATAAGAAATCGATGGTTCCCTGCTTCCTTCGCTTATTGCTCCGGCGGTCGGAGCGGGTGGTGACCTTGGACCTGCGCTCGGCACGGTTGAAGGGTCCCTAAAATTAGAGTTTGGTCAACTGGCATCAACACTATGGTGGATATGACGGCATTATACGGGACAAGAATAAGTTATACCCGCCTCCTCTTCCACCTTGTCATCGACGATCTCACCGGTGGTGCCGGGGAGGGTGGGGATTCATCTGGTCGCTTCTTCCATGGAGTGGTCAATCTCATAAATCTACATGTGTTCTAGGTTTCGTGTTTGAAGACTCGGATCAATTCATGAGCTCAATGGCGACGACTTTGACTCTAGGGCGCTGGTCCTTAGGGGCACGTGCATGAAGACTTCCCGACTGTCATCAATAATGATAGGTCGGTGATAACCCCCAAAGTGCGGGGGATCACCGTAGTACAATTCGATAAGTATTTGAGTGTCGAACCAACAAGGAGCTGAAGGTAAACTATCTATGCTCTAAAGCCCTATAACCCTCTTACATGGCCTTCTATGCGAATCTAGGATCTAAGTGTGTGTTTTCTTTTTCTACTAGGTAGAAAATAAATAAAGTATGTGTTAGTGGAAACTACAAGTAAACTAGTGCAGGTTAAATTGATCTAATGGAGTGGAGTGGAGTGGTGGAAAGTTTTCTCAAGTAGCAAGTTCCTCAAGTAGCAAATTTCTCTAAGGGAGTAAATGTTTAGGCAATTGTTATTTTATTCGTTTGTTTGGTTCTTTATTGTTTCTTCCAGGACTTAGCCTTAATTAGGTGCAGCCAAATAAATGTGTATACACAACTGTTATGATGGATCCTAAGGTCATGTTAGTGAGCAAACATAGGAATTATTAAGACATAATTGTCCCACCATAGATATAAACTCTAGGGACCCTGATATATGTCTCCCCTAATGTAACTTTATGGATTGGACCATGGTTTTCTGTCCTCCACGGTCCTCCCGACTCCATTACATCACGTTGATCACCTTACATGCATTCCCCAACATACGCGTGTACTCATATATTGTACAAGAAGATAATCATAAAAGATAACAAAACTGAATGCAACCAATAAACGAACTACTTTACTTTGCCATAACAATTCACTACGCACACAAAGACATGGAGTCACAATAGATCAGAGGAAGATAAAATTTTGCTTCACACATCATGTTTACCAAGAGATTATAGTAGGGGATGGACATGATCTTGTTGTAGGTGTTGACGATGAACATGTCGGAGGCGGGTGGAGCCCTCCAGAGGCGATTCCGGCGGTGTTTTCCCCTCTGATCTTCTCCGACGGCAGCCTCCTGACTCTCCATTCTGTGTTTTCGATCTCTCCTCCATCTCTGTCAAGGATCATCGAAAGGGGTATATATATAGTAGGTTTTAGGTCAAGACAAGTCGTTTGGTGAAAGAATCGAAGACATCGGAGACTTGAGGGAGGAAAGAGCATACTAGTTGTGGCCAGGGGGTGGGCGCGGCTGTTGTGCCCGTTCCCTCCCTAGTCTTCTTTTCTCACGGATATTTGGCCCATTGTTCTTCATTCTGGTAAATGCTAGGTCCCGTGAAGTTTTAGGTCAATTGGACGTTGTATGGGTACCTTAAAGTCAAAAACATTGAAATAGGGGTTTTCTGCCTCGGTAGGGTTAATTCCAAAGCAATATGGGAAGTATGAATTATTCCCAATAATCATTATAAAACATGAATATAACCCATATATGATGCAAATATGTTGGAATATCAAGTAATAAAGTACAAAGTTCATGTATGCATTTTACATGCATCAACATCCCCAAGCTTAACCTATACTCGTCCTCGAGTATGAAGGTGATAAAACTAACATGGACTTTGTACTTTAATACTATTTTTGATATAAAAACTGATTACTATTTCTACACAAAGTCAAATGATTCATTCTTAAAAGGAATAGCAATATGCAAGATAGATAATGAAGTGATATCTTGTATACAATGAAAGGATGATCAATAGTAATTCACAAGTGTAACATAGAAGAAAGACATATGGACCAAATAAATGCAAAAGCAAAACTAAAGTAAAAATATCCTATAGTGGTCATAAAGTTTTCTTCTAAATTCTGAATATAAAAGGGGACGCTTTTTAAAGATAGATAATAAGAAGAGATTAATCATGAATAAGTTTCATATAGCTTCCAAACGCTTCCTCTTATGATTATGTTTGAACTATAGTATCATTAGCTTTGAGCCCTCATTGCCCCTATCATTAGCATCTTGAGTGGTTAAAGTTAATGTGATGGCCAATATGAGTCATATGCTTGACAAAGTATAAGTTGAATGCCTCGTGCCCCTTGAATACGAGTACATACACTACATGCTACTCAACTTAGGATCCTAAGCAAGTTCTTGTCATTGTAAGTTTATATGTATCATCAAGAATGCCAACAGGGTGCCTCTTGCCCCATGGTATGGAAGGTTTCCCATACCAAAATGACAAGACAAACCGACAATGAGCATCTCAGCAATTCTTTTTATTTACTATTGGTATAGCTTTTTTATTAAAGATGCTTCATAGAATGCTCACTATGGGATGCTATAAAATTCTACCATGAATGATGCATGGCTTGGGTTAGCGGCCCACGCGTTTCTCTAGCACATATACAAACTCTATGAGCTTACAAAGGTTCCAATTTATTTCACAATGATAGGCATCCATAACAAAAGAACATGATATCAACTAGATATGAATAAGTGCAATGTTGAAAACGTGCCCCATGAAAGCATGGTTATGATAACTCGCAACTCATAATTTGTCAAACACACAACTTCATAAATTAGTCACAATGGTTTTAGTTTATTATGTGCAAGAAAAAAAAGTGTGCCATTAAGTTTTTGAGAGCTTTACTAACCAATTTTCTCATAGCAAACAGAATCATAAGCATTTTAATTTGGAAGATAGATAAATCAATAAAACATGAGAAATATACTTGGGATAGCAATTATGCCAATAAGTAGCTATGGTGGACACTCTGGAAAAATTTGGTTCAAAGGAGTTGGATAACAAGTTTTAACTTGTTAGATTTATTTTTGGGCTAGCAAGAGGGAGAAAGTTGACCGTCTACATGCATGCATAAGAGTCCATAGTCCTAATCAGTCCATGTCAAACAATGTAAACTTATAGCAAGCATCAAAACATGAATAAAAGATAACTCTACACAATGCATTTGTAGATTGATATTCATTCAAAGCATATGAACCATGCATCTTTATGTAATCTTTTTAAATCAACTTCAACATCTCAATACCAACTTTTTAATAGCATCCAACCTTACTTAAACCAAACCTCCAATAGCTATCCCATAAAATATATCAAAGTGATGGTCTTACTCAAATAAAAGTAAAACAAAACAAACTAAAACAAATAAAAGACGCTCCAAGTTTATGCAATAGTAATGTGTTGCTCGAAAAATAGACAGTAGACGTGTGCAAACCGAGAGTGTGGTTGGTCCAGTGGGGTGCCTTCGACATCCCCAAGCTTATGGTTTTCACCATCCTTGGATAGCTCTTGGTGCATCTCCTCTAATCCCTGTGAAAGAGCTTCAACACAAAATTTTCTCCCATCTCTTTTATGTGGGGTGACATTAGTGGGTACAAAAGGCATAATGTTTGCTGCAAGAAATTCCTAAAAAAATTATATATGAAGTTTACAGTAGGTATGTAATGTTTTATGCTTTCTCATAAACTCAAATTATCAAAAAGATTCAACTTAAAAGCTCAAAGAATGCATCAAACAAAATGGGACAGAATATGTCTAGAAAAATAGTAGCACCAAAACATAGTTGGTTACGCTACTTAAACATGTCCAATTTTTTTTGCAAATTTACAAGCATATAGAGAATAAAATGATGTAACTACAGTTAAAATTTGAGCTCAATCGGAGTTAGAGAGCATAAATGAAAAACCATATGGTAAATAGATTCATGCAAGAATATGCAACTCCATATATATGTTCAACTTTTTCAATCCAAAATGGATAAAACTTGGCACTTTATTGAAAATTCCAGAACAAAAACAAAAACTAAGGTATCTTGTTATAGCAAGAGGACACAAAGAAAATCAAAACAAAAATAATCAGGTTGCCTCCCGCAAAGCGCTTTCTTTATAGCCATATAGCTAGGCTTACTTACTTGCTATCAAGATGGTTTGAGTTTATGAGATAGCTTTAACATCCCCAATCTTGAATGCTTGTATTCCTTTGATACATGTGGGGTGCTCATAGGGGTAATATCCCCAATCTTGAGCATTTGTCCTTCTTAATCTCCATTCATCACCCTCAACTCTTTCACTTGAAAAATCTTTCCACACAAAACTCGTTATAAAACTTGATTAGAGTGGTAGTGCCTCCATAAATTAAATCCCAATAGATACAGAAAATACATATCATGAAATAAACATTAGCTACTATTACTATGGTTTCGTTTTTCTCTTTGATAAAAAGGAACCGCACAAAACAAAGGTAACAAGACTAATGCATAATAGAAATAAAATCGGTCAAAAACTAGACAGTCTATAAATATCGAATTTTTAGAGGCACTTACGTTGCTCAAATCAAAAAACTTTGCACTAATGAAATTTGGGTAAAGTGCGGAACATTTCTGACGTGAAATCTCGGGTCAAAATTTCACTTCTATGATTTTTTACATTTTTCACAGTGAAGCTCAGGAATTTGTTTTCTAGACAGCAAGATACAATTGTTTGATCTTACCTCTCAAAAGAGGTTATTCTTGGCACAAATATGAGAAAGTAAGATACAAGGGTGATGTTACAGTAGTAATAAACACTCATTTTTATTTTGTTTTATAATGGCAGAAGTTTTAGTGATAGAGATTTTGCAATGGTTACATTGGCATGAACAACACATGTTCAAGATCGACTCCAACTTCTCCATTGCTCATCCTTCTCATTTACTTTACCAAAATTTATAAAAAGTGAAAATCTTAAAATAATTGTTAGAAATTAGTAGGTAAAGTTAATTTACATATTTACAAGATATAAAGGTGTGCTCAAACTGAATAGGAAATTAAAGCATGAGGAACACACCACAAAACATTAAACCATTTTATTTTAAATCTAAGTCTCTTCCTATGCAGTGATATTTTATATATGAATAAATAGCAACAAGGTTGTGGTATCCAATGCATATAATTATCAGTATCTTTCAATTTAAATAACATAGAAATATAAAGAAGGCTCTTACCTTTTCCTCTCTTATAATAGTTGCAAGCATCAAAAGCAAACTTAATCTCATAGTTTTGAATAGATTCACCATATAAATACAAGTCATCTAATGAGCATATTGGATCATGTAACTCAATTATATCACTTTAATCCTCTAATATATTAGTCATCATTGTTCCACATAGAAGACTACTAAACAATGAAAGATCATCATCATTAATAAGAATGTGTTCATTGCCATTATTGGGTGTAGGAGATGGGTAGCTACTCCATTCTGCCTCCACTTGTTCTTCATTTTCCTCTTCTTCTTGGGGTGGCATGGACATCCCCAAGCTTACGCTTTTGTCATCTCCTTCCTTGTCACTTTCAACATTATCTCTTGCATCCAAAAGGTTAGTGCCCAAAAGAATATATTTGACATAAAAATCATATATCTCATGGTTAATCTTGGGAAAACGATCCATCTAATTTTTTGGGTTTTAGTTTTAAATAAAATAAAAAGGTACTAAAAATAAACTAGGAATGCAAGCAAGAATAGAATTCTAGCACTACGCTCCCCGGCAACAGCGCCAGAAAAGTATCTTGATAACCCCCAAGTGTAGGGGATCACCGTAGTACAATTCGATAAGTATTTGAGTGTCGAACCCATGAGGAGCATAAGGTAAACTATCTATTCTCTAAATCCCTATAACCCTCTTATATGGCCTTCTATGCAAAGCTAGGATCTAAGTGCGTGTTTTGTTTTGCTACTAGGTAGAAAATAAATAAAGTATGTGCTAGTGGAAACTACAAGTAAACTAGTGCAAGTTAAATTGATCTAATAAAGTGGAGTGGAGTGGTGGCAAGTTTTATCAAGTAGCAACTTCCTCAAGTAGCAATTTTCTCTAAGGGAATAAATGTTTAGGCAATTGTTATTTCATTTGTTTGTTTGGTTGTTTCTTGTTTCTTCCAGGATGGAGCCTTAATTAGGTGGAGCCAAATAAATATGTATACACAACTATTATGATGAATCCTAAGGCCATGTTACTGAGCAAACATAGGAATTATTAAGACATAATTGTCCCACCATAGCTATAAACTCTAGGGTCCCCGATATATGTCCCCCCTAATATAACTTTATGGATTGGACCACAGTTTTCTGTCCTCCATGATCCTCCCCACTCCATTACATCACGGTGATCACCTTACATGCATTCCCCAACATATGCATGCACTAATATATTGTATAAGAAGACAATCATAAAAATAACAACACTGAATGCAACCAATAAACAAACTATTTTACTTTTACCATAACAATTCACTACTCAAACAAAGACATGGAGTCACAATAGATCAAGGGAAGATAAAATATTTCTTCACACATCATGCTTGCCAAGAGATTACAGTAGGGGGATGGCGAAGATCTTGATGTAGGTGTTGATGATGAACACACCAGAGGGGGTGGAGGCCTCCGGTGGCTTTTCCCCGCCCGATCTTCTCCGGCGCAGCCTCCTGACTCTCTGTTTCTGTGTTCACGATCTCCCCTCCGTCTGTGTCGAGGATCGCCAAAAGGGGGTATATATAGTAGGTTTTAGGTCAAGACAAGTGGTTTGGTGAAAGAATCGATGACATCGGAGACTCGAGGGAGGAAAGAGCATACCAGCCGTGGCCGTTGTGCCCGTTCCCCCCTTGGTCTTCCTTTCTCGCGGATCTTTGGCACACCGTTCTTCATTCTGATAAATGTTGGGTCCCATGAAGTTTCAGGTCAATTTGACGTTGTTTCGATACCTGAAAGTCAGAAACATTGAAATAGGGGTTTTCTGCCTCGGCAGGGTTAATTCCAAAGCAATATGGAAAGTGTGTCCCAATAATCATTGGAAAACATGAATATAACCCATATATGATTCAAACTTGTTGGAATATCAAGTAATAAAGTGCAAAGTTTGTGTATGCATTTTACATGCATCAATTTGGCTCTGGTAAGGGAGCGGTGACATCGGTGGGTCGATAGCTCGCTCTAGCGGCAGTAGTGGTTGTCAGGTTGTCCAAGTATCTCAATGTAATTTTTAAATTATTTGGTGTTCCTTATACTTCTTGTGAACTCGTGGAATAGATCCAAATTTGTCTTGCAAAAAAGCAGTTCAACGTATAGAATATGGTGTAATAGTGAAAATACTTCCCCAAAAATCCAAATGATGAGTTGATATAGTAGTCGATGAGAGGGAACTAAGCAATAGATCACTAGAGAATCTCTAACCAAAGCCCAAAAGAAAAAATTCGGTATTGTCGTATAAACCGTAACGAAAACCAAACCCTATCCGGTTTAGTAGACCAATTTCTTTCTCATCGGCTGCCTCGGCCCCTATATTTACCAACTTCCAAAGCCGATGAGAAAAATATCACCACCTCCCATCTTCCCCTTTGGCACCGCCCAATCTCGCCCTCCCACCACTCCCCCGCCCCTCACCCTAGGAGATGGCCGGATCTTCTTGCCGCTAATCCCTGCCGCCCATCCGCGGCAGGATTTTGCGTCCCATGCAGGAGGACCGTGAGGCTCGGGAGCGCCTCAAGGATTGGGAGCACCTCGAGGATGAGGCTCCTGGGAGACGTACATGGTAGAGCTCTGCCACCTCTACTTGGAGTGCGTGGCGGGGGAGCAGCACGTGTACAAAGAGTACGCTACACATCGAGCCACTGGTTCATCTACCGCAGTGAGAACTTCTATTGTTGCCACCACGAGTTCGTCTTCTACCTCCGCTGCAGGTCCGTCTACTTCCACCACCGTCGACCTCTCAGACGAGGTCGACGAGTTCATAGGTTCGTCGTTTCAGAGGTAGCTCAATAGCTTGAGTGACTAGGTGCAGAGGTGACGCCGTCACCGTCTCATCGACACCAATAGAGACACCAGACAGTTTAGTTTAAGACCTAGTTTATTTTTAGGTTTAATCTCAATGTTTAGTTGTAGCATGTCTGAACTATGTTTAAATCAATGCTTGAACTATGTTTATTTATATTTGTCTCAATGTTTGGAGTGCATCAAAGGTGTTTGATTCAATGTGTCAATAGAAAATATGATATAGGGAATTAAGAATAGGAGTTCGGTTAGGAAAACAACTTTTATAGATGACCAAATTTGCTCATCTAAGAATAGGGAGTCTTTTTCTCATCTAAGTTTTAGGTGATCTATTAGAGTTGCTCTAAAGACTCCAAGAAAAACACAACACTACGTCTCAATTGCCTACGAAACAAACAAAATCCCTTAGTAAAAGGTATTATATAAATTATGTACAAAAACAAGTATTTTAGAGCACGAGAGGAGTTCTAGTGCCGTTGCGCCGGTCCTCAGCTCCACCGCCACCACCCCTCCCTCCTTCGGACCTTCCTCCTACCGGGCGCCAGCGTAGCAGCGGCTCTGTAGGGCAATAGACCCAGCACAAAACCTCCCTCCCATAGCTCCCCTGGCCACTACCACCGCCGGCACCGGCGATGGTGGTGGCTCCTGGCCACCAAAGGTGGAGGGCTAAGAGGCGCATCAGGTCGATCCTCTCTGCGCAGAGATGAAGCTCTGGTGGTTCCACGATGGTGGCGCTCTCGGTGATAGACGTGGGCGAGGGGCTGACGCGGCAGCCTGGACCGCGGACGCATGGTGGCGCAGCGATCACTGGTGACCGGCTAGGCGGGCTCGATCTGGACAGCGCGCTGGCTCGATTTGGGACGTGTGGGTTCGGTCTGGGTTGCACGTGACGTGCGGCTACTCCACGTACCTCGTTGGCCCTAAGCAATGGTTGGCTGTGCCACGACAGTGGGCACCGCGTTACTCATATGTCGCTGGTGCGCTTGTCGTTTCCTACTGCGGTGGAGTTGTCTGAACCTCCTTCATCGTCGCCTCCTTCATCATTGCTAGGTGGTGAATGGCGGCATGGGGGCATGTTCATCCACATCGGATAATAAAGGTGACGGTCCTAGGGTTCCTCTCGTGTTAAGACGAAGATCTATTGGATGCTTGTCCTCCTTGTTATGGCAAGAGTGTCGAGTTTTGGAAGGCTTCGTCGGTGAACTCTCTTGGGCGACTCGGGCCTGGAGATTGCTAGATCGGATGGGATTCGGTCATGCGTTCCCATGTTTTTTCGACCATTTGGTTTCAGGAAGGAGTGGTGCAAAGCTCTGCTATGTATTGCCATAATGGGACATGTCTTGTTGGTTCCATGGTGAAGTCAGAGACAGAGAATGGCATGGAAGTCGAGTTTTGAGGACTAGTACGAGTGGTTCGAGGCTTTGCATCGATGGTGAACTTGCTTGGTGTTTCGGGCTTCATAGCGGCGGCATGCGAGTGGGGGCGTCAGCACGGGAGAAGTTCAATGTCCTACCTTTCATGGTGAAAATCCAAGGTCTGGTTTTAACATGTTGTGCCTGGAAATGGTCTTGTTGAATGCATTATTCTGAGAGTGGGAACTTTCTTCACGGTGAAAACCTAAGACCTATGATCGGGTGATGACGGTGCTTGTGCAATGTTTTCTTATTTAAGGCGTCGCTTTTAGCGAACTTGGACTTCAGGTGTTGTCGTGGTGGTATTTATGTTGCTATTGTAAAGACTGGAACTCTACGGCGGGACTTTTTATTTTTTTTAGTTTCTTCTTATTTTTTGACAGTGTGCACCCGTACTTCCATTAGGGTATTGTGTTGTTGCAGAGGCTGGATATAATTGGTAGCTTCACGATATTATTACAATCCCTTTATCGAAAAAATAAAATCAATCCGGGAGGGGTTGCACGGGACATGGCTGAGGGACTTTGGTCCAGACCTGGGGGAAGCGGTTGTTCCCGAGTTCTTCCTCGACCTGGGATTAGGCTAGGATTAGGCTCGACCTGGAGCGCGAGGATGTGTTGACCTAGAGATGGTCGCATGATGGGGTATACTCCGCAAAGTCGGCATACGTCGCCTTCTTTGCGGGAACCACCCGAGCCCTGGCCGCCAGCCATATTTGGCATTCGCGCCCCCCACATTGGTGCAAGTTCTTCGCGTGGCTGGCCTCGAGGGACCGATGTTGGACGGCTGAGCGATTGGAGCAGCGCCAGCTACCACGACCGCCCAAGTACCCGCTCTGTGATCAGGAGCCGGAGAGTATCCAGCACATTCTAATTGGATGTGTGGCAGCCTGGGAAGTATCGGCGTGGGTGCTGCAGCGGTGGGATAGACCTCAGTGGATGCCCTCTGCGGACACAGACCTGCTGCTCTAGTGGACGACGAAACTATGTGTAAAGGCACACCAGCGCGACCTCTAGACGGCCATCATCCTGGTCTTTTGGAGCATCTAGAGACACCGAAATAACGTTGTGTTTAATGGTGTAACCCCCGCGGTGGCGACCATCAAGACAAAGATCCGGGGTGACTTTCAGTAGTGGCGCTTAGCTAGACTGTTCCAGTCAGAGGTGTTTGGCTTCCCGAAGCCGGTGAACTTGTTGTTAGAGGGAGAGTAGGCTTATGTGTTTGGAGAGCTATCACCCCTCTTTTTGTAGCCATGGCGTGCCGCTCTGCAGTGTTGTAACTTCCGTCGGCAGCTTCTTTTATGTGTTTGGTACACCTCCCATGGTGTATCCTAGAAAAAAATCAATAAATTAAGACCATCACCCGTTAAAATGGGCCAAGACATCAACCTCTTCACTTTGAATCGATCATGTGCTCCCTTTCCTTATAAACCCTCCTATAAATTCCATTTCTCCTATAAAATTTGTCAATTACTAGATGAGCATCATTTTGGTAACTTTAAATTTTAAATGTGCAGAAAGAAGAAATGAACCATGAAATCAAATGTACTCTTTTTCCGAATAGGAGGTTGAGACCCTGGCCTCTGTATAAAAGATGCACACAGGCTTAAATTTTATTCAACAAACGACTAGCAAGAGCATACATAAAAATCATCTGAAATCCACCACGCAACACCTACGAACCTAACAACTGGGGAAATCCTATCTTCAAGGACTGATGCCCGATGCATGTAAAAAATGCATACATGAACTTTGCATTGTATTACTTGATATTCCAACATATTTGAAATTTATATGATGTTATGTTCATGTTTTATAATGATTTTGAGGATTTTCTAAACAATCCCCCTCTTTTGGTTCTAACTGTGTTTGCCAGAAAACATCTTTTTTAGTGTTTTGGACTTTCCGGGAGTTTCGGGACTCTAAAAAGGGCAAGGTCAAAGAGCACTGTTCAAAAATTTCGAGGCGAACATTGTGGGATGAAGAGGAGACCAGGAGCCCAACATGATGCCAATGGGAAGGGCAACCGCGGCCACCCCCCATGCCGCGTGTGGCATGCCCGTTCCCTCCTCGAGCCTCGGATGTCGTCGATTCTTTCGCCAAACGATTTATCTTGACCTTAAACCTACTATATATACCCCCTTTCAGCGATCCTCGACACAGACAGAGGCAAAGATCAAAAACACAGAAACAGAAAGTTGCCAAAGAAGATCGGTGGGAGGAAATGTCGCCGAAATCGCCTCTAGAGGGCTTCACCCCCTCTGGCATGTTCATCATCAACACCTATAACAAGATCCTCTCCATCTCCCTACTGTAATCTCTTGGCAAACATGATGTGTGAAGCAATATATTATTTTCCCTTGGTCTATTGTGTCTCCATGTCTTTATTTGAGTAGTGAATTGTTATGGAAAAAGTGAAATAGTTCGTTTATTGGTTGCATACAGTGTTGTTATCTTTTATGATTGTCTTCTTGTACAATATATGAGTGCACGCATATGTTGAAGAATGCATGTAAGGTGATCACCGTAGTGTAATGGCGTGGAGAGGACCATGGAGGACAGAAAACCGTGGTTCAATCCATAAAGTTACATTAGGAGGAACATATATCGGGGACCCTAGAGTTTATAGCTATGGTGGGTCAATTATTTCTTAATAATTCTATGTTTGCTCAGTAACATGTCCTTAGGATCCATCATAAGAGTTGTGTATACACATTTATTTTCCTGCACCTAATTAAGGCTCTATCCTGAAATAAACAATAAAAACCAAACAAACGAATGAAATAATAATTTTCTAAACATTTACTCTCTTAGAGAAACTTGCTACTTGAGAAAACTTGCCACCACTCCACTCCACTTCATTAGATCAATTTAACTTGCACTAATTTACTTGTAGTTTCCACTAACACATACTTTATTTATTTTCTACCTAGTACCAAAACAAAACACACACTCAGATTCTAGCTTTACATAGAAGGCCATATAAGAGGGTTATAGGAATTTAGAGAACAGATAGTTTCTTCAGCTCCTTGTGGGTTCAACACTCAAATACTTATCGAATTGTACTATGGTGACCTCCTTGCACTTGGGAGTTATCAGTGCCCTAAAACACAAAAAATACTACTGACACATGTTATGTGAACTAGGAGCACACATCCGAAGCAAACACTCAGTGAGTGCCTCATGCACATGCTCTAGAAACTGTCACCGTCGTCGAACATGCCTTGTTATCTTCAGGCATAGATCTGCATCAGGGCCGGGCCAGCAAAATCCGAGGCCCCATGCGAAACTCTAAAATAGGCCCCTACCCCACCAGAAAATAAAAGTAATAAATAATAATAATGTACGTGTCTTACTAATTTTTACCATCTGAATTTTGATATTTATGACAACTTTAATTTTTTAAATGTTAATAATTTTAATTATATGAACAAAAAATTTAAATGATATCTAATTCCAACAAATAGTTACACCAATCAGTTTTTTATTTCTATGTCATATTCCAGTACAGTTAATAGTGTCTATTTTCTTTAGTTCCATTTTACTGTAAAACAAGTGGAAAAGAGTGTGAAACAAAATAGGAAAAATGCAAATTAGATACTCCCTCTGACCCAAATTAGTTAACTTAGATTTGTCATTATATCTAGCACGATTTAGTATTAGATACATCCGCATCTTAAAATTTGAGTCAACTAATTTGGGTTGTAGGGAGTAAAAGAAAAAGGGCGAACGTTAATTAAAGAGCTAACCCATATAAATCTCTGTTCGCGTCGCTCCCTAGTATTCAGTGATCCTTTAAATCTGTCGCTGATTTGCTGGAAATTCCCCTTGCTGGAAGCTAGCTTTTTTTTTTTCTTGAAGGAATCCTAGTCATTCTTTTTTTACCGGAGGATGGTAGCCTTTTTATTTGGTAAACACAGACGATGCTAGCCTAATTAATCGACATGGATACTAGCTTAATTAATCCACATGGATGCTAGCCTAATCGATGACAGCAGCCTTTCTAGTGGCTCGTTCTGTTTGTCCTCTAGTCCAGGTGCATAGTTCAGGCCGACCAATGGGCTGCCAAGCCTATAAACCAAGTCAAAAATTATGGGCCCTCGAAATTTTGGGCCCTGTGTGGTTGCACAGTTGGCACTCCCGCCGGCCCGGGCCTAATTTGCATGGTCATTGCCTGCCATGCCATTGACGCTGAGACTGGGCTAGACAGTGTCTCCCTCCATGCGCGAGTACATCATGTCACATCCAGCATTGATACCCACTACGTCAGACCACTGAAACCCGTCGATGAGGAGTTAGACGCAACACCGCTTCATCTCTTGTATCCACCATTCAGTAGCGACTCCAAAATGATACCCTCAGGAGGTCGCTTACATTCAATCAGAGATATCCCGATCTAGGGTTTCTCAAAAGAAAAACGAGTTAGTAGAAATCAATATGTATAAGCTTCTTAATTGCATGGTTATAGAATTGATTAGTTATACCTGCTCGTGCGTCTGCCTGACGCATCCACCCAAGAATGTTGCAATCTCCTCTCTAGGTAACCCCATCATGACTACACAACTAAAATCCCTAGCCGGCTAGCCCTTGTGCGCAGAGTTTGAGAAGCAACAATTAGAATATGCTAAAGAGGCGCATCACATTGGGGATTTGGTGCAGCAATCAGCATACCTGTTTTTCATCTTGCTCCTATTTGATAAAGGAAATACATTAATATTCTCTTTACCAGTTGCATCTAGTCTCTGCAACAATGAGTGTCCGGCCAAAGGCTGAAGGGTGGCGGCTGCCTGCTGGGAGCAGCCAGATATGGGAGGCGGCACCCTCTTCACCTCTGATTCATGGTGACGCACAGTGATGGTAGCATGAGGTCGTGGTGGCAGGCAGCGGTCGTCCTGGGCCCTTTGGGTCTGGATCTTGACCTCCTACTGCATCGGCAACGAAGGCAGCTGCGCCATCACGTCATTTAGGCGTCGGGCGGCGGCCCCAAGCATGGTTGCGGCTGTCGTCGGATTGATGACAAGTACGTTATGAGGGGGTCCTCAAAGCGTGCGGAAGAGAGGGGTGTGAGACGTACGGTGTTCCGGGACAGTGAGTACACAAGTTTACCCAGGTTCGAATCCGCCGGCTTTGGACGGATCCTACTCCTGCTAGCAATCCAGTAATACGGCAGAGCCGAAATATGGGTTACAAGGGTTCGCCTGTGCGAGTTGAGATTGTAGACTATTGAGTGTTGCCCTATAGGCTCTCCCTAGGACGGCTTATATAGATATCCGGCCTAGAGTTTACAGGAGAGATCTATCCGGCTACGACTAAGAGTTGGTTACAGAGTACATCTTGAACTACAAGTAACACTATGGGCCTAAGTCGGTAAGTCTTCTGGGCCTTCCCGTAGCCGGACTGGACTCCGTCTTTTCTTCCTGACTGGGCCGCCCGTGAAGCAAAGCTCTAACCCGAAGTTGGCCACCCTAGTCAGTGAGGAACTGTGAGGATACTCGGAAAGTATATCCCCAACAGCAGCCCCCGGAAGTCTCCAAGATCCAAAGTCAGATTCATCATCGCCTAGTCTGATCTTCGGCTTACAAAATCTTGAAGGGTTCCTGAAACTTCACAACAAAAAATACGATCCGGGTCTTAAAAATAAGTCGGACCTATCAATATGTTACTCGGATTTCCTAGCTTGGTTTTCAAACTAAGCCGGAACTTGGTCTCTGATGTCACCTGCCGCTGGTCATAGTCAAGTCATGTCATCTGACAAACATCCTGTCAGCACGACCGTTGGTGGGTCCGTCGTTCGTGGAACCGAGGTATCGTTTCAATGCGTATGCGGAGATCGAGGCGACGTAATCATCGCGTGGGTCCTTCCTAGTTCATTCCACGACGCGTGGCATTTATACAGTGCGATTTGCACAAATCTTGGCGCCGGTAGGTGGTTATAAGCAGTAAGGATCTTTCTTCTCCTCTCTTCACATGTTCCCTCTGCCTTTTCTCCTCCACATCTCCCCAGCGCACAGAGCTCTCCCTCCTCCCTGATTTCCTAGCGCCGCCCATCTAAGGTCACCGGCGCACCGGAGAAATGGTTTCCTCTTCCTCTTCCGGCTTGGCGGCGGCAACGGCGGCGGCGGCTGTGGCAGAGAAGGAGAGCAACCGGGGAGTTTGGATCCCGTGACTCCTCGACAACGAAAAACTCCAAGTCGTGGAGAATGAAGGTCTCCTCCGCACCGGCGACTGGCGAAGCGGTTCAGGTGAAACCATCCCCCACCCGTGCGCCGGCGAGCGGGTCCACTTCGGCACCCACCTCGACAGAGGTTTGTCCTTTCCTCCCTCGGAATTCTTTTTCGAGGTGATTAATCACTATGGTGTACAACTCCACCATCTTCCCCCGAACTCCATCTTAGAGATGAGTTCTTACGCAGCTTTGTGCGAGGGGTATCTCCGCATTCGGCCGAGTCTCACCTTGTTTCGTTTCTACTTCCATGTCCGTAGAAACTCCATTACTGCCGGTAATCCTTACATTACCGGTACTATTAGCCTTTCTCTTAGACGTGAGCGTAGCTATCCTCGTATTTCTGCCAGTGACTCAGTCAAACAATGGCCGGCCACTTTCTTCTACCATAAGGATATTCCTGCTCCCGGCAAAGATACTGCTTTGCCGGCTTTCATCGACAGAGCTGCCACGGCCCAACCATCTTGGGACGAGGCTCCTCCGGCTCTCAGTGACGATCTGATCCTTGCCAAGAGGCGGATCGAATATCTGATAAAACACAAGGGCCTGAAAGGGTCCGACTTAGTCCAGTGATGGGTGTCACGTTGGATCCAGCCTCTCCAGTACCACGGCGACCGTCTGATGCACTCCATCACGGTGTCTAAGAATGATTCCCTCCGCATTAGTCCTACGGCTTTAAAGCCACAAGAATACATAAGCCAGATTAAATGGCTGATCAAGGAGCGGATTGAAAGGAAGATTCTGGACTTGTCTCTAGATATGCATACAGCGGAAGACCCTGTGGTTCTGGTAAGCTTAAATGATAAATCCCTTTATGTGTTTCACTCTTTAAATTATTTCGCAATACTGATATTTTTTCTTTCTTTTCAGCTTGCCGACCTCCCCGAGTCGAAATTTGCTCCACTCGAAGGATATCCTCTGGAGTTTTCTCAGGAGGCTGAACTGGTTCCACTACCGGACATTGTGCCCAAGAAGCGCAAGGCTCCAACCGTGGTCGTCGGCACAAAGGAGGTGCCAGTCGTGAAGAGGTAACTTTCAACACAACTTTTGCCTTTGTTCCTTACTCGAATTTTACTTCCGAGATGTAATACTTTCCATTCTTATTACATTCTCAGAGCTAAGAAGCTCATCAAGGGTAAGGGGAAGGGAACTTCTTCGAAGCCCTTGCGGCAGACGAAGGTGACCATGGCTTCTCCTGTCGTGGCTCCTCTGACTCCTGCCCCACAATCCTCTGCAACACCAGTGATTACTCCATCTCCGGTTGTCGCAGAAGATCCAGCTCCTTCAACGGGGCGAGTGATCCTCGAATCACAGACTGACGCCACCATAAGTGGCTCAGGTTTAGATAAGGGTGAACCCTTTTTGGGTTATGATCCGTTGGCAGAGATCTTCGCCGAAAACCTCCTTAACAATCCGGGGCTTGCCAAGTTTCGCTTGTCCCGGAAATCTGCGGAAGAGATCCAGTGGCTGGCTCGGCAATGCCTGGAGAAGAGAAATCTCTCTATTGAGGAAGAAGCACAAGAGGCGGAAGACATCAAATACTCCGACCTTCTTGAACAAGTTCGCCTTCGCGACAAGGGACTTAGAGCTGGTGTACTTCCACCACCTCCGGTTATTCCACTCACCCTCGCCGAGAAGGTTACCACCGAGGTGAACATGTGTCTGAGCAAGATCACACATGAACATCATGTAAGTCGGAATTCCAACTCACGATTTTCTTTATTGCATTTCATATCATATCCTCTAGCCCCCAAGCATGAAGTAGGATATACAATCCAGGTTTATGCTTTCTTAGGATGCCAAAGAATGAACCAGTGTAGCCCCAAGGCTCGTGCTGATATTAGTAACAATATTAGCCCGAGTCTCCAGTAGACTTCTGACTCTGGGTATTCTAACTTATAGAAAGTTAATTCATATAACCAGGATTTGCTGAAGAACATCTGCAACAAGCCGAGAGAGATTCGAGCTCTCCGAATTGAAAATGCTGAACTGAAGGTCTCCAAGGATGAGGCCGAAGGTAAACATTCATAGACTCAAACCTTGCCTTTTGTGTTTTCATAATCGAATATTTTTTGTTGAACTATTGTTCTTTTTGACTTACAGCACTGGTAAAACAATCCTGCGCTATGATTGAAGAGGCCGAGAACCTCAAAACCTTGGTGGTGGAGAACAAAGAACTTCGCCAAGAGCTGGATAAGCTCAAGGCGGATCATGAGAAGAGCATCGCTCAAGTTCTCGAATCCTCCTCCATGGCTACTGACGAGCATGATCGTAAGATTGCGGCCCAAGATCAGAGAATCTCGGATCTCAACAATGAGCTTTGCAGAGAGATGGACCTTTCTGAGGCGCTCCGGGCTGAACTCTGGAGTCTTCGGGAAGAGAAGACCAAAGTTGACGACGTCATCTTTGGTATGTTCCATCTGTCTGACTTGTCTATTTTCTTTGACTTCTTCCAATGTCGGATTTTCTTAACCATATTTGTGTTATGTGAATAGGTCCTCTGAACTTGACGGACTCCACCTCTGCCGAGTCTCGCACCTACCGGCTTACCTAAGTCGGTGATTTGCTTCATGACTTCCGCTAATCCATCGAGGAAATTGGCGAAGCTCTCAAGGTTTCGGACATGCATGACATGTCCGACTTTCAGGTGCGAGACAAGGCGAAGGAGATGCCGCAACTTGTCTAGGATTGGAACATGTCCTACGCGCGATCTGCAGTGCAGAACGCTCTCACCATGGTCATGAGCCACCATGGAAGCATGGAGATATGGCAAGTGACCAGGGGGTATTCTATAGTGGATGAAGACGGATAGGAGCAAAACATCAAGGCCATCAAGGACTCCTGCGCCGGATATGGGTGTCATGTAGCTGACTTGACCAGCTATGACACTCCCTTCTTCACCAGCGTGGATACGCCGCCTCCGCCTCCAGAAGAAGTAGCCGAAGTTTCCGAGGATGGACAAACCATATCCGATTTGGACATCTCGGATCGCAATCAGAGTGCGGCTAATGTGTCCAGCGAGCCGGCAACTCCTACCTCCTCTCCTGCATCATAGATTACCAGAAACAAATGTATTATCCTAAGAAACATTATGGGTCTGTAAATATGCAGTGCTATACTTTTGCTAGTGCTAAGTTTTTATCTATTCAGCACTTTTGGCTTTAAATTTTGTGTGCCTGAAATGTTTGCATAAGCACTTATACTTTTTCGTCTATACTTATCGTTTATCTGGCTTTCCGCCTCGTCCCTTTCGTGAGCCGGCTAAACCTTCTGCACGGAAACTTTGCCGAGCAACGGAGCTCAATTGCTAAACCAGATTAAACTCGGAAACAAAGCCGGCTTCCAGTACCAACAATTCACTACTTGGAAAATACCTGCATCTGGCAATCAGACAAAGAACCAAAGTATAGACTAAAAACTTTAGAGTTATACCCGAAGGTAGCGTTTTTAAAATCGGAAATCTAAACCAGAACAAACATGAGCATAAAGTACTTTCAAGTATTCTAGGATTTTTGACTATGACATGATCATTCGGAAATAATATGATAAAAACTTCTCAGAAAAAACTTAAGGGAACCAAGACTTTTATTTCTCAAAGAACATGTACACATATATGATTACAAAGAAGGATAAACTAAGAATAAAAACGTAGCTGAGCAATATTCCATGGTCTGTCTAACTCATCCGGATTTGTACTGTCTCGAGCTCTCTTTCTCTTCTTAGTAGTAGGTCTTTCTTTGACTGGCCTCATGTCAGTTAAGTAGTACGAACCATTGTGCAATACTCGACTAACTAAAAAGGGCCCTTCCCATACTGGGGAATGTTTGTGCTTTCTTTGTTGCACAAGCCGGAGAACCAAATCACCTTTATTGAAAGATATGTTTCGGACTCTTTGGCTATGATACTTGCGTAACTTCTGCTGATAGGCTGTTGATCTCATTTCAGCAACGACGCGAACTTCTTCAACTAAGTCGAGATCATTTTGTCGAGAAATCTCGGCATTTTCTTCGATATACGCGGCCACTCTAGGAGAAGTGTGAATTAAATCACTAGGAAGAACTGCTTCTGCGCCATAGACCAAGAAGAAAGGTGTGTATCCGGTTGACCTGTTCGGAGTTGTTCATAAACTCCATATTACAGAGGGTAATTCCTCTGCCCAAGCCCCCGCAGCACGTCGTAGTGGCGCTTCGAGTCTTGGTTTTAGGCCTTGTAGGATTAAACCATTTGTCCTTTCAACTTGTCCGTTGGCATGTGGATGTGCGACTAACGCAATGTCAAGCCGGATATTTTGTTCGTTGCAGAATTCGGCCAATTCTCCCATAGAGAAATTACTCCCATTGTCCGTGATAATGCTGTGCAGATAACCATACCGGATTATAACATCCTCGACAAATCTTTTGGCCGTTGCTCCATCACAACTAGTGACGGGTTTAGCCTCCATCCATTTGGTGAATTTATCCACCATCACTAAGAGGTGAGTAAATTCACTTAGAGCTCGTCTAAACGGTCCTACCATGTCAAGCCCCCAGACCAAAAAAGGCCATGTTATAGGTATTGTTCGTAGCTGATCAGCCAGAACATGAGCTTGCTTGGCGTACTTTTGGCAGCCTTGCACGTCTTGACCAGCCGTTCGGCATCTGCCTTGGCTGTAAGCCAAAAAAAACCGTGTCTGAAGGCTTTTGCCACTAAAGATTTGGCTGCAGCGTGGTGACCACACTCGCCCTCATGGATTTCTCTTAGGATTTCCACTCCTTCTTCCGGAGATACGCAACGCTGAAAACCCCCAGAAACACTCCGCTTATAGAGCTCACCTTTAACTATAGTATAGGCTTTTGCTCATCGGATGATCTGCCGGCTCAGAACCTCGTCTTCGGGTAATTTGCCATCTACCAGATAATCAAGGTAGGGTTGGGTCCAGCTGGGAATTATAGCTAGTACTGCTATTAGAGGTGAGTCGGATTTGGTCGGATATTCCTCATCCATTCCCTTTATTGAGGGAACTTTGAGGTGCTCTAAAAAAGCACCATCCGGGACCTCTTTCCGTGCAGAGCCTATCCGAGATAGTACATCTGCTTCCTCATTTTTTGCTCGAGGGATGTGTTGAACCTCAAACCCTTCGAACGATTTAGATAAATCATCCACGACAGCTTTATATGCTGCCATGTGTTTATTTGCATTACAAATATCCGACACTTGCTGAGCAACAAGATCCGAATCTCCATAACACATCAAACGTCAGATGCCGATATCCTTAGCAATCCGGATTCCATGCAGCAGTGCTTCATACTCGGCAATATTATTTGTCGCGGTGAAGTGGATCTGCAACACGTATAGAAGTTTATCTCCTTGGGGTGATTTGAGCACCACGCCAGCCCCCGAGCCCCCTTTAGCCTTAGACCCATCAAAGTATAGGGTCCAATATTCCGACTCCGAGAGGGTCATATTCTCCTTCGTCTCTGTCCAATAAGCAATAAAGTCGGCAAGGATTTGGGATTTAATTGCTGTCCGAGGTTTATACTCAATATCGAAAGCTGAAAGCTCTATGCCCCATTTGGCGACGCGTCATGTGGCGTTGCTGTTGTTAATTATGTCTCTCATGGGAGCTGTGCTCACCATGGTAATTGGATGCTCCTGGAAATAGTGTCGTAGCTTACGAGATGCTAGGAAAGCACCGTAAGCCAACTTTTGATAGTGCGGATACCGCTGTTTTAATTCTGTCAGGACCTCGCTGACAAAGTAAGTCGGACGCTGCACCAGGTGTTCCTAATTTTCCTCCGGTCTCTCCACCACCATGACGATACTAACGACTTTGTTTGTCGTAGCAAGATAAAGCAACATCAGTTCCTGTTGTTCCGGTGCAGCAAGGATAGGAGCAGATGAGAGTACTTTCTTCAGGTCTTGTAGTGCAGCTTCAGCTTCGTCGGTCCATACAATCCTTGGTCTTTTCAGGAGTTTGTATAATGGTGCGGCTCTTTCCCCAAGCTGGCTTACAAATCGACTAACTGCAGCAATGCAACCAGTTAATCTTTGTACGTCCTTCAGGCAAGTTGGCCTGTAAATATTTAGTATAGCCTTGATTTTGTCCCGGTTCACCTCTATGCCTCTTTGAGACACGATGAAACCTAACAATTTTCCGGCTGGAATTCCAAAGAAGCATTTCTTCGGATTAAGCATGATGTTGTATTTTCGTAGATTGGCGAACGTTTCCTCCAAGTCAGAAATCAGCGTTTCCTTCTTTTTGGACATCACCGCAATATCATCCATGTATGCATGTACATTGCGTCCGAGTTGGTCGTGGAGGCAATGCTGCATTGTGCGCTGGTAAGTAGCTCCTACGTTCTTCAGCCCAAAAGGCATCGTAACAAAACAGAAGGTTCCGAAAGGGGTTATGAATGAAGTTTTGACTTTGTCAGATTCCTTCATCCGGATTTGGTGATAACCGGAATATGCGTCGAGAAAACATAGGAGTCCCGAGCCTGCCGTAGAATCGATAACTTGATCAATCCTAGGCAGAGCGAACGGATCTTTTGGACAAGCCTTGTTCAAGGCAGTATAATCAACACACATCCTTAAATCAGTGGTGTCCTTTTTAGGGACCATTACAGGATTGGCCGACCACTCAGTGTGGATGACCTCTTCTATTAATCCGGCTAACTCGAGCCGTGCTAGTTCCTTAGCTATTGTCTTACGCTTTTCATGGCCGAAACATCGTAAGGACTGTTTGACGGGTTTAGTGTTCGGTTTTACATTTAAAGAGTGCTCGGCAAGTTCCCTAGGTACTCCGATCATGTCAGATGGCTGCCATGCGAAGATATCTTGATTTGCTTGGAGGAACTTGACGAGCACGCTTTCCCATGCGCTATCTAGGCCTACACCTATCTGGGTCACCTTGGAGGGGTCATCATCCTTCAACGGCATTGTCTTCATCTCTTCTGATGCCATGAACTCCGGATTCGGCTTTGTCACCTCCTTCTTCATTGCGGGCATCTCGGGCGGATCTATGCTCTTTTTGATCTCCTGGTACTCCTGGGCGTGCAGCACGGCTTCAGCAAAGGCGACATTTCCATCCTTGCACTCTCGTGCTTTCTTTGGGTCTCCCCTGATGATGATTACGCCGTTGGGACCTGGAATCTTTATCATATTGTAAATGTAACACGGATGAGCCATAAAAGCCCAGTAAGCCGGACGTCTGAATATAGCGTGGTACGCGCTCTTGAACTGGACCACTTCGAAGGAAAGTGCCTCCATCCGATAGTTCTTTCGAGTTCCGAAGGTAACATCCAAAGTGATTTCCCCCAGGGAATTGGCTTGTCTTCCTGGGACAACTCCGTGAAAGATCACAGAGCTATGGTTCAGCTGGGTCTCCGAGATCTTCATCCGGCGTAGCGTCTCGACATATAGAATATTGATACTGCTCCCGCCGTCCATGAGGGTCTTAGAGAAACCATAACCATCGATAAGTGGATTGACGATTAAGGCATATTTTCCTCGCCTGTGCAACTTAGGCGGATGATCAGCGTGGTCAAATGTAATTGCCACTTCCGACCATTCCAAAAATTGGGGGACAGCCGGAACTATTGCGTTGAGCTCATGTAGAACTGCCTTCTTGACCTTTGTTGGTTGAGATCCGAGGAAGGTGACATAAGTGTCTTTTTTGGTCGGAAATTTTTTCTTCCCTTCCGGCTTGGGATTTGAAGCATCGGCTTCCTCCATGTCGGAATCTTCCTTGGTCTCTTTATCTTTTTCAGGATTTTTCTTTCCCTTCTTCCGCTTAGCTTTATAGCTAGCGGTGTCATCTCTTTTGATGTCGTCATTGAAACGACACTCGGTGTTGGTGTGGGACAAGCCCCCATTGGCATCTAAGTGATGCACACATGGGTTGTTGGCAATGTCGGCCCAAGAGTAGGTTTTGCCCGATTGCTGGTCTCCTCTACCTTGAACTCTTGAAGTCCCACGACCACGCCCGCGGCCTCCGCCGTGTCCTCCTCGTCCTCCAGACCTGAAAGTAGCAGTGACCACTACCGTTTCCGCGTTGGGTTTCTCTTCCGAGGTATTCTTGTGCTTCTAAGCTTGTTGCTTTGGTTGTTTTGCCGACTGTGGCACAGCCAGGGAATTGAGTAATCCCTCTACATCGTCGTCAGCATCTGCATACTTGCTCGCTGTTTCTATCATCTCTCCCAAATCAGTGACCTTGTCACACTTCAAGCGATGACGCAGTAGACTAATTGGGAGACCTGCAATGAAAGCTTCAAACCCAGTTTGATCATTTACTCCTTCACAGGAGTTCTTGGTGTCGATCCATCATCCGAGGTAATCCCGACAAGTTTCTCCGGCCTTCTTGGTGCAACGATGTAGGTCTCCGACCGTACAGAGCCTCCGGTATGTTCCTTCGAAATTCCGAAAGAACGCACTTTGCATGTGTAACATCCCAAAACTTCAATCCAAGCTTATCAAGATCTAAATCATCAAATTTGGGGTTAACAAAACTTTTCTAAAATTAAAATGGAAGCATTCATGTGTATGTGCATTTAAAATAGGGATTGATTTGATTTGCCATGGTTCTGTGATTCTTTGGTTGTAAAATGTTTCTTAGGTGATTTAAATATCATCTACATCTTTCCCAAACTTTTCCTAAAGAAAATCAAATCAAAAAGAATTAAAAAGGAGGAATGGTCATTTTGGCCATTTTAATCCACTACACTACTTTGAGTGTTCCTAGCACTCATTTCTTAACAGAAAAAACTCATGATCTTTGCACCCCTTGCTAGTACACATAATGAGGTACCAAGGCCCACCCTTTGATCTGTTAAAAACATTTTTTACTTATTTTAAATGGCATTTTAAAATTGAATCCAATGCATATGCATAGATCACCCCTACTTCAAAAACCATCTATTTGAGCTCCACTTCCAAAACCCTTGCAACCAGAGACTACCTAGCACCAGTGGAGATCACTCAAAAATTTTGAACTCAAAATTCAAAAGTTTTCTTCTTGCGGCCATTTCATCAAACAGCTTGTGTGCACAAATCTGTCCAAAATCCAAACACTATTTGGAGTAATTTTGGTCACCATTTGTGCCTAACCTTGTCCTCTTGTTCCCCCAGTACCAACCCTACCAATTGCTAGCCCGGCCAAGCCCTGTGCACACGACCAAATGGTCATGGCCATTAAGGCCGAGCACTTGGAGCACCCCCACCGGCGACATCGTGCTATAGCAGCCGCCAGCCCCTCTCACCTTGTCCAGCACGTCGCCAGTGGTCCACCACCACCGTCCAACCAGCCCCAGGCCAGAGCTAGAGACAGGAACGGCCAGAAACCGCCGCGCCCGGAGCTGGTCGACCACGCCGACGCCGCCTGCAGAGCACTCTCCGTCCCCGCGTGCACAGACCGCCCCTGGGCCGCAGCCCGCGCCCACCGCTCCGCCACGACTTGGGGAACACCCCAGACACCCCCGCTGGCCGCCCAACGTCTCACAGCCACCGCTCACCGTGGACACCGCCGCCTCTGCCGCTCAAAGCGCCACCTCGCCCAGACCGCATACCACCACCCCTACGCCCGCATTCACTTCCTAGAGCACCGCCAGGAGACCGCCTGTCGATCGCCACCCTCCGCCATGCCGATAGCCGCCCGTAGCCATGTCGCCACCGTCGCCGGCCCATCCCTCTCGGTCTCGCCGTCGAGCCTATAAAAGGAGGGCACCCCCAGCCGTTTGAAGCACACCACTCCACTCCCCTCACCTCCCTGACCGTCCCACACCATTAGCCGGAGCAAGGGGAGCAGCAGCTCGCCGGAATTGGAGCCGGAGCCGCCGCCTCTAGAGGAGAAGGGCGTCGCTTATTGCGACCACCCCTAGAGCTACCTCGACCGTCCCTGAGCTCGCCGTCGTCTCCCAGTTTGTTTGACCGCCTCACCGTCGTCGCTGGAGCCCTGGTACGTCACCGATAGACCCCCACCCATCCGCTAGGGTTCGAGCTCGCCGGCGACCTGTTCGTCGTCGATGACGACCCTCAGCCGTAGATCCCCCTTCTAATCATACGGCCCACAGCGCGCGTACCGTTTCGCGTGTTAAGTGCCGCTGACAAGCGGGACCCCCCTGTCAGCTGACCCCCGCGCCACGGAGCGCCACTGGGCCGGCCCAAGTTCTTTCCCGCGCTAGCCCAGCCATTCAAAATTTGATTTTTCTTTTTAAGTTGGATCTAGTTTCTGTCCACTAGTTTAAAATTCAATTCTGAGAGTTTTACAAATCCAAATTGCACGAAACTAGTTTTTTCTGAAAGATATTAAGATGATCTATCCAAGACCGTTGGATTTAATTCTATTAGAGTTATATATCTCTCCTAATGAAAATAATAAAACAGAAGCTTTTGCACCTTGCAACATTTTTATAAAATCAACCAATTTAGCTTTTGAGTTGATTCCAACTCTCAAAAATCACATTTCATCATATCTATCTAAATATGTAATAATATTAAGGTTTACATACAGTGACTTTGGACTAGTACCAAAATAATGCTATATAGGCATTTCTAGTCACTTTAAATCATTAAATAATGAACTTAAACCAAAGTAATATTGATCCAACCTTTAAATCTCTTTCCCCCATGTTAGAATATGTGGTGATGACATGTGTCAACATGATCCCATATTTTAGGTGGTGAATATTAAATTTTAGTTAATTTTTCAATGAGTAGAAATTACTTTTCTAAAATAAAAAGGATGAAACCATTGATTTAAACTTGTGATGCTTGTGATGGTAATAGATCATCAAATATGTGTCTTAGAATGCTACTTAGCCTAGTTAAGTATTGTTTGGTGATTGTGTACTCCATATGTATTTATAGACGATAGTACCGACCAAGCTTTCGAGGAGGAGGAGTTCTATCAAGAAGAAGAAGAAAACTTCAACCACTGCACCAACCAAGGCAAGCTACTATTAGCAAGCTAGCACTATCCAAGTGCAAGCTACCCTTAACAATGCAAGCTAACACTTGCAAGTTTAGTGCTTAGCAAGCTAGGACCAAACTAGATGGTTTAGCAAAGATGCTTTAGGCATGCTTTGATCACACCCCTTTGACTATTAGTACCCCAAGTTTTATTTACAAGTTTGACTTCACTTAGTTTACACAAAGCTCTTTACTTGTTTTGAAGGTAGCATAAAAAGTATAAAACTTGACCTATTTAGAACCCCTTTAGATGTCATTCTATGGCATGAGATTGAACCCATCTTTTCCACCTTAGTGAACACTCTTAACTTAGTAATTTAGAGTGGATCAAAAACTTGAGTCGCTTTAGATGGGAACACTTGGTGAAAATGAGTTATGAAAACCTTGGAATGATGAGTCATTCTATTGAGATGTTTTGACATGTGTTGAGAAACACAAATGGTTGATGATGATGAAAATGTTGAGGCATGAGCCTTGACCCCTTTTATAAAACTGATGGTTGGATTCGGATGCGATACCATTCCAAATTTACCGTACAACCACACTACCTGAATTGGGTAAGGCTTAGCTGGAAATTTATATGCATTAGTATTAGTTCCCTCACGGGAGAGATTTGAGCTGAGACTACCTCTCAATGATGTCCACCTATGCAGTGCCCAAGATGACAGATGGTCATGGTTGGGAGGCCATGCTCATAGGAGAGGTGCTTATACTAGGGTGTGTAAAGGGAAGGTTATGTTTGATTATCTACATACTAAGTATGATGATTCAGGGTTATCCCTGACAGATGTATCGAATCTTGTGGTGAAAGTGTACCACCTCTACAGAGTGTCAAACTATTCGAATAGCTGCGTCCGCGGTTATGGACAGTTGGAATGGTCATACTGTTTCGTTGTCAGATGTTTTCAAAATAACTTATGAAATGAATGAGGAATCTTGACTTGACCAGAACAGGGTTGTGTTTATGATACTAGCTTCCCAACTTAAGTGATTCTAGAACTTTACTTTATCTTTCTTTGCTTCAAAACTCAGCTTAGGTTTCAAACTTAACTTTATAGTTAAACTTAGAGTTAGCACTTTACTTTAGAACTATCCTACTTGTTAGTGGTAGTTTGCGAGTACTTAAAGAGTACTCATGGCTTTTGTCCCTGGCTATCTTATGGCCAGACTATGAAGGAGACTATCAAGATGATGGCCAGTAGGACGGCTATGATAACTATGACTATGTGCCTTCGTCAGCATTGCTTGTGCCCCTAAAGATGGACCCCACCGCTACGCTTATCTTTTATTTTCGCTGCTTGTTGTATTAAGACTAGATAATGAGATCCTTATTTGTGTAAGACCTTATGTATGGTTTGTAATTGATGATGTACTGTGATATCCGATCCGTTATGTCTCGCAAAAATGGTAATCCTGGGATTGCGAGGTATGGCATAATGGGCATCTGGGATTAAAAATCTGGGTGTTGACAGCATGTCATACCAGTTGTGGATGGTGTTCTCCGGAAGTTCATTAAGCCATGATCGTGTCGTCTTCCGCAACATGAGTGGGAGATATCGGGTTGCAACCAGGCTGTTTCCGCCTTTGGCAATGCAGCAAGCTTGGAAGAAATCCTATAGCCAGGTATCTGACCGAGCAATGCCGTTGTAGGCTTGGATATGTCGTGAGATAGAAAATCCTTCCGAGAATCTTGTAGCTCTGATGTATGGTCCAAAGCACTTTGGGCCCATGTAGATGTCATCATTTTCATAGCGCCGCGCTTCTATATTGGAGTTGATCCTGTGCCTTGCGTCATTCGGGGATAGGGATCGTCCCAAGTGTCGGTTGTGGCTACGGTGCCTTGGAGCCGTACTTCGGCTTCTGCCACCACCTCCTCCACCATGATGCCCTCCCTGGCCTCCTTGAGAGCCGTTGTGATGGATACTTGGTGGAGAGGGGGGAGCAGCTAGGTTTTTTCCGGCTGATCGCCAGCCTCCGTCTGGAGCGTCATTATTCTGGTTCCGGGGAGGGTTTTCATTGTGACGAGCCCCCTGCCAGCTTTTCTCGGCACAGCATTCGTCATTCCTTCGTCTATCATCCAGACGGCTTGCATGTCTAGGAGGTGGCATTCCTTGTCGGTCCTCCTCCCGACGTTTCTCTTTATCATCGTCCCTGCGGTCTTTCGACTCTCGCGGGGGCGGGTTCCTCGGATTCAGTGCAGCAATTGCTTCTTGCTCCGCAACTAGGTTAACACTACGCCAGTTACGGGCAGCTTTGTGGTGATGTCCCAAAGATCCGGTTCTTGAGTAATTGTCTTCTCGGCAATCGGGGCGGTGGTGCTGCTCCGGTACGCGCTGGGGTCTTACGTCAGCCCATGCCGGATCCGTGCGACATTGGTCGGAGTCAGAGACCAGTTTTTGACTTCTAGACATGGCGACCTTTTGCTGCTCCAGTCCCTTGTTGAGTAGTTTGATTCCCAACCTGATCTCCTCCGGGCATGTATTAGCCGATAAAATTTCTCGGGCCGCCACGGTATTCTGTACTAGGGTTGGATATACCCAATCCCCTTTGCTACCTTTCCGAGGCTTCCCCATTTCTTCTCCGAAAAGGACGGCGTGAATCTGCGGGATTTTGGTTGTCACTAGTATGACGCTTCCTGGTCTTCTGGTATTGCCTGGAGTTGTACTTCTCCACAGATGCCATGTGTTTCTTTTCCTCCTCAATGTTTTTGGCTTCATCAAGGAGTACCTGACGACGCGCTTCTAGGGCATGTGCCCTCTCGTCCAGTTCTTTAGCAGTAAGTTCTGCAGCTGTAGGAATAGGTGTGGTTAATGCAGCATCGATGAATTTACGCGCACCTTCAGTGATTACGTGTCCATCCACCGGTTCTTATTTTTTCGGCTCGTGTGGGATAAGTGCTCCATCCGAGTCTTCCTCATATTCCTCGGCAATCACCTCCTTTGTCAGAGGGTCTTTTGCTGGGGTCATGTTCTTCTTGTTCTTCTTCTTTGCCTTCTTGGCAGCACCGGTAGCAAAGACGGCTTTAGGTCCGTTTCCCGGAGTTAGGCTCTGATCAGTACTTTCAGACATCAGGACTTTGGGATTATCTCCGACTTCCATGTCATCCTGCACTTTGGGAGAGTGTTCCCCGGATCCTTCATCCATGGCTTCTCCTTCTTCTGCAGTTTTGAAGTTGTACTCCTCTTCATATTCCACGGAGAACTTTCGGAAATATGCCGATGTCATCGATTCGTCTGAGGATGCGGGTACATCGGTGTTTGTTCCAATTGCCTCCAGCACCGAGTCGGTGTTGTCTCCAGCATCGGCAGAGCCGGATCCGGATCCCACATATCCGACGAAGTGCGATGCGTGCTTCCTGAGGTACCTGCGACTCTCGCGATCATCTTTGTCGAAACTTTTGATAGTCTCGAGAATTACATCTACGCCCGAGTTTTGCATTATCATACGCCGCAGCGTGTACCTCAGGAAAGGCATGTCTGTCCCGGCGTCATCAGAGCCGGAATCAGTGTCGTTGATATGCTCCTCCTGGATTTCGACTTCTGCTGGTGGGTCGATCTGGGATTCGGTCTCTCCAAGGAGATCCACTACAGATTCGACTTGGACTGCTAGGTCTGCTTCAGGTTCGGATTTCTCCACTATCTCCACAACTGGTATGGGCTGGGTGGGATTAGGGTTTTCTGAGGTCCGGAACTCTGCCGCCTCTATGGACAAAGGGGACCCAGAAGATTCTTCTGCCTCTATCATCACCGCTGGGGTGGGTGGGACAGGTTTAGCAAAACCGATGTAAACATCGATCTCGCCAAAAGACATGATAGTGTAGGCAGTTACAGCCTCCCTAGCCGGAATCCAGATCTCGTCGAGAACGATGAGAGGGACGTCGCTGGCGTAGAGGATGCGACCGATGGCGATAGTCTCGCCGATTCCAATTCTTGCAGATTCCACTCAAAACGTAGATTCAAAGCTCACTTGCCCCACGATGGGCGCCAACTGTCGTCGGATTGATGACAAGTACGCCATGAGGGGGTCCTCGAGGCGTGCGGAAGAGAGGGGTGTGAGACGAACGGTGTTCCCGGACGGAGTAACACTATGGGCCTAAGTTGGTAAGTCTTCAGGGCCTTCCCGTAGCCAGACTGGACTCTATCTTTTCTCCTTGACTAGGCTTCCCATGAAGCAAAGCTCTAACCCAAAGTGGGCCACCCTGGTCAGTGAGGAACTATGAGGATACCCGGAAAGTATATCCCCAACAGCGGCGACTTCCTCCGCTGGAGGTGGACGACCGTGTTGGGACCAGGTGTGGGGGATCTTGGGATTCCACACCAATCTCCAGCGGTGAATATCTAGACGACGCCGAGTTCGGGGTGACATGGTAGCCGGTGAAAACCGAGTCTCGACCATGATCTTAGCGGATGATGGCGGCGTCACTTGGCATTGCTACCTTGTTGGAGGCATCGTCTGTGCTGGTCTCGTCACTTCACTCGAGCTGCTCCGGGGGGAAATACAGATCTAGGTCTCCCAGATCAGATGATGGTGGCTGATGAATCCATTTTTGAATCATATTTACCTTATGTTTTTACACAACTAGAGTACAATTTTTGGTATTTTACTGCTCTTGCACCCACCTTTTGCCCTTGTTCCAACAGGATCCCGAATTATTAAGTTTTTAATGAATATATCAATTGTGACTATCATGTTATGCAGTAATATGGTATTTCAAAGTGATAAATGTCATTTAAATGATTTTCCACGCACATGGAAGAAGAGAGGATGCAAGGAGAGGCTACAGAGGGTTTAACGACATGTGGTACAGGTGGAGCTTGCCTGTATCGTCCGCCCATACCACCTGTCAGCGCGTCCGCCTTGTCAAATACTCTCATCATGCGAAGACGGATCTGATATCCGACATTCACAGAAACTTTCAACCTTGAAATACCACACCAAAGAGGGATCTGGAGGACGAACTAGGAGAAGGGTGAATACTTGCTGTGTCATGGATCATCAGAGGACATTACATAACCCCCTACATCATCAACCATTCCATCTCCATCTCCATTACCTTTCCCCTCTTCCATACATTAGATCTTATTGTAATTCCAAATACAATTGTGGTTTGCACTAGATTTATCTTTACACTTCTATCCATCCATATGAATATGATGATGATGATGTTGATTGCTTCCATGTGTGAGTAGTTTACTTTGTTATTATGGACATGGAGAAACTCTAGCATTATTATGAAATGAAATAAAGATGATTTCTATTACTTTGGTCCATGATCCATTGATCTATGATATTGTGTTAAATCTCTCTCTTTAGATGTTATGTGAAGTCGACCACATAAATTTGCCTTTGGGACTAAAGAGAGGGATATACCTTTGGGACATGTACAAGAGTATGTAAAGTGTTACTTTGTGACTACAAGCATTGGATTATAACCTACATGGTCAAAGGGGGAATTAAGAGAGATTCACTAAGCTTATTACATATCCATGGAAAAACCCTTAATTGTGGTTGTCTGTACGAGTGATTGTTCTCATGCATCGCGGTGATTATTTAGAGATGAACTCAATACCTGATTCAAGAAGCTACTGCTCACAATTCTTGTAGTAAACATCTTATTATGGTGCTCTCTCCACACATATCATGATAAAATAAATAGATTATCCTAATCATGAAAAATTGCCATATGCTAGTGGTGTATCCTACATCCCCGAGAATATTTTAGCCTTATTGAGTGCCAACACCATTTCCCAATGATTTCATTACTTGTTGACTTTACTTTCTTTTATTACTTCCTTGCACACACACACAATCCTTCAAACACCCTTTACTTGAAATCAAAGGAAGCTTACAAGTATCCTTTGGTAGATAGTGACGAGGGGCATAAAGACCTTAACCAAATAGCCCTCTGTGGGTTCGATACTCCTATTTCGAAACAAGCTACAATTGATATGTGCCCATGCAGTCACCAAGCTATTTTCTGGCACCGTTGCTAGGGAGCTAAGCAATTTTTTTCTTTGTTCTTAGTTGCTAATCTCACGAATTGTTTTACTAAAGTTGTTTAATAGTTTTAGGTGAGCACCATGACTGCACTCAGGCTAATGAATCAGCTTGATGCAACTAAATACCTCGGGAAGTTTAATAGAGGACTTGTTAAGGAATTCCCGAGTGGGAGTGAACTAGAATATGAGGTTAACCCTCGTTTTATCGCTATTATCAAGGAGAAAACTTTTGCAAGAGATGCTCCAGATGAGGATCCTTACACTCACCTAATGCATTTTACCGATTTACGTTGGATACTTACACTCACCTAATTCTGGAGGTTCTTTTATCGACTTAACTATAACTAAAGCTTGGGAACTCTCAGAACGAATTCGTCGCAATAGAGAAATTTGGGGATTTGATTTAGGTGGCAAAGGAGGGATAGAAATTGAATATCATGGTCTCAATGCTTATAAGGAAACCGGTAAGGTTAAGGAAACTGCTAATGAACTTCAACTTGATGATGATATTATTCTGCAAATCCTTCAGTCTTTTACAGAATGCGTTGAAGCTCCAAAGAAATATTGGCTTCAATTTACTCCACCACCCAAGCAAGTTGAAGATGTTGAGATAAAAATTGTGCCTGTAAAGCCATTAAATAAAAAAGCACCTCATGTTGAACCCCTTCCTTTTCCAAGGAAGGTGAGAAAACATATGGTTGCCCAACAACTTGAAGAACAGCTAAAAGAGGAAAGAATGATCCTCAAGAAGGTAGAAGCTGAGGAAAAAATAGAATAAATTAATCAAGGAGGCATGCAAGAGATGGGTGAGCCAACTAAAGAAGATATATTAACCATGTTTGGACATTGTAATGGAATTGAGCTAGACACCTAAGATTCTCAATTGGTCGAAGGAAAGGTAAAAGCTAAAGATGTTAGTAAACCTATTCTTCCTTGCACCTTTGGTGAATCTTCTTCTTATGGCTTCTGTAATATTCGAACAATTGTTAATGTAATCTCTTATAATTTTATTTGATATTCAAAATGAACTCATCCCATCTTAGAGGATACTGATATGGAAATTATGCTACCGGATAAGACACTCAGAATCCCTATGGGAATAATTAGAGATGTTTCAATTTGTATTGGAACTTACAAGTACCCTATTGATTTTGTACTCGTTGATATGCCCACTAATGTTTATTATCCAATTATTTTTGGAAGAACCTTTATGAACACCGCAGGGGCAAACATTGATTGCAAGAAGTAGACGGTATCTCTCAAATTTGGCGAGGATAAAATGAATTCCATTTATCTAAATTTCATCACAGGCCAACTATTGAGGAGTTTGAATAATATGAGAAAGAGCAAGAAGAAGAAGAAGGAAACATTACTAGTCTTGTTGTTGTGTTTATTGAGACTCCCAACGATAAGTTAGAAATAATCCTAGTTGAGAATGATAATCTTCTAGAAGATATAGACAAAATGAAAATTGATGAATATCTTAATTCAACTCCTATAGTTGATCCTACAATGAATCAAATCTATGAGGTACCCATAAGAAAGGGTGATGAGGATCTTCCACCTCCTACATCCTAAATAACTAAACTATAAATTTCTTGATGACACTAATAAATATCTTGTTATTATAAGCTCTAACCTTGTAGAAAAGTAAGAGGGGAATTTAATGATAGTCTTAAGAATGCACTGAAAGGCTCTGGGTTATTCAGGATGAATTGAAAGGGATTAGCCCCTCGATAGACACACATAGAATATTTATGGAAGAAGGAGCTCAGTCGGTTGCGTATTTTCAAAGTGAAGGGTTCGCAACATAGAAAACAAAAAAATCCTACGATAAGAACGCCAATTGCACCAGGATCGACTTGCTCCGGGTGGTCAGGCAGGCTGCCATCGGAGAGGACCAGGAGCTGGAGCACATGGTCGTCGTAACTTTCTTTAGTCTTGTATGGACATTGAACTCTTGTATCTATGACAACTGACAAAGGATGGGTGTGTATGTTTATGTCTATGAGTACTGACCATTCCTTGTATCTTGCTAGCGCTAGCGTGGTTATGTATTGTTTCTTGTTGTTTCAATCGTTTTGCTATCTGCTCAAATATCTTGGATCACTGAACTAGATGGCTCTTCCTTTCTTCTTTGTAAAAAATAAACAAGGACTACAGTTTGAAAGGAATATAACCTAGAGGTATTTTTTACAAATATACACGCCCCACGTGAGCGGTCAAAATGCCACATAGACAGGTCAAAGCATTCAAAACAAAATAGGATCTCACATGAATCACATATGAAAGATTTGGGATCTAGGTGTATAGTTTCAAAAAATAGGGATCCAGCTGAAGGTGTATGAAAAAATTAGGATTTCCCATGCGATTTACTCTAGGGAAACCCATACGACATGCAAGGCTCAGCTCCACTTGCCAGTCATATTCGTATATAGACGTAGGACCAGATTTTGGTGCCCCATGTGAGCGACCTGAACTCTTACCACATGAAAAAACCCGACACATGATCGTAGCCACGCGCATGCTGCTCCACAGCGTCTCTACGGAGTAGAGCGTGGAGTCCTCGCCGCCGGAAAGAGGGGGAGGAGGGGTCCTTGCAACCATGGAAGAGTTATAGGGCCATCCGTTGCACTCGTGGAGTGAGGATTATCTACGCCGATACGTGCCCTGCTGAGCCTGCCTACCGGCAATGAGGATCTAAGTGCCAAGGATTGGGCACACGAGCACGATGTCACGACACTATCCAGATGCATATATCCGTGAAACACAAGTTAATAGTGTGTATTTGTCTTGTTGGACTTATGCATACACATCGAGGTTCTAGGTCACCACGTCGGCTCTTGATGGGCCCCGCATCCGAGAAAATATGGGTCCACCTAGGCTTTATGATACTAGGTTTCCACGTCGGCTCTAGACAGGCGCTTCTTTTGAAAAATGCCATGTAGGGTTTATGATACCACGTCGTCTCTCAGTGGGCCCATGACCACGATAGTCCGCACTCAGCATGGGCTCACGGCGCCACGTCTGCTCTGGGCAAGTGCGGAGGCGTGTCACACCTGAAACGCCTTCGATGGAGCGAAACTCCGCCCATGTACGTTGACGGCGGGCCCATCGAGTGCGCACGTTCCACCTTCCGGTGACGAGGGGTAGAATGGCGCGTGCGACACCCATCCGCAATCTGGATCATTTGCCCTGGCCCGCAAGGGGTCCCGCCTCACGGGATAGCAGAGCTCTGTTGCGACATCACCGTGTGTCTTTCCCAGTAGCCATCACATGTCCGAAAACGATCAGGACGGCGTGGGTAGCAGTTTGAGCCGAAACAATCTAGTGCTATTAGTTGTTGGAGAATTAGCACACTCAAACGTGAACTAAATATACGCAGCGGAATAAGATGTAAACTTCAGCACCAATTGTATGCTAACTCCACGGATCGTTGCTCAATCACGGAAGGAAACATATGCATCAAACATATATGGAGGAAACAGATTCTATCCCAACCGAGGACAAGTCATGTGTGTTCTCACACATAGTGGCTGAAATCTGCAGGTAGGTAGGACAAGTCCTATGTCTCTCAGCATATAGGAGCAACAACAAGCAAATCAACGCATAGAGACACTAATCCTTTTTACGTGGAAAACCTCTCAACTTGAGAGGAAAAACCATGGGTCGAAGCCACCCAAATCTTATTCCACTATTATCAAATGGGGATACAACTTGGTTTTCTCTAGAGAGCACTAGAGGATCTCATACATCAAGATTTGGAGCACAAGAGCTAGGGATCGGAGCAATCTCACCAAAGATGATGGAACCACAGCTTGAAGAAGAAAAGGTAGTGGATTTGGACGTCACGACCTTGTAGGCAAAGCCCGGTGCTTGATTCAGCTTCTTCCTTTAACTCCTCCTCTTTCCCTTCTCTCTTGGTTTTCCTTTCCAATAGAGGCTATCCTGGATTTTCATCACACCTTGCCTTGTGGTGGCTGGATGGCAGGCTTATCATCCCCCTTCCCTCAAGTGCAATGTCCAAAATGATCCTTGGTCATAACCCTAAAGGTTGGTGGGCTCTTGCACATGTTTGGACCACCTAAAAGGCTTCATAAGACCATCTCCTCACAGCCCACATGAGGAGGATACCCAACATTAGTTACTCTGATTATGTTATATCTTTGTGATTCGAGATGTCCAATCCATCTCTGTAGTTGAAGACATCCAACTCCCCAAGTCCAAACATGTACTAGATGGGTATTTTGTGTGAATCATTTGACCTTACTAGTGACAAGTTTAATATCTCTTGAAACACGCATATATGTAGGGGCACGGTTGTCCATAGAACTTAATGCCTTTGGTTCTGGTCTTTGTGATCTTAATATTGTCCATTGCACGTGGTTGGCGTGTAATGGAGGGAGAAAAAATGAGTTTTCTTATGCCACTCGCGTAGTGGGGGACAAGTATTTGAGGGACTGCCACACATATAAGATGAAACCCATAGATGTTGATCAATTTACGTATTTGAGGGACTGCCACATAGTATTTGGGGGACTACAGTATTTGAGCGACCATCGTCTACACTATCAGGTATATCACTATGGGTCCTAGATTCTGAAGCTTCCTTTCATATGTCATATGATGATTCTTGTTCATTGTCCTCTCTTTGGCCGCTTGATTCTCCTATTAATGTTCTCACTTCTAATGCCACTTCACTTTCTATTGCTAGGCACTCTTCCACCCATTTGTTTTCTGCTCTTGGTATTTCTCATGTTCCGCATCTTATCATGACCTTGTTTTCTGCCACCCAACTTACTGATTTTGGTTACCGCATCATCCTTGACGCTGATTGTACAGGATCATTGCACGAAGGTTCTAATTGGGACTGGCTCTTGGTGCCATGACTCTGAGGTCTTTGGCATCTCGATTGGCTTCGTGTTCCCTCTTCCGGGACAACAAGCCCAAATTCCACACCTGGAGTTTCCCACCTTCAACAGCTATGCACACCACTGCATGGCTCATGAGAGTCGAGCAGTTTTTAGAAGGGAAGGACGCAAGGTGTGGCTCGGATCATACCATTTGGACAGACAAGCATATAATTAAAGGGGTACATGTATACCTGATTTCCAAACACGGTCTTTTTTAAGTCTTACTTTTATGGCTAACAAAGTTTATCATATTTAATGATACTACTAGCGGAAATAAGTGTATCAACCATGTTACATTACACCAAGGCACAAATATATGTTTCCTCCGTCCCAAATCAGCTAGATACACATATGTATACATGATTTAGTGTCTAGACACATGCATATTTAGATAAAGTTGAGTTTATTAATTTTGAACCAGGTAGTATATAATATATTTCCTCTGTCCCAAATTAATTGATGTAATTTTGTCTTGATACATATGTATTATCTAGACAAAACTGCGACAACTAATTTTAGATGGAGGGAGTATATACAATGGCCATCAAGCATTCAAACTTGAGTCCCTTCCTCCGGGCTAAGAGTAACTCAATGCACCGTCTTCCAACTTGCGTTTTTTCCTGAAACATGCATGGGTTTAATCTTTGGAAAAATGAGATGAAAACACTACCTGAAACATGCACGGGTAATCTTTGGAAAAAGGAGATGAAAACAGTATCAATAGTCCGTTTGTCCATTTCCGAGGATCCCTACCTTCTCTCAAAATGCAGTGGAAGTTTTCCATCTTGCTCTTCTCGATCATGCAATCCAGTTGATAGCTGAGTTGGAAATTGAACGGAGGAGAAAACACATGCATCAGTATTATGCGAATAGACCTAGGTAATTTTACATCTAATCAGATCTTCGTAATTTTTATATTTATATACCCTGGTGAATAAGGCGGAAATTGAGGTGGGCTGAATGGCTGATAAGTAAAACAAGGATTGTAGGATTACATTTTGATGCGGAGACAAAGGTTTGGGCAGAATTGGTCTTCTTAATAACTCCTCAAGTAACTGAACAAGCAAGCCACTTGAAGAAATTACGAACAACTGCAAATAAACAGAATTATATTCATTATGAATATAAAAATTCAAAATTAGCTGTCATTATTGCATAATCAATTCAGACTACCTGCTTAATAACTCGGTTTATGAGTATATCCAGAGTAAAAAGCTCAAAGGAGTTTGGCCCAAGAAATTTAAGACAGAAGTCCTCAAATTTGCAATTGTCAATAGAACGATCAAGAAGTCTGCGGAGTTGTTCCTTAAATCTGCACCACTCAATAAAACAGTTGTGAATTTAAAACCAACACTTCCATGGCAAGGAATGAACATTTTTTCTTAGGTAGACAAGCGATATTACTCTGTGTATAGATCACTGGAGCATAAATCTCTCGCACTTTGTAATCTACTGTACAAAATCTACCAAACAAGAAAACATAAGTATAAATAACATGAATGCGAGACATGTCGTGATAGTTTGTGCAAAAGAAACTATGTTCTGATGACAAGCTAACAAAGAAATAAGCATGGAGCAAGACTAAGAATTGCTGAAATACCTGGTAAAGCCTGCGGAGCACAACTAGTGAACAACATGTACCACCTTTTACACCACTCAGTATAGTTGTTTGTTTAGAAAGCTTCATTGGTTCATTATTCTTTTTAGGTTCATTCCCATGAGCACAACTACTAGGTACAGAAGTATCGGTTCTGGGATGCCCACTCATAGTAGTAATATCACCTTCCTGAAAGGATAATTGAGGTCAGTTTTACACAACCTGGATACTGCTCAAATTATTTTTCTGCATATTCAGAATTCGATAAAATATTACTGAAAAAACATAAATTTTATATGTGCAATATATACCTTGGGAGATAGAGGAAGCTTACTAGAAGCCAAAGCAACGGAAATGCTATTGAGAACATGTTTGTTGATACCACAATGTTCACAAGCTTCACTGGGAGCTACAGTTTCCTCCAAGTAAGACCGTAAACAGTTGGCGGAAAGAAATGGATGCACTATTTTTGCCCAAGTCATCATAAGCTTCTCTTCAGAAGAGCGCATAGAGGAAATAATCCTGCTTATGTCCTTGTGTATGTCAGGGTTAGCATATTCATCGCCAGCATTCAGTCTCGATTTGTAGATTTCTTTGGCTTCAGCCAGCAAAGCTGCAAGTGAACATGTGCGAAAATGACTAAGAACGATAAAACTGGGAAATAATAATTACTGGTAGTATTTTTCGGATATATTCATAGTTGAAACTACCTTTGTGGCCCATCCTATTTGAATCAAAATGTTTGAAAGAGTGGCCATGATGATCAAGCGATCTGTAGTAATTTTCAGCAATCACTGGTGGAAGTATCTTTTGCAAACATAAGCGTGCCTCTGACAAATTTTCTACCACCTGATTTAAACGAGAAAGTAGAATAGAAAGAGCAGCACTTGTATTCTGACTCTCCAACAGATCATCAATCTCCAACTCATCATCATATAGTTTTTGAATGCACCTCCTATGTAGAGCTTGGCACACGAAAGAACAAACAAACATTAGTTTATAAACTGAACAAACAGGATGGCCTAAATATTCAGACCAGTGTATTATTCTTACGAGTTATATGTTCGCTGATCCTCAAACCACTGCCAACACTATTTTGGAGATTTGCAATAAAGTCAGCAGTCGCTCTAAACCGCTGCAGAAGCATATCACTCTCAAACCTTAAAAATAACAAAACCGTATATATTATCTTAGAAAATGGGCATCATGAAAACCACAGATTCTACCCTGATAGATGAACGAATAAAACAAAGGATGAACAATGAAACAAATTGGCAACAGGGTACATACATTTGATCTTCACATATTATAACCTTTTTTTCATAATCACTTTGAGTTTTGTGGAGGCTTTCAACAGATGGAGGAGAAACCAAAGTATCATTGAGAATAGACCTTCCCAGTTTGGTTCGGTAACTTGATTGAAGAGTTATACACTGCGATTGAGGAGTATGTTTGGATTAGTTGTTCTAGTAATCTACATGACAAACTGACGAATTTGTAGGAATTTACATTATGTGGTAGCAGGTAATAGCTAGGAGTGCAACGCTTGAAGTTCTCGGCCTCCGGATTCACTTCCGGGGGTAAGTTTTCCTCAAGTCTAGAGGTAATCCAGTCTGGCAAGGGTTCAACCTTGTCTTCCCCGTATTCTTCGGCAAGCAGCGGTTCTTCACTACCTATCAAAGATGAGTACATATATTAATTTAATGACCATGCTGCAGACTACAGTTTGCTATTTCATCTATGATCAGTCATGGCATAACGATATTGATGTGTGGTCAATAGCTAGGAAGCACTTAATAACAATAGCTGGACTAGTGGACTGCAAATAACTGTTTTGGGATCATTATTAAGAAAATGGGATGAATATTTGCATCATAGGTCAATGTTGAGGCCAAGCACCTAGGGCCGTCCTGGATTGAGATCAGAAGGAATAGAAATTTTCGGCAAACCTTTTCTTTTATTGGTCACTTTTATCTGGATATCATTGAAGCTGCCCTTAGCATGTGCATTAAAGCATAAAGAACCCTGCAAAGAAGAACCAATAAATGATTATGTCAGATGAGTTCATAATACAGAAGCAAAATGATTTCATTTCGATGAGAAAGCGTAAGTGTGATAGTTTTCTGCACCCATACACATTGTCAGCGAACAATAATTATTATATGAAAAAAATCAGCTAATACATATGCCATTTCATATGAACAATATGTGCTATTGTAAATAATGAGATTGACTGATGCATGGTGTTACCTTGCCTACTCGACCACTCTTCAGATTTCTGCAGGATTTCTCATCTGCCAGCTGTGCCTTTAGGTGAGGAGGAAGATAATTATTTTTAAATTCTTCTAGCAACTCTGGACTGTTCCTCATGCATCCCTTCACCTACACACGAAAGAATTATGAATCAGACTCCCTTGTCTTTCCAATGTTTTTTGATAGATTACTCAATGAATTACAAAGTATACAATTACTGAAGAATAGATAAGTACAATATGGAAAACTTCTCTGGGGGTCATGGTCTTTTTCCTGTTAAAATCTAGCAGGGTTTCCAGTATAGTGGCATAATCGTCGCCACTGATTTCAGGGCACGTCTGCAGTCATAAAGTAATTTGAAGATGAAATTAACAACCACAGGCGCCGAATAAGCATCCACAAAAGGAGTAACCATGAGACTTCCTTCAGCACCTTCGCTCTCCCAAGAAAATCTAACGGACTTTGTATCTGGGTGCAGATATTGCCATCTGGATCGCCATCAAAGGGGCTACGGCCTTGGATAAAGTTCAAGAACGCATGTTTGACCGGAGCCCAGCCCTGAAGCAGCTTCATCGCTCTCTCGATGCAGCTTCCAGCACAGATGCTCCTTATTTCACCATCAGGATCGGCACTGCAGTTGTAAATTGTACGAATGTGATCGACAGGGAAACTGGTCAACATATACAAACATACATACCATTGTTTCCAAATCTCAGTCATGGTCTTCACAAACTCATTGTACACGTCACCAGGGAGGTTATCTCTAGCAAACATCAAGCATTGCATAGTCTCTAGCATGTACGCCTTTTTCCCCCTTTTGTGTTGGATGCTTTCTGCATCTGCCTCATCAGGGGACGCCATCACCTCCTGGTAAATCGACCAATCAGTCCAACAAATTAATACACAAACACCTGGATGACACACAAGCACGCGAATGTGTAAATTGGCGGGACAATCTGAGAGACTACAAAAATCTCTTACTACATCTTTTTGAAGACTGTTTAGCAATTTATATCATCTTAAATAAAGCTATAGCAGTGACATAGAAAGTACAACAAAGTAGAATAGGAAAAAAATAGTTGCTGTTTGCAAGTCGACTGAGATATTATCCGACCAAGTTGTTGTATTGCACAACTAGCCAACTAAACAATTTACATTCATCGTCAATGCCTATGAGGCCATGATTGACAACCAGACACATAATTACCAACTTGACTAAGAAAACTGACTGAACAAGTTGTACACAGGTGGTAAAATATATATGCAGCTACTCGATTACCATTTATGCGCTCACTCGGAATAATAATTCCGTTTTTCTTTGAAACAAGTTTTAGAAATAATAAATCCTAAATCGATTTAGATCATGTACTCACATGAGCAGCGGCATCTCGTATACTGGTTAAAGCTCTCAGAAATTTCAAAAAAAAAAGAGAGGCGTTAAGATATTTCTGACAAAAAGATCCGTGACACCAGGGGATGTATTACTGCAGATTCGAATTTGCGTGATCATGATCGTCAGAGAAGTCGATCTAGCATACAGGACACGACCGATCTAATCATCGGAGGAAGACGCAGACTCCATCGCCCACGCCAGCGGCGTACCGATGTCCCGGCGCCGTAACCCGGCGACCAGACCACCGTCGGCGCACGCCAGCGTCCACCCCGCCGCCGGAACTCGAGCAATCTCCACCACAAATTCAGGCCGATTGCCCGGCACAATCCGAAATCGATCGCTCGGCCACGCGGCGCCGGGCGGACGTGCGGCTGAAAGGACATGCGTATGTGGGGGAAACGTACCTACCGACGGGCGGCAGCGGCGGCGGCAGCTCTCGGCCGGCCGGCATGGGGCGAAGAGTAGGGACGGAGCCCTCCACTTCTGGGTGCTTCCGTGAAGTCTCGACGCGGCCGAAGAGAAGACGAAGAGGATGCAGATTAGCGGGGGAGAAGGGTATTTGAGCGCTGTGCGGGTTGCGGCTCGAGGTGCGGGTCGGGTCGGTGGCCCATTCGCCATCCAGATTTGTAAAAAAAAAGAGCTAGAGAGCATCACCACTCGAGTTTCCAAGAAGCTGTTTAGGTTTTTTTTTTCATCCGACTGGCCTTTTCTCGTTTAGTCGGGTTTTTAGGACGTCGGTTTCGTCTGAATTTGGCGCAACTTTTATCCGGCGTTCCCAGGCCGATCCCACGGCATCAGGAATGCCTGGAAACGCCGGATAAAGCGAAAAAACGTGTGGGCCACTCTTGTCAGTGATAGAAGGCCGAGTGCCCGCCCTTTTCACCTTCCCTATCGCCCACATCTCCCACCAGTTCGCCGAGCTCCCGCCATTCCCCCGCATCTCCCGCCAGTTCGCCGAGTTCCCGCCCGCCATGCCACCAAAAGGTTTCGCCAAACCCCGATCCGTCGCCGGCGCACCGACGGAGAAGAAGGTGAGGAAGCTGAGAGCGCTCGCGCCGAGACCTAAAAACATTACCGACGCCGTGTGGCTGGCCCTATCCACAAAGAGAAAGGTCAAATCAGACAGCCACAGAGACAGGGAGACAAGGGCCAAGGAGGGGAAGGCGCTCGCCGAGGTTCACACCGCGGCGGAGGCCCATGAGATGAGGGAAGCGGAGGCGTCGCGTGCGCAGTACGACGGCGTTTGGGGGAGCCAGCAAGCGTCGCCTCGCCGTTCGGTTTCTCGCCGATCTTGCCGGTGATGTTCCAGGAGAATCAGGCGAACCCACCGAAGAGGTACTCCTCCTCCCCGAGTTCGGCGGCGGGTTCAACCCGAACACCGTCTTCCCCTGCCTCGCACTGCCCCCCCTTTGGCCTTCAACGTCGACATCAACGTCCCCTACTCCACCTCTCTGGCATACGTCGCTTCCTTGACCGCCATGCGTCGCGGCCCTCTGCCGTTCGCTAAAAGCTTGTCGCACGCAACCCACGGCGAGGCCGACGCCCAAAACATGTTCGGCGGAATGTCGCACGCCACCGGCAATGCCTCTTTCTTCACTCAAGAACAGTCCCGAGCCGACGCCGAGCACGACATCGACTTTCAAGATTTCGCCGAGGAGGAGGCCGAGGAGGAAGACGAGGCTCCGGGAAAGGCCAAAGGCAAAGGCAAGAGGAAGGCGGGAACCTCGGCGCCGGAGGCCTGGGTCAAGTGAAACGTCGCTTGAGGACCTTTGCCTTGCCGACGCTTGGAAATCGATGAGCATGGATCCCATCACGGGCGCCAACCAAAACTTAGACAATTACTGGAAGCGCGTGAAGCTAGCGTTCGACGAACGCAACCTTTGTGATCCGACGTACAACAAAGTCCACATGGAGCGCGGCGAGAAAGCCATGATCAACCATTGGGGGCTCATCCAGCAGGCGTGCGACAAGTGGCACGGCCTTCTCGAGGAGGTCGACCGCACACCCGTCAGCGGTGAAAGCATGGAAGGCAAGGTATTTCGCTGAACACTAGCCGAAGGTACTTGTTCATGCCTATCCTGAAGCACTTTGCCTTGCCTTTGTAGCTCCTCCGTGCACTTGGCATGTACCGAGACGACACCAAGACGGAGTTCAAGTTCCACCACGTGTTTTCCGCGATAGAGAAATGCCAAAAATGGGCGGACACTCGGCTGACGCTCGCCAAGACGAAGGACGGCGTGTACAACCCGGTGGCTCCTTCTCCTGCTGCCGGCGAAGGAAGGCCGGAGCTCGGCCAGAAGAAGGCGAAGATGCTCAAAGCTGCAGGACCTCCCGCTGAGCATCTCCAGGATTCTATTGAGAAGTGCATCGCCGATACCAAGGCCCATACCAAGAAGAGAGAGAGGAGAAAGCCGATGAGAGATGGGTGCAGCTGCTTCAGAACCAAGACCTCAAGCTCGGCCTCCTCAAAACGAGCTACGTCGCCAAGAAGAGAAACACGGATCTCCAGTTCCTCATGGGCGGCGAAGACATGTCGGCGATGAGCATGCCAGTAAAGGCCAGGTACATGGCACGCCGTAATGCCATCCTCTAGGAGGACACCACCGCTAGCACGCCAAGCTCTGCGCTGACCACCTCCGCCGCACCGGCTTCGCCGAGCTCTGCTTCCACTTGGTCCAACCGGTCGGGCGACCACGACGCCGACACACCCATCCCCGTTGCACCGGACATGCCAGAGGAGGCCATCCCCATCGACGAATGATCTCTGACCTATTTTTGTCTTGTTTTGTAATAATTTGATAGCCGAACTTTTGGGCATACTTCTGTCGAACACCTTTGGCCGGGATTTTGCCGGCGGAAAAGATAAAATTCGAATATGTCGCCTTTTTTGCTTTGCCTAGAAACTCAGCGTGAGAACACGAGTGGGAAACTAGGTGTTCCCATGCAAAAAACTAGCTCCGTCTGGCGCTAAATAGCACCGGATTTTGGCCTGGGAACGCCCAATAAGTGGAGATGCTCTTAGCCCGAGGCTATGCGGTGATATTAGCCTTCATTTACCGTTGCCATGTCGGATTTTGTTAGCCTTTCTTTACCTTTGCCACGTCGGATTTTCGTTTAGTTGGAGGTGAGAATAAAAAAAGAGAAGGTTGTCTTTTCTTAACTAAGGCATGATCCCTTAAAAATAAGAGAAGACTCTTTTTCTCCATTGTACTTTGTGCATTCTCTTATCAACACAATTTCTTACTCCCTTCGACCCAAATTAGTTGACTCAAATTTGTCAAGATACGGATGTATCTAATACTAAATTATGTCTAGATACAATCAAATCTAGAAAAATCTAAGTCATCTAATTTGGGTTGGAGAGAGTACTATAATTTGTCAATTCACATTCTTTTAATTTTTCAATTCACATTCTTAGAGATGACAATAAGAGATGACCCATTGTACAACTTATTTTTATTACCTTCTTTAGATTATGTGGAGGGTTAAGAGAAGACCCGCCTTCTCTAGCATTATACATGTCATTATCTTCGGTTCAAAATCGACAAAAATGTTTTTAGGGCTAAAAACATCAAACCTATCATGAAAGGAGGGGCACTTGGATGGATAGAGAAAAATAATAGAGTAGGATCACGCGAGTTGCCCCCTTCCCCCTCCCCACCCCCGCACCACCGCCCCAAGCGTGGTAGCCTAGGCTTCCTTCGCCGCCCTTCTTCCCAGGCTCCTCCCTCCCCTCCCTCCCTTCCACCACCATCGGAGGGGGCAGCCGCAACGGTGCTCCATTACCCACGCCAAGCGTTTCGGCTCGGGAAGTTTCGTCCCGTGGTGGTGCTCTTCGGCCGACGGTGGTCCAACATGTCCGGGTGGCGGGGTGGTGGTGGCGCAACTCCTTGGCGAAGCGGCGGATTCCTACGGCCAGCGGGGTAGGCTAGCTCGGTGATGAAGCCCAACATATGGCAATCACCATTGGATCACATCATTTCACGCCAACGAATCCAACTAAGGTAAATTCCTTGCATATCTTTCCTTCCTTTGGTTATCATGTGAATGAGATCCTACTTGAGACAATTGCCTATTATATGACTAGGCCCATGATCATGAAGACAACAGACGGAGACAAGGATGCCCTAGGAGGCAAGACCCCCAAGCAAATAGGCTTGGAAGAGGAGACGGAAGAAACAGTTGAAGCAGCAGCGGAGTCTCTGGCCCTTACATCACGGACTCTCCACTTCACCAGGAGTCTTCGCCCCTGTCGTGCCCGGAGTCTCTTGAAGGGGTTCCATGGTAGAAAACAAAAAATGTCCTACTACGATAACGCACCAACCCAAGATCTATCTATGAAGAAGTACAGTAACGAGTGGGATACAATGATCATACCTTTGAAGACGAAAAAGTGGTATTACGTTCCCGCACAAGCATTGCTGATGAAGCCGAGCATCACAAACCTCAAGGTATAGAAGGCTTCAAGCGTCTAGCACCACTAGTGGTGGTGCCTCATCGAGCTTTATAATCGTACGGTGTCAACGACATCTCCTGGGCCCCGGTCCAGCAAGGCAGCGGAAGAAGAATATCCTGACCGATTCCAGCGGCATGACAACGTGCACTGGGTAGAGAAACCTCTACCTCGTGTAGCATGTTCCTAACTTGTGAACATGCTGAGAGGGAGGGAGAGAGAGAGAATGGCTAATGCCAATTGATTAATGGGATGAGAAAATTGGGGTGAATGCCTCCCCTATATATAGGAAATACGGGGGTACTCCCACCCTCCATGTCCCGGGGTGGGACTAAACCCTTGGGAGGGTGGGAGGAGGCCGGCTGGCGGTGGGGATGGGCCCTACCTGCCTGCCTAATCCCACCAAGGGGCTGGCAGGGTAGGATCCCTCCCACCCTAGCCGCTTGGCCCTTGTTGCCCTTTGGCTTCCCCCTCTTCGGCCCTTTTCCCTCCTAGGTGAGGCCTGTGTGGGGTTTTTTCCTTTTTTACTTTTATTGAAATAATTTCCATATTTCCTCCTTGTTCAAAAATCCTTTTGAACAGACTCTGAACACTTCAATATTCTCTCCGGAACACTTTCAGTTCTCTCTTCCTATTTCTCTATCGGTAGTAGATCAACCCGCATCGTCCATTACCCATAAGCGTGACACCCATACGGTTCGGGAATGTTCAGGTATTAAGGGGATCTCTCCCTGATCAATGATCATTAGCGGTATCTGTAAACACATGATGATCCCTGCTCATTCCATGAAATTCTATTGTTCACTTGAACCTTCTAAACGTCAAGTCTTATTCCCTTTGCACTATGATACCTGTTTGTCCAAAACCTGATCTTATGTATCACATACAGTTATTGACAAACACGTTTACTCATTCCTATGATATCACATCCCTGTGACATAGTCACATGCTTACAAGCTTCATTGATGTGGTCTCACTGAGTGGACCCAGAGTATCTATCCGTCACTCGGATAGGCAAATCCCAATCTCGATCATACACCTCAACCATTCCTCTGGATACGTGAAACACACATTTATGGTAACCCAGTTACAGTCATGACGGTTGATGCGATCAAAGTAGCCGTGGGAGATAGTGATTAAACATGACTTCTTGGTCGAAGGATTAAGGCACTATGCTTTACTAGATATCTCAACATTGAACTTTGAAATTCTACGACCGGGTGCGTCCATCACTTCATTAAGTGACCTTGTTGCCAGGTGACTGTTTTATGTCAAGTCCATAATTGGGTAACCTCGATCATCATCTTCCTAACCAACTAGTACTAGAGGATACTAGGGACCTGGTTGTTTATATTCCACACATGTATTAATGTTTCCACTTAATATAGTTATAGAATGATACAAAACTATTATGAACATTTAGAGATATAACAATAAAACACTTTATTTATTGGCCTCTAGGGCATATCTCCTTCATTCTCCCACTTGCACTAGAGTACAATTACACTATTTTACAATAGGCAATAACCTAACACCAATAGCATCCCGATGTTTATCATGTTTTGCTTCTAGAAGAGGCTTAGTGAATGGATTACCTACATTCACATCAGTTTGCACTTTACAAATTCTGATGTTGCCTTTAGCAACAAACTCTCTTATTACATGATAACCTCGGTCAATGTGCTTGGCAGCGGAGTGGAACCTCTACTACTTTGCATTCATAATGGCCCCCCGTGTTGTCGTAGTAGATGCATACAGGTTCTTGCACGCTCACGAACACTCCAAGTTCAATAATGAACTTCCTCATCCATACAGCTTCATTAGCTGTATCTGTGGCATCCATGTACTCCGACTCCATCCACTGAGCCTTGCTTCCTGCTCCTCCAGCTCATCGCACCACCATTAACCATGAACACATACCCTATTTGATATTTCCTGTCATCTGGATCAGTGGAGAAGCTTGCATCCCGTTACCTATTACAGCAAGTTCTTCTTCATGCCTTCCAAAGACTAAAAGATATCCTGAGTACTTCTCAAGTACTTGAGGATATTCTTAACCGCATTCAAATGTACTGTCCCTAGGTTGCTTTGGAAACGACTCGTCAAGCTAAGAGCCAAGGCTACATCTGGTATATTACTCAGCATGGCATACATGATGGAGCCAATGACCAAGGCATATGGAACACCTCTCATTGCTTCCTTTTCATGTTCCATCACTAGGCATTGAGTCACACTCAACTTATCACCTTTTATGATTGGCAAAGAACCTTTCTTTGAAAGTTCCAATTTGAACCACTTCAGAATCTTTACTATGTAGGCGCTTTGACCAAGAGCCAGCAGACGCTTTGATCTATCTCTATAGATCTTAATGCCTAATATTTAGGCAGCTTCACCCATGTCCTTCATAGAGAACTTACTGTTTAAATACTCTTTCACATTATTCAAAAGATTTATGTCATTCCCTATCAAAATATGTCGTCCACATATAGTACTAGGAATGCCACTAAACTCTCATTAACTTTCTTATATATGCAGGCTTCTTCTGCATTCTGGAAAAATCCAAAACTTTTGATGAATTCATCGAATCGTAGATTCTAGCTCCGAGATGTTTGCTTCAGTAAATAAATGGACCTCTAAAACTTGCATACTTTATCAGCATCCTTTGGATTAACAAACCCTTCTAGTTGTATCATATACAATTCTTCCTCAATGTTGCCATTCAGTAAATTAGTTTTTACATCCATCTGCCATATGTCGTAATTGAAATATGCAGCAACTGCTAGTAGAATCTGAATAGACTTTATCTTTCCTACGGGAGAGAATGTCTCTTCATGGTCAATTCCTTGAATTTGTTAGCCACCTTTTGTGACAAGTCGAGCTTTGTAGACAGTGATGTTTCTGTCAGTGTCTATCTTTTTCTTGAAGATCCATTTATTCTCGACGGCCTTCGGGAATATCTATCAAGGTCCACACCTAGTTGTCATACATGGATTTCATTTTGGATTCCATGGCTATCCGCCACTTCTCGGGTTCAGGGCCTTCCATTGCTTCCATGTAGGTTACAGGTTCATCTTGTTTCATAGTCATGACCATGTTTACAAGATAACTATACCATTCAGGGACAACATGTTTTCTTGTTGACCTGCGGGGTTTGATAGCTATTTCCTCATGGGTTTCATGATCATCATCATTCGCTCCCACTTGAATTGATAAGGGTGGCTCCAGAACAGCTTCATTTATGACACCTGGTATTTGAAGATCAGGATCGATAATCTCATCGAGTTCTATCTTCCTTCCACTCACACCTTGCACGAGAAACTCTTTCTCGAGGAAGGTACCATTCTTCGCGACAAACGTTTTTCCCTCAGCTTTGTTGTAGAACATATATCCAATATTATCCTTCGGATATCCTACAAAGATGCATTTTTCGCTTTTGGTTTGAGTTTGCTAGGCTGTAGTTTCTTAACGTAAGCCTCACATCCCAGACCTTCCGGAAAGACAACTTTGGCTTAGTGCCATGCCATATCTCATAAGGCGTTGTCTTCACGGACTTGGATGACACTCTATTTAAAATGAATGCAGTAGTCTCCATGGCATATCCCCAAAAGGATATGTCGGTAAGAGACATCATAGACCGTACACTATCCAATAGGGTGCGATTATGTCGCTCGGACACACCATTACGATGTGGTGTTTAGCCGACGTAAGTTGTGGCACAATGCCACAAGCCTTCAGATATGTGATAAACTCGTAACTGAAATTGTTTTTCTTGTTGAGTTGATTCTCAAGTTCCCTCTAAAATTCTTTGAACTTTTCAAAGGTTTCATACTTGTGCTTCATTAAGTAGATATACACATATCTACTCAAATCTTCAGTGAAGGCAACAAAATAACAATAACCATTGTGCGTGGAGATGCTCATTGGTTCGCATACATCTAAATGTATGAACCCCAATAGGTCTGCAGCCCATCAAAACCAATATATCCCTTGTCCTAGTCAAAAACCCTAAAATAGATAAAATATGACTAAGTCTAAAACTGTTATCAACATGTCATCTTTGAATCTCTACCTACATCAACCCTCATGCATTTTTGGAAATGTAATTGAACCATCTTATAAACCATCATAAGTACTTCCAACTCCTAGTCTTTCCTTTGGTTAAATGATTCTTGGACCCACTTGTTCTTAATGGTATTGTAGGCAAGAAAATAATCTGTGTCTGCTAATCTTATCAACATGCCTGCTTTGGCAGAAGCTCCCAACTCCAAATCAACATTTGTTGGCCAACTCTTTGCATGGTTGTGATCCACTCAACATTTTCTATCAACCCATACTCTCCTTGTTCCAATTGGAGACTTTTGCTTCTCAATCCATCAGGGTTTTGGTGGCAAAATAATAATCTGCTTTAACGCCCTTATTTTCAACCAAGTTTGACATCAATCCTAGGAGCACCAAATCTTGATCAATGTCATCCCTCTATACCATGTTGATATACATCACTTGGTATATCTATCCATCTAGCCCATGATCCAAGGGGAGCTTTGTGCCCCTTAATCCAACATGGTTTTGATAGTATAAAAATATTCTAGCCCAAGATCCTTTTCCTACTTTCTTTCTTGTTTTCCTTAAATAAAATGTTGATATCTAAAACCCAAGGTGTGAAAATGATAGCTACACTATGTGTCCATCATCTAACATGGAGATAAAAATTAAATAATTGCTTTCCCTAATTATTTTAGCACAAAACCATTTATTCCTTTTGTTTTTACAAAAACCTCAAAACTCCTTTTTTATTAAGGAAAGTTTGTTTTTCTACAAAACACCTTTCCAACTTCAGGCACATTGGAGGCCTATATTATGTTCTCTATGTTCCCACTTCAAAAATAAATATTTTAGAAGAGTTTACTAATTATTTTGCCTACTTTCTTAAATGGCGGAAATACAAAATATATGTTTTATATACTTTCATCCCTCAGTAAATCATGGGAAAATTACCCAATGTGTGACATGGTAATTGAGACCATCGACTAGCAAAAAACCACCTAGACCAATTCAAAAAATTCAAATGAATTCCTTAAAACCATTTCAACACTTTTTGATTATTGGAGAATAAAAGGATCAAGAATCTATCTTTAGAAAAATCCCAAGTAATTTCCCATGGTACATCTTACCCCTACCCACCTACCAGTACCACTAACACACTTTGTCAAGGCCAAAAATCTAAAAGAAAACCATGATCTTCAATAATCCCCATTTTGTACTTTTGAATAAAACCATCAACTATACCACAATACCCTCCCCCACCTCCACTCATCCTCTAGACCATCCATCTCGAGGACACACCTATGGTCATGGTACCGTAGCCATAACACTATAGCACACCCCTCCCTCTTGTCCTTTATGCTTGGATGTGGAGGAGACAAAGGACGTGTCATATCTTGGGAATTTAATTTCTTGTTGCAGCTCTCTTCACTCCTATGCACACCTAGACACCAGCACGACCTCTCCACTACCAAAACCAGCCAATGCTTGCCCCTCACCTCTCTCCATGCCCTCCCATGAACCTAGTCCACCAAGAGCCTTTCTTCAAGATATATAAAAAGGCCAGAGGCCACTCAGCCCCTCCTAGCATCCCCATTTTCCTCCCACACCTCCATCCTCCTCTCCCCTAAGCTCCCGAGCCCTTCCCTAGACCTGCCCTGCTATGGAGGAGAAGAACTTCTCCCTTGGGCTACAAGGGAAAAGGAGATCATGCTAACGCTTCACTGTCCCTTTCTCTCTGATTTCTACTTCAGCAATACCCTCGTGTTGCTCTCTACCTAACCCCACTCCCCTCTTTCGCAAGAGCGCCCCAAAGCAAAACCTCTGACGACCTACAATCGCATGCATCTAGGGAGTCATCACGCGAGCCCTTCCTGAAGCGAGAGATGGCCTTTCCTCCCATCTCTGAGCTCCTTGTCATATGCCGCTTCACCTCATTGCCCCCCGGTCACCTCCTCGATCCCAAGGTGAGCTCCATGCCCCTCCCCGAACCCTTCTAGGGTTTCCTCACTGTTGCACCATCAAGAGCTGGGAGACGACGTCGCAATGTCGATCTCGCCTCTAATCCGATGGCTAGCATCGCCCTATGCCGCCTCGAACCCCCGCACAGCTGACCACTAGGTCCTACAAGGTCGGATTCAAATCCGTGCATCCCACGCGCTAAGATGCTGGGTGGACCGGTCGGCGCTATGCAGCCAGATTGTTTAGAGCCAGCCCGTTAGCCACTTTCCTTTTTATCTCTTTTTCTACTAGACCTATTTTTCTCTAATAGTATTAATTGCCAAATAAAATGAAAACTACATTATTTTTCCAAATCCAATTTTGAGCATGTACCTTAGTGTTTTCCTTAACATGCAGAACCAGTCCCTTGCCCAAAGTAATTTTTGTTATTTCCTGGTAATAAATCTACCAATTAGTGTATTTTACCATCAATAAATCACCTAGGCAGTTGTACATTCCCAAATAGGGTGAAACCACATCCTCTTGGTAGGTATTTAAGGTGCCTATCATGTCACATTGGTCCAATGCCAAGAAATATTTGTAGATCTAATGTAGGAAAAATAATAAAATGACCACATATCTGACTTGGAGAAATTCTCAAAGTAAAGTCACAACTTATTTTGAGTTGATTCCAACTCTATGTGAAGTGGTACTACAATATCTACAAAATCCCAAGTTTTCAGGATTTATTGATCACCTGTTGAATTCTAGTGAAATAAATATTACTACATAGGGCAGTTTCACTCAATAAATCACCATGGGATTTATGCAACTCCAAAAAGGATTAAACCAATTTCTACAGAAAGGTATTTATAATGCTCACCTTGTGTCCTTGGTTTGATACAAAAAAGACATGTATAATAAAAATGATGACAAAGACAAATTACTTGCATAACTGAACTTGGGATTTTCCCAAGGACATTCTGGTAATTATTTTGAAGTGAAACCAACTCCCAGTGAACCAGTACTAAAATACCATCCTAATACTAAGAGAAAATACTAAATTAACTTAACATTATTTTCTGGTGAATTAACTACCAAAACAGGAGTTTATTTCACTAAAAAAAATCATAAATAAATAAATAAAATTAATAAAATGATGAAACCATTTCTGGTAGTTTTGTTATTCCAATACCTATCTACTGGTACCACATTTTCATGTTGGTATTACACAGAGCTTGGTCTTGGCCTGACACCCCTTTCTGAGGTAATGTTTGATAAATAACTCATAAGTAAAAGCCTAATTATGCAAATGGCATACTTCCAACTATTTTGAACTCAAACTATCAAAACCTACTGAAGTGTGTTGATGCCTTGCTCATTTGCTTGATGTAATGTATTAGTGCTTGTATGCCTTGAGTTAATTGTGGTACCTTATTTGTTTGCATGTGTGATCCCTAACGATGATAGTTGCGATTGTATCGAAGTGAAGAAGGAGAAGATATTGTTTATTTTGGATTTATAAGAAGAAGTCTAGGGACATATTGGTGGTCAAAGGCAAGCCACCTACTTGTTCATAAGCCTTGTCCTACTATTTTACTTGTGCATGTTTTTTCTACCTATTTATGCAAAACTGCATTGTTTTATTATATTGTTATCTATATCTGGTAGTGGCTTAGCCCCTCTAAGCTACTACACTTATGTACTGCTAATAAGTACCACCCTTTGATGGCACCTATCTGTCCCCTAGTTTTGTAAGTTGGTGGATAACACAATACTCCCTTGGAAAACATGTTTAGCCAAATGCAAAAAGTCTGGGTTGGGAACCCTTAGAAAGTTTATAAAAGGTTTTAAAGTAAACCTTGGTAAGCAATGCCTTACCAAGAGGAGTTTTGAGAAAATAAAATGGTTTTCTTTTACAAGTGGCACTAAAATGGAGATGGGGAAACATGTTTACAAAAACACACCCGGTTCTATGTAGTTTTCTAAAACAACTAAACCGCGCAACAACATTATCCTAGAATGGGATAGGGCTTAGCTTGAAGTTAGTTTGCTATAACACCCTAGTTTTAGTTAAATAGTAATTAGGGTTGAATGTCCATTCATGAGCATCATCTAATTTTTCTAAGAAGAATAAATTCAAACAAGAAATGCAAACCCTAAACCCTAGTGTTTGCCCTCTCTTTGAAAACCTCTCAAATGGTTTTGACATTTTGAAAAAGTACCAAAATGTATGGATCCCAAATGGATAGAAAGGGCCCCACAATATTTCAATAAACTTTACAACTCCTCTAGTATTTTTGAAATACCCAAAATAGATCTGTATTTGAATTTACAAATGGAAAAGGAGAAAATAGAAAAGAAAAAGGTTTTTAGAAAATAAAACTACCTCTAACCCTAGCTAGGCTAGCAGCCAGCACAATCCATCTCTCTCTCCTCTCTGCCTCCGCGCATGGAGCAGCCAGCAGAAGCCCCAGCCAGCGGAAGCCCAATAGAGGCCCAAGCCACTTACCATTTTGTCGAGGCCATCCTCGTCGTCCACCTGTGGCTGCTACCAAAGCAGCTCGTTGGCGCCACTACGTCGCTCGTCGGCGCGGAGATGCACGCCACCGATGCCGCCAACATCTACAAGATCCCCTGGACCCGTGAGGAACCCTAGCCATGCCCTAGTTCTTCTCTCCCTTCCTCTCTCTTCTATCCCAGCAGAGCCCGAAACCCTAACCCTAGATTCAGGCATCGCTAGTGCCCCATCGTTGTTGACCACCCAAAGCCCATCTGAGACCACTTCTAGAACTGCCGAGGTCTCCTACTTCTTTTGTGCTTACTCGCTTGAGTCGGTCTGCTCCCAAGCGCCCCACCTCTAGCAACCACCGCCCGCCATTGATGCATAGCACTAGCGACCTTCCTGACACCACCATCAGCATCAGAGTGAGACTATGGTGCTCAGGCACCCCTCAACTTCATTCCTCTTCCTCTAGTTTGCCTCCCCGCCGACCACCTACAGCCGCCGCCATCAGCGGCCATCGTACGCCCTTTTATGGCAACCAAATATAAGCAGAGCCACCAACTTCTGGCTCGTCTAGGTGCGCTGGTTCGAGTGCACCCACGCACGCATCCTGGGGTGCTCGCAATCGGCTGGCCTGAGCTCGATCTGGAGAGGCCCTCCATTGGTGACGTTAGCATGATCTCATGCTGATGCAGTAATCTATTTCTTTTCTTTTAGTTATTTCTGTAATTATTTTGTAATAAGAAATAGGTGTTAGGTGGGTTCCTGTTGTCAGCATTTTAATAATTTCTGGAATTTTTTTAGTAATTAATAAAAAACTGACATGTGGGACCAAATGGATAAATATTTAATATATTCCAAAAATGTTTAGTTATTTGAAAATGAGTTAAAATGGATTTAAATTGGGAAAATTCATAACTAATTAATTTTCATTCAGAAACATGTATAATATATTAAAATATTCAGAAAAATGAGATCTACACAATAGCATCAAAATCATGATTGTTCAACAACTTTAATTGCAAGTTTAATTAGAAGAACCAATTGAATGTCGTAGGTGACTCTGAGGTTCCCCCTATTCTAGGGTTGCACCCCTCGGACCCTGTTTAAAATGGCCAATTATGCCTTAGGGTTCTATTTCAATACAATTTAACTTGTCATATCATCATCCTTGATTAAGCATTGCATCGATGCTATGTGTTGATTTTTCCCTTTCTTTCCATTGTTTGCTTCTTCCCGGTTGAATATGATATCGAGATCAAGATTGAAGACTGAGATCAACAGCATCGAAGATCGACGAACAATACTTGGCCGACTGTAACCAAGTCAAGTACCAGATGTCCGAAGACTTGACTTTTGGTTGTCAATAGACAAAGGCAAGCAAATCCCCACCATTATACAATCCTATGGTTTCAAAACCATTTCAATTATTGCCATGATGTATACAATTCTACTGTTGTCTTTTATAGATATATATATATATATAGAGAGAGTATCCAATATGTTGCATTACTACCTTTGAGCTTATATTACCTGATCCACTACTCCTAGCATAACTAGGTTTGTCTTCTGTGCACTTCTAGAGCTATTATTTCTGTCTTGCTTAACCATACTTAGATGTCAGTGCTTGACATGGGTATAACTACCCGGGTTATTATGATTAGTTACCCTGGTTATATAAAGGATCACAGCCCGCAAGGCCCGAGAAGGAACCAAGGAAGGCCCAAGAAGCATCCACCGGAAGGCATGTCTTGCTAGATAAGGAAAGAGTAGAAACATTTGTTGTATTAGTGTTGTAATTATAACTGGTAACCTATCTGTATACGGCCTTAGGACCCAGCCTATTATATAAAGGCTGGGAGGAGCCAATAGAGAGGTACGGAAAAAGGCCTTGAGTGATCTATAATCTCTTGGTTCGTAAGCAATCATACGACTTCGACTCCCTTGTTTGCCTGATCAGCCGACGAAATCCCCAGTGTTCTCTTTTCCACAAAACCCTAAGTCCATCACCACGGGCATTGCCGAGGCTACCCCTTGTCAGTTGGTGTCGTCTGTGGGAAATCTGGACACTGGAATCATGGATTCGGTGGCCCCCTCTTCACCAAGCAAAATCTTGATAGTAGTGGATCCACGCCCACCCACCCCTGTTTCGGTTCTCGTCGGCTTCATTGGAGGATCTGATCTCATCATCGAAAGCTTTCACTTTCAAGTGGAGGAACCCAAAAGTCTCCGCCCATTGGCCTCGATCCCTTCAGGTCCATCGGTCATAACAGCAGCGCTTACGACGGTACCTACATCTTCTGTAGGCTCATCTAAAGAAGCCGCACCCCAGCCGATAAAGCGCGAAGAAAACTTTGGAAACTCCACATATCTGGGGGATCTGGCCGATCTATATGAGGGTCTCTCCTTCGGTTCAGACTCCCAGCTAATGCTACCACGTGGCTCAAGTCAGGCAAACACGGAACCCGAGGAAAGCAACGAAAACATCGACTTCAGAATGAGGATGGCTGAGATCTACTCAGAACATAACCCATGGGATCTCATTGTTTTTCCAGACAGTGTCTCCTATGGATCCGATGACCACGACAGTAACCCATACATTATGCACCATCAAGTGTGCGTACTTATCACCGAAGGAACATCCACACCACGCGACACCAACAGTAATCCAATCCTTGACCCCAATGATATTCTATCGGATGACAATGCAGGAAACCACGGGAACAAAGGCGATCCACCCTAGCAATCGCATCATACAAGGAAGAGAAGGAACACGTGATGGTGAATGACTAACTCTTCGACTGCGAGCAGAAGCATGGCAAAGAGCGAGGGATGCAGTCTCGGGCGCAGTCCCCATGATAGTTGAAGCCATGCACGAGGACCTAATGGCATATCAGTACTTGCTTCACCACAAGAAAAGGGACCTACTCAGGATGCAGAGGCAACTCGAAGAAACAAAAAGGTTAGACGATGAACCTAGTATGCGGCAGGAACAACTAAGCTCCACTCGCGTATCTGGCAGCGTAGCTGGAGGCGCACCACGGAGAGGAACCTCACGGTTGCAAAATATTCTAGAAGCCGAGGGAAATGATCTGACCCAAAATTTGGACTTGTCCTTCATGACTGTAGATCGAGCAGGACACATCAAAGCAAAAAACAGTGCAAGCCGCAATTGTCGCTGCCCAAACCTACCTACTCACAAGTCAACCGTCACCTGAAGATCCCCGGGCAGCACTCCACCGTTCCCTCATGAACCTTGGTATGGTGGGTGCATCTCTTGCACAAGGAGAACAGGGAGTTACAAGGCATCCCGATAACTCACCATGCCATCGCACTAGCCATCGACATGTGGGATGCACCTGAAGATCACGGTCACTGCATTGGGTATACTTTCCAAACCCCAAACCACGATATGGCGCAAGAAATAACATCATGCAGTGCAGGATCGACATATCCAAGAGAGAGCGCAGCAGCCAAAGACACTACGATGGAGATAGCAAGGATGAGTATGAATTATGTGGGGCTAGTTTCTTTACCCAACGGGTTCGTAAAACTCTAGTACCTAAGGACTTCAAACTTCCTCATGATCGGCAAAAATACGATGGCCTCCAGGAACTCGAAGCTTGGTTGGCAGATTACTTGGCAACCGTTAAACTTCAAGGCGGCTCTAAGGCCACCACGTTGCGAAGCTTGCAGTTACACCTAAGTGGCACCGCCCGCTCATGGCTCAGGTAGCTACCCGAAGAATCTATCAGCAGTTGGAACAACCTCAAGGATATGTTCATCTGAAACTTTACATCCATGTTCAAGTGACACACATCCCTAGAATAGATGCGGGCATGTAAACAGAAAGTTGGAGAACAGATACGAGCCTTTATACAGTGATGGAACATCATCAAAAACATAGCCGAAGCTTTATCTGATGAAAGGGCAATTGACGCGTTCAATGATGGCCTCCACGAAAGAGAATTCATTGAGGAGTTGGGGCGGGTGAAGCCTAAAACAATCTCGCAATTGATGGGCATGGCAAAGCGCTGGCCAGATGGCGAGGACACGGTAAACAACAAACATGGGTGCTCACCCGAAGAAGACCGGGACAGGTGCAATAATGATAGGAGAAGATGAGGCAAAAATGGATAGGGCAGACCGAGCTATGTTGCGGTTGGCCATTTCAGGAGAGAATAATCAAAGAAACAACGATCGTAGCGGTGGATACCGTAACAACAGAGACGACACCGGTGGAAGCCAATCAGCATAGCGGTACTAGCCAATGGCTCGGGAGCCCCCAATGTCTCTGCTACAGATGTTGGAAGGAACCTGGAATATGCACTTCTATGTTGACTCCGCAGGAAGAAGGCGATCAAACCACCTCATGAAGGATTGACGCACCTTTTAAAAATGCAAGAGGTATGTAATGCAAAAGCGACAGAAGCAGCAAACCGAGGATACACCTCCACACTTGGAACCCTAGCTATTGGCGCATCACCACCACCACCAATACAACCTCTAGTAGGGCAGCCACAACCCGCAATAAACAGAAATCGAGAGGATGAGTGCCCAAGGTCCAAAGGCACAATGTCAATAATGCAAAAAAGGCACCCGTACAACATAATTCAGAAGATAATCACTCGACAAGTGAACATGGTAGTAATGGTGCCACTAGCTACACCAAAATATCTCCACTGGTCAGAATAATAAATTACATTCAGTAGGACAGATCACCCACTACGAGTCCCACGACCAGGTCATTCGGCCCTGATAGTGGAAGCCCAAAATGGTGGGTTAGACATGAGAAAGGTCTTCATGGACACAGGAAGCAGTATCAACTTAATCCACGCCAAAAACTTGCGAGCAATGAACTATTCTCTGACAAATTTGGCCCCAACAGACACATCCTTCCACAGCATAGTCCTAGGTAAAGTCGAAATTCCTTTAGGCAAAATTTATCTTGACGTTGTCTTCGGATCAAAAGAAAATTTCAGGCACGAGAAGCTCGAGTTTGAAGTCATGGACTATCCATCACAATACCACCCGATCCTGGGGTGTCGAGCTTTCACACGATTCTTGGCAGTGCCACACTATGCGTATCTGGTAATGAAAATGCCACACCAAAAGGAATTAGAACCGTAAGAGGTAGCTTCACCCGATTCGATAACTGTGATCAGGAATTCAACAAAATCTCTGAATCTTTCAGGATGGAAGCAGAATTTGAGAAATTAAAAATTTGGATGAACACAAAGCCTCTGACAACAGCACGGGGCAACCTCGACTAAGCTTTCAAAACTGCAAAGCATACAAGGGAGGACCAAGTCCATCCTACAGATCCAAAGAAGACAACCTTTGTGGCTTCTAATCTTGGTCCCACATAGGAAAGTGCGCTCATCGAGTTTCTCCATGAGCGCTGGGGATATTTTTGCATGGTTACCAGCTGACATTCCAGGAATCCCTAGGGAACTTGCTGAGCACGCACTCAACCTAAATCCGAATGCCAAGACGGTAAAATAGTCACTTCACCATTTTGGGGAGCCCAAACACAAGGCCATTGGAAAAGAAATCCATCGCCTAACAGATGCCAAGTTCATCAAAGAAATCAAGAAAGCAGAGTGGGTCGCAAATCCGGTATGCGTCCCAAAGAGAAATACAAAAGAATTACGCGTTGAACAAACATTTCCCAAAGGATCACTTCCGATTACTGCGAATTGATCAAATTATTGATGCAATTGTGGGGTGTGAACATATTTCCTTTTTGACGCATACTCAGGGTATCACCAAATACAGATGAAGGAGGAATATCAGGATAAAACAACATTTATAACACCTTATGGCGTACCACAATGCCCTTCGGACTCAAAATTGTGGGTGCCACGTATCAATGAAAGGTGTTGAGTTGCCTTGAATGTCAGATTGGAACAAACATGCAGGTATATTTCCATGATGTCATCATCACAACAAAGCAATGGCCGACCCTTATCAATGATCTTTGTGAAACATTTGATAACCCTGACAAATATTGCATTAAACTAAACCCGACAAAATGCTCCTTTGGAGTCCCTGCGTGGCAACTCCTCGGTTACCTTGTATCGGCAAGAGGAATAGAAGCAAATCTAGAGAAAATACATGCAATCCTTATGATGAAGAAGCCATCGAATCTTCGAGGCGTACAACAATTGGCCGGACGAGTTGCGACCCTCAGTAGATTTATAGCTCGCTTGGGTGAGAAAGCACTACCATTCTACGCATTCATAGAAAAATCAGAAAACTTTGAGTGGACAGATGAAGCTCAGCGATCCTTCGAAAGCCTTAAGAAAACACTCTCGACATCCCCTGTCATCGTGTCACCAAGCGAAAAAGACCATTACTACTGTACATTGTAGCTACTAACCAAGTGGTAAGCATAGTTCTGGTCGTTGAATGACTAGAAGAGGGGAAAACCCATGGAGTCCAGAGACTAGTTTATTTCCTAAGTGAGGTTCTCTCCTGATCCAAGCAAAGGTATCCACACTACAAGAAGTTAGCATTCAGGGTCTTCATGACAACACGCAACTTACGCCTCTATTTTTTGGAGCATCCAATCATAGTAGTCAATGAAGCACCTATTTCGAACATACTCAACAATCCAGAAGCCATGAGACACGTCTCTCTATGGGGCATCGAGTTATCCCCTTGAGACATCATGTACGAGAAGCGTAAAACAATTAAGTCTCAGGTTCTGCCCGACTTTATCACTGAGTGAACAGAACTATAATGCACGGGCTTGCTAGACCTCTCTAGCGCTTGGACAATGTTCTTCGATGGCTCCAAGAGAACAGAGGGAGAAGGAGCAGGAATTATACTGGTGTCACCACAAGGCGACAAAATGCGCTACGTACTTTGGATGAGCTTCGCAAATGCGTCAAACAAGGAAGCCGAATATGAGGCCCTGCTGCACGGCATGCGTATGGCCAAAGCCTACGGTGCAAATTGCCTAAAAATATTTGGTGATTCAAACCTTGTTGCACAAAAGGCAATGAAGAAGTGTGATGCCATCAGCAATAACATGACCGCTTATCGGGATATGTATAGTATCATGGAAGCCCAATTTGATGATGCAAAGTATCATACATAGGCAGGGCAAGCAACAAGGAAGCCGGCAATATGGCGAACATTGGATCCCTCTATTTACTAGTACCACCCTGAGTTTTTTGGGAAGAGATAACGAAGCGCTCCGTCAAAGCTAATAGGGTTTCTGAGGTCATAGCACCTAAGACGTGCAAGAAGGTCAAATCAAAATGCAACTCGAGGGTTGTGCCCACATCCGAAGATAAAGTAGATGCCTGATGTGCTCGTCGTTCGACGCAGAGCTCGTTGGGAACCCCAAGAGGAAGGTATGATGAGCACATCAGCAAGTTTTACCTCAGTTATGAAACCAAGGTTTAATCGAACCAGTAGGAGCAAGGAAACACCCCAAAAGTGTTACTAGCTGAGCTTTGGCAGGGCGCACTACCAGTGCTAGTAGCAACGTGGAGACCTGCACAACACAACCACAGAACTTTGTCCCCAACTTGCGATGAGGTTTTCAATCTCACCGTGTTTTGTGGAAAACAAAGGATTAAATGTATCGAATGGAAAGAAGTAAAAGTTTGTAGAAAGTAAACACAAAGCAGTAAAATATTGTAGATTGTATGTAAAAGACAAGGACCGGGATCCATAGTTCACTAGAGGTGGCTCTCCTTAAGATAGATAACATGCTGGGTGAACAAATTACAGCGGGGCAATTGACAAACACCGAGAAAGCAATACATGCATATACTAATCATCTTGACTCCTTTGAGACTTGATTGGGCATTACAACATAATACATAGACTGCCATCCAACTGCATCTATGACTAATAATCCACCTTCTGGTTATCATCCGAACCCCCTCCAGTATTAAGTTGCAAGCAACAGATTATTGCTTTACGAACTGCGTGTAAAGTAATTAATACGATTGTTCTATGAACAAAGAATTGTTGTTTTCTCCCTAGTAGCAACACCACATCTAGTAACTTAGAGATTTCTGTCACTTCCCCAGATTACCAGAGGCATGAACCCACTATCGAGCATAAATACTAACTCTTGGAGTTGCTAGCATCTACTTGGGCAAGATAGCTACTAACAACGGAAAGCATGCAAGATCACAAATAAAAAAGACATGATAGAATCAATAATCAATATGAAATAGCATCTCAATATCCATCGGATCCCTACAAACACAACATGCAGAATTACTAATAGATGATCTTGATCATGAATGGAGCTCACAAAATCTAAACATGGAAGCACAAAGGAGGAGAACCAGCCATCTAGCTACTACATGGATCCGTAGTCCAAGGATGAACTACTCACGCATCACACTGGAGGCTTGCATTGTGATGAAGAAGGCCTCCAGGGTGAATTCCCCTCTCCGGCAGGGTGCCAAGAAGAGCTTTAGATCCCTCCCGATCTTGGGATGGAGATGACGGTGGCTACAGACTCTTTCGTGAATTTTTGATCGGGTACTTAGGGTTTTCGTCCCGAGGGCAATATATAGGCGGAAGGAGAGGCCGAGGGGGTTCCTGGGCTGGCCACACCACCCCCTGGCGCGGGCCAGGCCTGGCCGCGCGGCCAGGTGGTGTGGCCGCCCTCTGGCCCTTCTCCGTCTCGTATTTTGGCACTTGATCCCTTCTGGAAAAATAGGCACTTTGGCTTTTGTCCCGTCCAATTCCGAGAATATTCATTTTCTGACTTTCCTAGAACCAAAAACAGCAGAAAACAGGCAGCTGGCACTGTGGCTCTTGTTAATAGGTTAGTCCAAGAAATCATAAGAAAAGTACTCCAAAGTTGGAACAAAACACAAGAAAGTGGATAAAACCAAGCATGGAACATCAAAAATTATATATACATTTGCAATGTATCAATGCTCTTGAGGAAGAACTGGAACCCGATGAGGTCTTGATAATAGAACACACATGGATGCAACCATATGTGGCATACATGATGACAGGAGAACTACCCAAGGATGTAATTGAAGCACAACAGATCACACGTCGATCTAAAGCTTTCAGGATCATTAAGGGAGACTTATATAAAACGAGCATCTCGGGCGTCCTACAACGATGTGTCACACCCGAAGAAGGAAAGCTCCTCAAAGATATACATGAAGACGTATGTGGTGATCATGCCAACAACTGAGAAATTGCGGCTAAAGATTTCTGAGCAGGATTTTATTGGCTTACACCAGAACATGATGCGAAGGACATCATACGAACATGTGAATCATGTCAACAATTTGCAACAAAACCAAATGCACCCGCCACATAACTAAACCCCATACCTCTCGCCTGGACATTTTCTCAATGGGGACTTGTTATGGTGGGTAAACTCCACAAATCTTCGTCAGGAGGACACGTCTTTCTGCTAGTAGAAGTCGATAAATTTACAAAGTGGATTGAACCAATGCCCACCACAAGTCAAGATGGAACTTAGGAAGTGAATTTCATCAAGTCAATAGTATTCAGATTTGGAGTGCAAAATAGCATTATTACCAACAACGGAACTAACTTTATTTCTAATGAGTTCAAAGAATATTGCAAGGAGATGGGTATAAAAGTAGGCTACGCTTTGGTTGCCCACCTACAAACCAATGGTCAAGTGGAAAAAGGCAACGATCTCGTAACCAATGGAATCAAGAAAAGATTGTTGGTGCCACTCGATAGAGCTAAAGGAGCTTGGGTAGATGAGTTTCCATCCGTCCTATGGAGCCTACGTACTATGCCAAATAATGAAACACAAGAAATACCTTTATTTCTGGTCCACGGCGTAGAGGTTATTCTTCCAGTTGAAGTAGATCGCGAGTTTCCTAGTGTCGCAAAATATGACGAAGAAGCATCTAGAGAAGCACTTGAAGATGATGTTGATGCACTCGATGAAGCTTGAGATGTTGCCCTACAAAGAGCAACCATATATCAGAAGAATTTATGCAACTACCACCGCCATCGACTGCGTCCTAGGTCCTTCATTGTAGGGGATCCGGTCCTTCGCCTTAAACAAGATGACCATCGAAAGCTGGAATCACCATGGGAAGGGCCTTATATCATCACAGAAGTAATCCATGGAGGAGCATATTAGCTTCAAGATAAGAAAACATAAGTCAAGTACTCCAACCCAAGGAACGTTGCGCAGCTGCGATGCTTCTATGCTTAAGGCTTTTTTATTTTTCTACAATTTACATCGAATAAGGCCAATGGCCAGGCCACTACACCAAAATATGTACTTTCATCTTTTAATATTGAATAGCAAGTATTAAGGTGGCATATATCAATGAAGAAAGTGGATTCAAATTATGAGCCTATGTTCCGATGCAAGCATCCGAACATAGCCTCGGGGGCTACTCCCATCGGGAGCGCTCTCACGCACCCGATAGAAATAGTATAGTCCAGTAGGACCCGAAGGAATATTATCCCCGTGCGTTGAAAGCACACCCAATAAAACAACAAAGGGATTTCTATTTTCGTATCCTCGGTTTGTTAGTTGTACTTAGTTTTCCCCAGGCGCTTAATTTTTCCTAGGCGCTTAGTTTTTCCTCACTTTTGCCAATCTCCTTGTACGAAACTCTCACATGGTATGAAACTCACCATCTGCCAGCCTTGTCGTTACGTGCTGACAAGTGGGGCCGCGTTCAGTCGGGTCCCGTAGTGGACCCTTGCCGTTACGTGCTGACGAGTAGGGCCGTGTTCTATCGGGTCCCGTATTGTACCCTTGCCGTTACATGCTGACAAGTGGGGCCGCATTCAGTCAATTCCCGTAGTGGACACCTCTCTCAAGTTATCCATATCAGTATCAGACCCATAGCTTATCCATGTGAGCATCGGACCCATAGCTTATCCACGTGAGCGCCGGACCCACAGCTTACCCAGGTTGGCGTTGCAAGATGGGACCCCGAGCCAGCCCCGTGCCCACGCCCTTTGTCTAGCTTCATTTTCATATAGTGAAATGTAATTCATATACAAAAAATTATATGAAAATTATACACCTTTGAACTCTTTTAAATAACACTAAGGATATGATAATGTTGTGCTAATAAAATCTTGATCATTTATCATTTCCATGGAGTGAAATATAATGCATAAACTTGCGTATACAAAAATTATACACCTTTGAACTCTTTGAAATTGCACTTAATACGTGATAATGTCGTGCTAAAAAAATCTTGAGAGATTATCATTTTCATAGACTAGAATGTAATGCACAAACTTGCATATGCAAAAATTATAAACCTTTGAACACTTTTAAATCACACTTAATACGTGATAATGATGTTGATAGCTGTGAGATTCGACACATTTTTGATGGCTTTTATTGATGGTTTTCTCCCAGATTTGATCATTTTCTAGCTTTACCTAACGCTAATACTTTAGTAGCAAAGAAAACTTAATTTTTAATGTGTGTTTGGGGTTCTAAATATCAACAGAAGGTTTTAACCAGAGAAACACAATATTTTGGAGAAAACAAGCAAGTCTCTCTTTGGAAGCACTCGAGGGGAACTCACAGAAGCTTTAACGAGCAACTATACAACGAGAATTTTTTTCCATCCGTATAGTTGCCGCCGCCTCTGTGTTGTCAAAACGAACAACTTCCATGAAGGGACCAAGGACGAAAACACAACGCAGCAGCCGCCATACCATCCAAAAGGGAGAAAGAAGAGATCCGGAGAAGAAGGGGAAGGCATTCTTCATCTTGCTCGATGATCTTCGACCTCCTAGCCAATACACCCCCATAGCCACCACTTGTACTTGAGAGAGAGGGATCTCCACCTTGCAAAACTAGGGTTTGAGATTTTTTTCTTCCCATCTTGAATTGTGTTGGATATTTTCCTATTCTTATTATGGATCTCCACGGTAATACAAAGACGAATTCCCTTTATTTAATTATATTGATAATCCATTCTTCTCTCATGTGTGAGTAATTCCCTTGGGCGTGGGAGATGTAGGGGATTGGTGAGATGCGATGTGCCTTCATATATTTTCCATTAGTTTGTGATTGATTCTAATTACTATATTATGTGTGCTTGACTATCTGTGGGATGCCTAATGCTTATTGTCCAATTAAGGGCCCAGACAACATGATGTTTTGTTCTACATAGATAAAATATTGTTCGCTAGTGGACTGACGACCCACGGGTGACACAGGGATATCAATGGAAAGCTAGTAGACTCGAGGATAACGAGGAACCACTTTGCTTATTGCATTAGTCCGATCCAAGGAGCTTATAGCGACCTGAAGGGTCTTAATCGCCTAGTGTCTGACCATGGTTTTGGTAACAGGGTAGTAGGATTATTGAAGTTGGGATGAAATCTACGAAGAGGAGTTCTGTCAACACCCGGATTTTTAATCCCAGATGCCTATTATGCCATACATCGCAATCCCAGGATTACCATTTTTGTGAGACATAACAGATTGGATATCACAGTACATCATCCAATACAAACCATAATAAGGTCTTACCCAAATAAGGGATCTCATGATCTAGTCTTAATACAAACAAGTAGCGAAATAGTAAGCGTAGTAGTGGGCTCCATCTTCAGGGTCGCAGGCAATGCTGACGATGGGAGATGATCCTAGTTGTCGTAGACCTCTTGCTGTCCATCATCCTGATAGTCCTCCTCATAGTCTGGCCATGGGAATATCCAGGGACAAAGGCATGAGTACTCTTTAAGTACTCGCAAACTATCACTAACAAGTTTATTTGCAAAAAGCCAGATTTATCTAAGCTAAGTTTAGAAGTAAAGAAAACTAAATTAATATTATAAATCTATTGTGTTAACCTAGTTTTCATATTCAAAACCCTGTTGTGGTCAAGTCAAAGTCATAGTTCACTTCACAAGTCATTTTGAAAACATCTCACGACGGAACAGTATGGCCACTCCAACTGTCCATGACCACGGACGCGGCTATTCAAATAGTTTGACACTCTGCAGAGGTGGTACACTTTTACCACAAAATTCGACACATCCATCAGGGATAACCCTGAAGCATCATACGGAGTATGCGGATAATCAATCATAACCTTTCGATTACACACTCTAGTATAGGTACCTCCCCTTTGAGCTTGGCCTCCCAGCCATGGCCATCTGCCATCCTGTGCACTGCATAGGTGGACAATTCACACTCAGGAGCTAGCCTCAGCTCAAACCTCTTCCGCGAGGGAACCCATACTAATGCATATAAACTTCCAACTAAGCCTTACCCAATTCAGGTATTGTGGTTGAACGGTAAAATTGGAATGGTATCGCATCCGAACCCAAGCATCAATTTTTATAAAAGGGCTAAGGCTCATGCCTCAACATTTTCATCATCAAATCCATTTGTGTTTCTCAACACATGTCAAAACATATCAATAGAATGACTCATCATTCCAAGGTTTTCATAATCATTTTCACCAAGTATTCCCATCTAAAGTGATCAAGTTTTATGCTTAGCACTAGCCACTAAGTTAAGAGTGTTCACTAATGATGGGTGCTAATCTTCAATCTCATGCCATAGAATGACATCTAGTATAGGCCTAGTTTTATACTCTTTATGCTATCTATACTACTTTTCCATGTACTCACAAAGCACTAGCTAAAAATAAAGAACTTTGGTAAAGCAAAAAGAATAAAGCTTGCAAGTAAAACTTGGGATGGGTATAAATCAAGGTATATAACTAAAGCATGCCTAATGCATTTTTCTTAAGTTATCAAGTGGGCAAGTGTTAACTTGCATAGTTCTAGCCTACCAATAATAGCTTGCATAGTTAAGAAACTTGCAAGTGTTAGCTTGCCTTGAGTAGAGTAGTGGTTGAAGTTTTCCTCCTCTTCTTCTAGGTAGAACTCCTCCTCCTCATAGCTTGGGTTGGTACTATTGTCTATAAAGGAATACGGGGTACACAATCACCAAACAATACTTAACTAATTCTATTCAGCATACTAAGGCTCACACTTGATGATCTAGCATCATCAAAATCATCACATGAAAGTTTATTTTATCTTATTTAACTAGTTTTATTTATCTTATTTAGTTTATTTTAGAAAAGTAATTTCTACTCATTGAAATTAATTAAGATTTAATATTCTCCAATTAAATATGGGATCATGTGGACACATGTCATCACCACATATTCTAATACATGGGAATGTGATTTAAAGTGTTGATCATATTTTATAAAGTTTAAGATTATTATTTAATAGATTTAAAGTGACTAGAAATGCCCTAATAGCATTCTTTTGGTACTAGTATAATGTCACTGCATGTAAACCTAAATATTTTTACATATTTAGATAGATATTGTCAAATGTGATTTTTGAGAGATGGAATCAGCTCAAAAGCTATTATGGTTGATTTTTGAAAAATGTTTAAAGTTGCAAAAGTCTCTGTTTTAGTATTTTTACTAAAGATTATCTCTAAATCCAAATGATTTAAATCCAATGGGCTTGGATAGATAATTTAAATATCTTTCTAACAAAATTTGAATCATGTAATTTTGTTTAGTGAAACTCTCTGAGTTGATTTTTTAATCTATGGATAGAATCTAGTTTAAACTAAAATGGAAAATCAATATTTGAATTCCCTGGGCTGCGCGGGAAAGCTAAACGGGCCGACCCAACTGCACTACACAGCACAACGGGCTGTTTACAGATGGGGTCCACCAGTCAGCGAGACTAACTAAACGAAACGGTATCTATGAATCTGAGCCGTGCGATCTAATTCTAATCTAACGGCTGAGAGTTGTCGTTTACGACGAACTACTCCGGCGAAGAACTAATCCTAACGCGGCGGTGGGATTCTGACGAGGCTCACCTGGGCTCCAGCTAGGGTCGGCGATGGGGGTGATCGACATGGTAGACAACGACGGTTCGAGATGTCACTAGTAGAAAATGGGCCTTTGATTCGGGCCACTAGTCCCGGCTGTGGCTGGGGCCGGGACTAATGGTCTGAACCAGACGGCTCGAGGAGGCCAAGGCACTTTGTCCTGGTCCGAAAGGAACCATTAGTCCCGGTTTGAGATACAAACTTGGACAAATGGATCTGGGCCGGCGTGCGTGCTCCTGGCAGAACCTTTAGTTCCGGTTTGTATCTCAAACCGGGACTAATGGCCTGGCCCTATATATATGCACCCAGCCCTAAACTCTCTCCTTTTTTTTCCTATGTGAGAGGTGGGTATATGTAACTACCTCGGTGAATTACGCTCTTAGTTAATGCCTGGATGAACGAAAGTGGTTAAAATAGTACGGTGGGGCCTAGGGCCACTCACGGTAGGCCTTTCGGCCGTCCTAACCACTTTCAGTCAACGGGACAAGAACGAGCGGTAATCGGCAGGCGAAGGGATCAACTACATACACAAATGAGTATGTATGCAAGCCACATACAACAGTACATCAGAGCCATTCCATCTAAAAGAAATAGAAATATTGCAACGCCATACGGCAAGATCCAAATATCCTAGATAGATATAATAATTTAGGATAGCTCCTCATACATCACACATCAGAGTATCAGGCGGAAGCGGAAAACAAGATCCGAGTACGGATAAGAAGCAAATTGGCATAAGATGCCCCATAAATAAACACATCCCGCCCACAGATCACACGGATCCCCATTCCCGGAATCTCTACACCGAATGATCGTTGCCAACATCATCTGTCTCCTCCACCCAGTATCCATCTTGCGGGTAAAACCTGTTCATCTGAATCAAACAATTTATCGTGTGAGACCCTAGGGGTACTCAGCAAGTCTTTATGCCACTAAAGGGTACACAACCTGGGGTGACGCAATTGCAGCAAAAGATAATACCTAACAATTCTATAGAGACTCGCTAACCTTCCGCCTAACCAATGATAGACGGAAGTCCGTGAATTAAGAACAACAGTTATAACAGTATAATTATCAGATCCATCCTCCTCCTCGCTTACCAACAAGGAAGCGGACGAACTACCCCCATCATCCGTTGGCAGTTTTATTAACCATTCCATGAGTATTGCGCTATTTACTAGTCAAGTCCTTAGTCAAATTAAAAACGGTACTTTAGTTATACTTGTCTATGATCGAGAAACTGTGCTCCAAGTCGTCCATAACCGCGGACACGGCTTTCAGAAAGATTTACCCTGCAGGGGTGCACGAATAGCAACACACACTCGATCAACCTCGGAAAAACCAAATCAAAACCCAACGAGGCATTCACGACAAAGCAATCACAGGATTCAGAAATATTTCAGGGGGCCACCCTATTAAGCTACCCGCAACGAAGTTGGCCGGCTCCGAGACGGACCCAAGGTTTGTGTGGACGGCGGTAAACGACTGGGAACCCGAAAATGAGACTGGGCTTGTCGATACAGCGAAAACGTGTCACGATCCAAAACAGTACAGGTGCTCCTCGCACAATCTTAAATAAAACAGTAACATGGCATAAGTACAAGATAGTAATAAAGCCCCAAACTAATTGTGGCCCCAAGAAATAAGAATGAATCAAGCTCTGGCTCAGGGGGGTCCATAGGCCTCCCGGATGTGGATAGTGCGAATAGTCAAGGAACAGGAATCAAGTACTCGGGGTCCTACGGGACACAAGTGAGCATGAAAAACCAAATAGCAGATATTGCTCACCGGTGCCTCTTTCATTAGTTATCCCATTACTACTCAGGTTATGTTGTTTAGGTACCTCGTTATCCATCCGACACTCACATACCCTACTCATGCTTTTCTACGACTCGCATGGCTCAAACAACTCCTGTAGTAATGGCTCATGGGACCAGAACAAGCTTAGTGTGGTTTAAAAGTAAAGGCTATGCAGTACTTGGGATTCAATTTAATGCAATCGCGACTCAATGATGCAAGAATAAGATAGAGGCAATAGGTACTGTATGTATGCAAGCATGTGGTAGTGCTTGCCTGGCAGCTCAGTTGAAGCGAGAGATGGATCTGGGTAATACTCCTGTGAATCCTGATAATTCTCCTGCTGGGCGTCTATTCGAAGAAGAACCAAACAAACAAGGGCCAACATAAATAAAGTGCGCAAGCATATAAATTGAAATGCAACAAGCAACCAAGCATGCCATGATGAATGATGCACAATTTGCATGGCATTTAAGTAGCATGGCAAAGGTGAGGTGTGGATACAAGAAATAAAGCACTTTAATATTTATTTGCCCAAGTTTTATTGTCATAAACAGTTCAGAATTTAGATGTTGACATGATGCATGCTTCAATTCATAACAAGGACTGCATAAATAGGACGGGCTCGTCGCGCTGATCGATTTAGACATATTATTTGCCAAATTTGGAATTATAAAACAAAAGTTATTAATTAATCAAGTAAAAAGGGCATTTTCTTGTAGCTTTAATCAACTCGAAATTTAAAGTGTGCAAAATATCTTTTGAAGGGCATATTTGAATTCCTCTCATTTTTCTGATTCCAAAACATATATTACATGTATTATTTGGGTTTGTATTTTATAAATTATTTAAATCTGATTTGAATTTGAATTTAAAAACAATTTGGAAATGTTTAAATAAAAACAGACAGCCAGAATTACTTTTCTCACTCAGGCAAAACTAACCCCAGACACTGACAAGTGGGCCTTTGTGCTGACTGGACCACGTGCGGGGGAAATCCTTTTGTCACCGCGGGCTCGCCTTGCCACAGTGACTGCGGGGTGGGCCAACTGGCGCAGGCCCGCGTGTCAGCGGTGGGCGAGACAGCGGCTGACGGGTGGGGCTGGGGCTGGAGTGCGGGTTGCGGCTGGGAAAGATGGAGGGGTTTTCTGCGAAAGAGCTAGCGCGGCTGACAGGTGGGGTCGTTAGGAGCGCGGGTCGTAGGAATCAAAAAGGTGGGGGGCTTTTTGCAAATCGACCACGCGCCCGTACTGTTTATCGTCTTCGCGGTCTGACGGCGGGGTGCGCGCAGCGCGGAGCGAGGATTCGAACCCGAGACGCGGGAGAGCGCGCTGAGGGGGTGGACCAACGCGGTAGGGTGAGGGGAGTTGATAGGGAAGGTTCTGGGGCCTAGGTAAGGTGTGGCGCGGCGCGGGGAGGGTGCAGATGCTGGCGAGCTCTGGCGCGCGGTGAGTGTTCGACGAAACGCACGGCGAGGCTAGAGCGGTACGGCGAGGCGGACCGTGTCAGGGGGAAGGGGAGGCTCACCGCGGGCTCGCTGGTGGGCTCGGATCGGCGCGAGGAGCGGCGAGGCGTCGAGGATGCAGGCGCTCCGGCGGCTAGGGTTTCGTCAGGTCGGCGATGATCTGGCGGTGCTGGGGCTGGCTCCTCCGCGCTGGTGTGGACAGGGCGACGCAGGAGGACGTACTCGATCTTCCAGGCCTCTCCCACGACGAGCTCGACGACTGGAACGAAGAAGACGAGGTGGTGCTGGCGGCGACCGGAGTTGGCTGCTGGTTGTCGTCGGGGGAAGAAGGGGAAGGGGAGGGGCGACTCGGGCCAGATCTAGGGAGGCCAGAGAGGCGTGGGGAGGAAGGGAAAAGAAGGGAGAGAGGAAGGAGAGCAGCTGGGGCACGGCAGGGATAAGGTGGCCTCGTGCCACCTTTTTCCATCTCCTCCTCGAGCACGTGCTCGGCCGGCTGGAGGGGGACCTGGGGCTGCAGGGGGGCTGCCAGGAGGGACCGCAGGGAGAAGGTTGGAGGGGACCCTCGGTCAGGGAGAGAGAAGAGAGGGAGGGGTAGCTAGGCTAGGTAGATGGGGCATGGCTCGGGTTAGGGTTTGGAGCTAGGGCTTGGGAGAGCCAAGGTGGCTGGGTGGGCCAGGGAGAGAGAGGGGAGATGGTGGCCCACATGTAGAGAGAGGAAGATGAGAGGGGTGTGGTTAGGGTTTAGGAGAAGAAGAAAGAGAGAGGGAAGAATTAGGTTAGGTTTTTATTAAGTATTTATGTTTTAATTTGATTATGAGGCCAAACCAAGGAGAAGCATGAGACTTGATCTTGCTTGAGAAAATGGGAAAGAGAAACAAGAAAGAAAGAGGAAGAAAAGAATGGTGGAAAAAGGCTCATATGATCATATATGTAGAAAAAGAATAAAAGAAAAGAAAAGAAAGGAATGTGGATAAGATCATCCCAAGTGGAGCATGGTGGAGGCTAGAATGATCATGAGGTGGAGGTGAAAAGAATTCTAAGGGAAAGAGAAAGAAAAGAATTATGGGGTAAGCCTCATATGGTCCATGAATGGAGAATAAAATAAGAGGAAAAGAAATGGGTGATATTATGAGGATGGTGTAAGGGAGGTAGATGGTTTTCCCAAGATAAGATCCACTCAAACCAAAGAAAAACCAATGGAAGTAAAAGGTGGTGGAGAAGCTTGCATGGCCCATGCAAAAATAATAATACCATTATTTATTTTGTGACAACAATAATAATATGATGGCATTAATCTTATGCATTGCCAAGAAGTGGAATAAAACCAAGCAAAGAATTTAGAGGATTTAATCCACCCCAAACTACATGAGCTAGAATTAAAAATATCAAAGAAAAAGAAAGACAAGCTCATTGTTAAAGGGATGGAGGAATTATAGGGTGGTGGGAGAGAAAGGTGGTGAAATGGAAATAAGAGATATGCCCCCAACTCAACTTGGGCATTTGAACAATATATCAATAGCCAAATACAATATCAAGAGGCAAATACAATTAATAATGCATGTGAGAGAAGAACCAAAAGAAAATGAGTTTTTATATGATGCTCAAATGCAAGGTGGCATGATGACATGAGCATGATATAATTATGATGCAACAATAATATATGTGGAGTAGCCAATATCTTACTAGGACAAGTAGCATTCCAATTGTTAGACAATTGGGGTGCTACAACTCTCCCCCACTAAACAGGAATCTCGCCCCGAGATTCTAGGAAGAAGAAGACTCAAAGAGGGTAGGATACTTGGCACGGAGCTCATCTTCACGTTCCCAGGTTGCTTCATCAACGGAATGGTGCGACCACTGCACCTTGCAGAACTTGATGGACTTGTTGCGAGTCTTTCTTTCTGCGACTTCAAGAATTTTTGTGGGGTGTTCTTGATAAGAAAGGTCTTCTTGGAGATTAATGAGTTCATGGTCCACGGTCCTGCCGGGATCCTTGAAGCACTTCTTGAGTTGAGAGATGTGAAAAACATCATGGACTTTGAGTTGTTCAGGGAGCTCAAGAGCATAAGCAACTTCTCCTCTTCTTCCACGAATTTTGAAAGGACCGATGTATCTAGGAGCCAGCTTTCCTTTGATACCAAAGCGGTGCGTGCCTCTCATGGGAGTGACACGAAGGTAAACGAGATCACCAGGGACATACTCCATGTCCGTGTGCTTTCTATCATAGTTGCTCTTCTGGCGACTTTGAGCAATCTTCAGATTTTCAAGAATGATGTGAACTTTCTCCTCCGCTTGAGTTACAATGTCGGGACCAAACAATAACCTTTCACCTGCGCCCGACCAACCAATCGGAGTTCTGCATTTGCGACCATAGAGAGCCTCAAATGGTGCCATCTTTAGACTTTTCTGGAAACTGTTGTTGTAAGAGAATTCAGCATAAGGAAGACATTCTTCCCACTTCATGCCGAAAGAGATAACGCAAGCACGGAGCATATCTTCCAGAATCTGATTGATCCTTTCAACTTGTCCTTGCGACTGAGGGTGGTAAGCTGTGCTGAAGTTTAACTTTGTTCCCAAAGCATTTTGGAAACTTCCCCAGAACTTGGAAGTGAAGATGCTTCCACGGTCTGAACTGATCTCCAGAGGAACTCCATACAGAGAGACAATTCTGTTGATATAGAGCTCAGCCAACTGAATTGCAGAAATTGTTTCCTTGACTGGAAAGAAGTGAGCTACTTTGGAAAGCCTGTCAATAACAACAAAGATTGCATTGTTGCCTTTCTGCGACCTTTGGAAAACCAGTGATGAAGTCCATCTCTACTTTCTCCCATTTCCACTCCGGAGGCTTCAATGGCTGTAGAAGACCGGAAGGTTTCTGATGGACAGCTTTAACTCTGCGACACACATCACACTCTGAGACATACTTGGCACAATATCGTTTCAAACCAGGCCACCAATATTGTGTTTTCAAGTCCATGTACATCTTAGTGCTGCCAGGGTGGATAGAAAGAACAGAATCATGCGCCTCCTTGAGAACTTGCTCTCTTAAACCCGGGAAATTCGGAACAAACATCCGGTGTTGAAAGAAGAGAGTGCCTTGGTCATCTACGTGGAAAGACTCATACTTCGGAAGTTGAATGTTGGAGATGATCTTTTTAGTGTAAGGATCCCCAAGCTGAATGGAATGGACCTTTTCTTCCAAGAGAGGTGTTTCTAGAAGGTTCAGAAGATAACCTTGATCCACAATTTCAAGGTTGAGCTTGCGGAATTCCTCGCACAAGAGAGGCTATTGTTCTTCCACCATGAGGTTGTTGACATAAGCTTTTCGGCTGAGAGCATCTGCCATGACATTAGCTTTGCCCGGGGTGTAGTTGATGGTCAAATCGAAATCATTGATGGTTTCAATCCACCTCCTCTGACGAAGGTTGAGATCAGGCTGTGTGAAGATGTACTTCAGACTCTTGTGATCAGAAAAGATCTCACAACGGTTGCCCAGCAAGTAATGCCTCCATACTTTCAAAGCAAAGACAACTGCTGCGAGCTCAAGGTCATGTGTAGGATAGTTGATCTCATGCGTCTTCAACTGACGAGATGCATAAGCAACAACTTGCTTTTCTTGCATAAGGACCGCACCCAATCCTTGCAATGAAGCATCACAGAAAATCTGGAAAGGCTTTGATGTATCTGGAGGAACCAAGACTGGTGTGGAAGTGAGCTTCTCTTTGAGTGTTTCAAAGCTTGCTTGACATGCAGGAGTCCAAAGATATTTCTTGCCTTTCTTGAGGAGATCGGTAAGAGGCTTCGCAATCTTTGAGAAGTTTTGAACGAATCGATGGTAGTAACTGGCCAAACCAAGGAAACTCCGGACTTCTTTGACATTTATGGGTGGAAGCCAGTCCATAATTGTCTTAATAGTTTCTGGGTTGATGGCAATTCCCTTGGCAGAGATGACGTGACCAAGGTAGGTGACTTGAGGCAGCCAGAATTCACACTTGGAGAACTTTGCATACAGGCGGTTCTCACGAAGCTTGTTTAGGACACACCGAAGGTGTTCTTCATGTTCTTCTTTTGACTTAGAATAGACTAGAATGTCATCCAGATAAACCACAACGAACTTATCAAGATACTCCATGAAAACCGAGTTCATAAGCCTCGAGAAGGTGGCAGGTGAGACCGAAGGACATGACCGTGTACTCATACAGGCCATAGCGAGTGGTGAATGCTGTTTTGGGAACATCTTCCTTGCGGATCTTGATTTGATGGTAACCACTTCTCAAATAAAGCTTAGAGAATACCACAGCTCCGGCTAGCTGATCGAAGAGATCATTAATCCGCGGAAGGGGATATTTATTCTTGATTGTTTTAGCATTGAGTGCCCGATAGTCAACACAAAGTCTATCAGTCTTGTCTCGCTTCTTCACAAAGATGGTTGGACTACCCCAAGAAGAAGTACTGTGCTGAATGAAACCCAACTTTTCTTGTTCATCCAACTGACGCTTAAGTTCAGCCAACTCAGCAGGACCCATTTTATAAGGCCGCTTGGAAATAGGAGCAGTGCTAGGTTCAAGTTCAATGATAAACTCAACCTCACGATCCGGAGGCATACCTGGCAACTCTTCAGGAAAGACATCTGGAAACTCACAAACTACAGGAACACTCTGAATACCTTCCATAGCATCATCATTCAGAGCCGCCAAAGAATAAAGCTGAATTGCAGGAGTCAGACTTGGAGAATAGACTATATGGCCTTCAGGAATTTTCAGAGAAACCGAACGTTCAGCACAATCGATCACAGCTGCATTTGCTGTCAACCAATCCATGCCCAAGATAACATCAATATCAGAATTGCCCAGAACAATTAAGGAAGCCGGAAATGAAGAACCACCAATCTCAATTTGATTGCCATGGCTAATATGAGAAGCCCTCATGTTTGACCCAGGAGATTGTACCACAAGACGGTGTAATAAAGGAACCATAGCCAGATCTTGCTCATGAGCAAACTTGTGAGAAACAAAAGAATGCGAAGCACCAGAATCAAACAAAACTCGTGCAGGAACTGAGTTAACAGGAAGCATACCCATCACAACTCTAGGAGCATGCTCAGCTTGAGCGGCGTTGACACAGTTGGCACGAGCAACCGTAGATCCCAGCTTAGTGTTGATGTTGAGAGCCCGAGGTGGAGGTGCACGAATCATAGGAGCGCTTGCCGCAGGTCTTGGAGGTGGTGGTGGAAGAGCTTTGTTATTCATTGGACAATTCCATTGCTGATGGCCAGTGTTTCCACAAGTATAACAAGCACCAGGTGGACGTGGAGCAACGTAGCAAGGGACTCCGCCAGGCGCTCCAGGGTAGTTGTGGTTGTAGCCCCTGGGAGCCGCAGTGAAGGAGTTTGGTGGCCTTGGTGCGTAGCTTGAAGGTCTTGGTGGAGCAGGGAGCGACGGTGGGGTGTTAGGAACCCAGACACGACGCTTAGAAGGAGCTGTCATAGCAGAAGAGCTTGCTGTATCACGGCTGTGTTTCTTTGACTCCTCAAACACTTGCCTACTTGCTTCTTCCTGCAGAGCTGTGTGTTGAAGTTCCAGGAAAGATGCTGGCCTTGCATGAGTGATTGCATATTTGATGGAAGCATTGAGGCCTTGCCGAAACCTCTTTTGCTTCTTCTTGTCATCAGAGATCTCATCGCCACCATAACGAGACAGATTCATGAAGTTTCTGATGTAGGTGTTGACATTGTCAGTGCCCTGCTTGAGGTTGAGAAACACTTCCTTCATCCTTTCCATGACAATTTCTGACAGATATTGCTCTTTGAAAGCAGCAGTGAACCGCTCCCAAGTAGGCTGAAAACCAGAAAGATCTGACTTGAGATAATTTTCCCACCAGAGAGCTGCATCTCCCTTCAGAAGGTGAGTAACACACTTGACCCATTCTTGCTCGGGAACATCCGCAGTCATGAGCAACCTTGACACTTCACGAAGCCAATCATCCGCATCAAGTGGCTGATCAGACACTTCAAATTGACGTGGGTTGAACTTGAGAAAACTCTTGATGTCTCCTCGCTTGGGAGGTGGAGGTAGCGGAGCAAACTCATTCCTCCTCACACTTTCCTCGAAGCGCTGCTGGTTCTGCTGCATAGTGCCCAAAGCATTTGCAATACTTGCCAGAGCAGCCCCAAGTTCAGGTTGTATATCCTCCTCAGAACGACGTGGTGGTGCCATCCTGTGATTGATATAAAACACAAATCAGTACTATAATGGAGAATGATAATAATCCAGAATAGTACCAAAATGGAATTAATCAAGATTAAAGAATGTAATTCACTGAGATGATATTAAAATATCAACAAAGTTCAAGGCAATTAGAAGATATAAAGCATAACACACACGATTGAACAAGGAGTGTGGTACACAACTAACAAAGAAAAAATTTCCGCAAATTTTGGCATTAAAATACCACTATATGCGCAAAACCACTTAACGAATCAAGATTAGTAACTCTACTATTTCAATATACAAAAGCAAATGACAAAAGTAGTGGTATGGTCGTGACTCCATCCCGCACTCAAATCATTACTCCGCACATGAATCAGTAAAATACATATCCCAACAACTTCTCCTTAGATGAACCTAAAGATTGGTAGCTACGGAAAAGAACACCCCAACAAGATAACGTCGGATAACAAAGAGTAAGATAGATCGCGTCGGTGTACAACGAATCAGAATAGATCGCGTCGGTTTACAAAGGGCTATCGGTAGGGAATGTACCAACAGTTGATAACCAAAAGGCAGATAGTGATAACATTTGGATGCAACAGATAGACAAGGAATTCACACACACACACACAAACATAACCTATGGTACTACGGAACCCAGAACACGTGAATCCTAGTTTGAATTTTAGAAGAGGATTGAAAACGTTACACTTCCTTACCAGAAAAAGGGTGGGTGGGTGGGTAAGAAGAAAAATTGAAGCAGTCCTACTCTCACGTTTGTTTTTCCCTAGTATACATAACTACCAAAATATTTGCTAGACAGACAACGACCATTTTGGCTGAGACCCTGAAGGGCGGGATGGCTCTGATACCAATTGTAACTACCTCGGTGAATTACGCTCTTAGTTAATGCCTGGATGAACGAAAGTGGTTAAAATAGTACGGTGGGGCCCAGGGCCACTCACGGTAGGCCTTTCGGCCGTCCTAACCACTTTCAGTCAACAGGACAAGAACGAGCGGCGTAATCGGCAGGCGAAGGGATCAACTACATACACAAATGAGTATGTATGCAAGCCACATACAACAGTACATCAGAGCCATTCCATCTAAAAGAAATAGAAATATTGCAACGCCATACGGCAAGATCCAAATATCCTAGATAGAGATAATAATTTAGGATAGCTCCTCATACATCACACATCAGAGTATCAGGCGGAAGCGGAAAACAAGATCCGAGTACGGATAAGAAGCAAATTGGCATAAGATGCCCCATAAATAAACACATCCCGCCCACAGATCACACGGATCCCCGTTCCCGGAATCTCTACACCGAGTGATCGTTGCCAACATCATCTGTCTCCTCCACCCAGTATGCATCTTGCGGGTACACCTGTTCATCTGAATCAAACAATTTATCGTGTGAGACCCTAGGGGTACTCAGCAAGTCTTTATGCCACTAAAGGGGACACAACCTGGGGTGACGCAATTGCAGCAAAAGATAATACCTAACAATTCTATAGAGACTCGCTAACCTTCCGCCTAACCAATGATAGACGGAAGTCCGTGAATTAAGAACAACAGTTATAACAGTATAATTATCAGATCCATCCTCCTCCTCGCTTACCAACGAGGAAGCGGACGAACTACCCCCATCATCCGTTGGCAGTTTTATTAACCATTCCATGAGTATTGCGCTATTTACTAGTCAAGTCCTTAGTCAAATTAAAAACGGTACTTTAGTTATACTTGTCTATGATCGAGAAACTGTGCTCCAAGTCGTCCATAACCGCGGACACGGCTTTCAGAAAGATTTACCCTGCAGGGGTGCACGAATAGCAACACACACTCGATCAACCTCGGAAAAACCAAATCAAAACCCAACGAGGCATTCACGACAAAGCAATCACAGGATTCAGAAATATTTCAGGGGGCCACCCCATTAAGCTACCCGCAACGAAGTTGGCCGGCTCCGAGACGGACCCAAGGTTTGTGTGGACGGCGGTAAACGACTGGGAACCCGAAAATGAGACTGGGCTTGTCGATACAGCGAAAACGTGTCACGATCCAAAACAGTACAGGTGCTCCTCGCACAATCTTAAATAAAACAGTAACATGGCATAAGTACAAGATAGTAATAAAGCCCCAAACTAATTGTGGCCCCAAGAAATAAGAATGAATCAAGCTCTGGCTCAGGGGGGTCCATAGGCCTCCCGGATGTGGATAGTGCGAATAGTCAAGGAACAGGAATCAAGTACTCGGGGTCCTACGGGACACAAGTGAGCATGAAAAACCAAATAGCAGATATTGCTCACCGGTGCCTCTTTCATTAGTTATCCCATTACTACTCAGGTTATGTTGTTTAGGTACCTCGTTATCCATCCGACACTCACATACCCTACTCATGCTTTTCTACGACTCACATGGCTCAAACAACTCCTGTAGTAATGGCTCATGGGACCGGAACAAGCTTAGTGTGGTTTAAAAGTAAAGGCTATGCAGTACTTGGGATTCAATTTAATGCAATCGCGACTCAATGATGCAAGAATAAGATAGAGGCAATAGGTACTGTATGTATGCAAGCATGTGGTAGTGCTTGCCTGGCAGCTCAGTTGAAGCGAGAGATGGATCTGGGTAATACACCTATGATTCCTGATAATTCACCTGCTGGGCGTCTATTCGAAGAAGAACCAAACAAACAAGGGCCAACATAAATAAAGTGCGCAAGCATATAAATTGAAATGCAACAAGCAACCAAGCATGCCATGATGAATGATGCACAATTTGCATGGCATTTAAGTAGCATGGCAAAGGTGAGGTGTGGATACAAGAAATAAAGCACTTTAATATTTATTTGCCCAAGTTTTATTGTCATAAACAGTTCAGAATTTAGATGTTGACATGATGCATGCTTCAATTCAGAACAAGGACTACATAAATAGGACGGGATCGTCGCGCTGATCGATTTAGACATATTATTTGCCAAATTTGGAATTATAAAACAAAAGTTATTAATTAATCAAGTAAAAAGGGCATTTTCTTGTAGCTTTAATCAACTCGAAATTTAAAGTGTGCAAAATATCTTTTGAAGGGCATATTTGAATTCCTCTCATTTTTCTGATTCCAAAACATATATTACATGTATTATTTGGGTTTGTATTTTATAAATTATTTAAATCTGATTTGAATTTGAATTTAAAAACAATTTGGAAATGTTTAAATAAAAACAGACAGCCAGAATTACTTTTCTCACTCAGGCGAAACTAACCCCAGACACTGAGCAGTGGACCTTTGTGCTGACTGGACCACGCGCGGGGGAAATCCTTTTGTCACCGCGGGCTCACCTAGCCACAGTGACTGCGGGGTGGGCCAACTGGCGCAGGCCCGCGTGTCAGCGGTGGGCGAGACAGCGGCTGACGCGTGGGGCTGGGGCTGGAGTGCGGGTTGCGGCTGAGAAAGATGGAGGGGTTTTCTGTGAAAGAGCTAGCGCGGCTGACAGGTGGGGTCGTTAGGAGCGCGGGTCGTAGGAATCAAAAAGGTGGGGGGCTTTTTGCAAATTGACCACGCGCCCGTACTGTTTATCGTCTTCGCGGTCTGACGGCGGGGTGCGCGCAGCGCGGAGCGAGGATTCGAACCCGGGACGCGGGCGAGCGCGCTGAGGGGGTGGACCAACGCGGTAGGGTGAGGGGAGTTGATAGGGAAGGTTCTGGGGCCTAGGTAAGGTGTGGCGCGGCGCGGGGAGGGTGCAGATGCTGGCGAGCTCTGGCGCGCGGTGAGTGTTCGACGAAACGCACGGCGAGGCTAGAGCGGTACGGCGAGGCGGACCGTGTCAGGGGGAAGGGGAGGCTCACCGCGGGCTCGCTGGTGGGCTCGGATCGGCGCGAGGAGCGGCGAGGCCTCGAGGATGCAGGCGCTCCGGCGGCTAGGGTTTCGTCAGGTCGGCGATGATATGGCGGTGCTGGGGCTGGCTCCTCCGCGCTGGCGTGGACAGGGCGACGCAGGAGGACGTACTCGATCTTCCAGGCCTCTCCCACGACGAGCTCGGCGACTGGAACGAAGAAGACGAGGTGGTGCTGGCGGCGACCGAAGTTGGCTGCTGGTTGTCGTCGGGGGAAGAAGGGGAAGGGGAGGGGCGACTCGGGCCAGATCTGGGGAGGCCAGAGAGGCGTGGGGAGGAAGGGAAAAGAAGGGAGAGAGGAAGGAGAGCAGCTGGGGCACGGCAGGGATAAGGTGGCCTCGTGCCACCTTTTTCCATCTCCTCCTCGAGCACGTGCTCGGCCGGCTGGAGGGGGACCTGGGGCTGCAGGGGGGCTGCCAGGAGGGACCGTAGGGAGAAGGTTGGAGGGGACCCTCGGTCAGGGAGAGAGAAGAGAGGGAGGGGTAGCTAGGCTAGGTAGATGGGGCATGGCTCGGGTTAGGGTTTGGAGCTAGGGCTTGGGAGAGCCAAGGTGGCTGGGTGGGCCAGGGAGAGAGAGGGGAGATGGTGGCCCACATGTAGAGAGAGGAAGATGAGAGGGGTGTGGTTAGGGTTTAGGAGAAGAAGAAAGAGAGAGGGAAGAATTAGGTTAGGTTTTTATTAAGTATTTATGTTTTAATTTGATTATGAGGCCAAACCAAGGAGAAGCATGAGACTTGATCTTGCTTGAGAAAATGGGAAAGAGAAACAAGAAAGAAAGAGGAAGAAAAGAATGGTGGAAAAAGGCTCATATGATCATATATGTAGAAAAAGAATAAAATAAAAGAAAAGAAAGGAATGTGGATAAGATCATCCCAAGTGGAGCATGGTGGAGGCTAGAATGATCATGAGGTGGAGGTGAAAAGAATTCTAAGGGAAAGAGAAAGAAAAGAATTATGGGGTAAGCCTCATATGGTCCATGAATGGAGAATAAAATAAGAGGAAAAGAAATGGGTGATATTATGAGGATGGTGTAAGGGAGGTAGATGGTTTTCCCAAGATAAGATCCACTCAAACCAAAGAAAAACCAATGGAAGTAAAAGGTGGTGGAGAAGCTTGCATGGCCCATGCAAAAATAATAATACCATTATTTATTTTGTGACAACAATAATAATATGATGGCATTAATCTTATGCATTGCCAAGAAGTGGAATAAAACCAAGCAAAGAATTTAGAGGATTTAATCCGCCCCAAACTACATGAGCTAGAATTAAAAATATCAAAGAAAAAGAAAGACAAACTCATTGTTAAAGGGATGGAGGAATTATAGGGTGGTGGGAGAGAAAGGTGGTGAAATGGAAATAAGAGATATGCCCCCAACTCAACTTGGGCATTTGAACAATATATCAATAGCCAAATACAATATCAAGAGGCAAATACAATTAATAATGCATGTGAGAGAAGAACCAAAAGAAAATGAGTTTTTATATGATGCTCAAATGCAAGGTGGCATGATGACATGAGCATGATATAATTATGATGCAACAATAATATATGTGGAGTAGCCAATATCTTACTAGGACAAGTAGCATTCCAATTTTTAGACAATTGGGGTGCTACAGTATAACTTTGTGCTAACTTTTTTCTTCATATGCACTAGAGGTGTTCGGTGAAATGCCTGTTAGAGCGATGCCACTTGAGTTCACACAAGACAAAATATGATATGAGGTGCCAGAGCGACACTTAAGGTTTCTCCTCTTTGTTTTGAAGTGTCCTAAAAGGTTAGCAACTATTTTCTCGTTTTGACCACGCGGTACTAATTTAAGCATCGTGATTGCGTTTGATATATATGCATGGTTGTATAATGCAGATGAGCCACCCACGGATGTACGGTGACCGACGCTCTGACGCTTACAGAGAAGGCGTGCGTTCTTTTCGCCTTGTGGCCGAGGCAAACAAGCGGCGGGATGGTTTTATGTGTTGTCCATGTGTTGAATGTCAGAATGAGTAGGCTCACACTTCCTCAAGAGTCATTCGGAGCCACCTGCTTTGGTTCGGTTTCATGTTCGGCTATAATGTTTGGACCAAGCACGGAGAAAGAGGGGTTATGATGGAAGACGGCGATGAAGAAGAGAATGATGATGACAACTACCGATCTATGTTCCCTGAATACGATGATACTGCAGTTGAAGATAATGAAGAAGAAGGGGGTGAAGAACGGGAACCAGATGAGCCCGTTGATGATTTTGGTCAGGTCATTAGTGATGCAAGGCGAGACTGCGACACAGAAAAGGAGAGGTTGCAGTTCGAGAAGATGTTATAGGACCACAACACATTGCTGTATCCAACTTGTGAAGATGGCCAGAAGAAGCTGGGTAGCACACTGGAATGGTTGAAGTGGAAGGCAGAGACCGGTATGACTGACTCGGGATTTGAAAAGTTGCTGGTAATAATGAAGAAGCTGCTTCCAAGAAATAACCAATTGCCCTCCAGTACGTACAAACCAAAGAAACTTGTCTGCTTCCAAGAAATAACCAATTGCCCACAGAGACAGCCATGTGGATGCCCATTGGTCCCGGCTGGTAAGAGGGCTGGGACTAGTGGGTGGGCCTTTAGTCCCGCCCCTCCAGTCCCGGTTACCCGGACCGGGACTAAAGCCCCTTACGGGTCAGGACTGGAGGCCCATTTTCCACTAGTGTGTGGTCACGGCAGGTCTTAGGGTGGTCGAAATCAACGACGCCCTTCTCCTCCAACAGCGGCGGGCTCCGGCCAAATTCCAGCAAGAGAGAGCTCGCCTTGCTCCGAGAAGAAGTGGGGAGGATCAGTGAGGAGTGGTGAGGGTGTTGGTGTGGAGAAATGAGGCAGGGGAGTCCTCCATTTATACTACGGCGAGGGGACCGAACGTGCGGGTGCGAACTCATCGGTGGCAATGCTACAGGTGGCTAGCGGCGCAGCTGAGGCTAGGGGATGGTGTTGCGTTCCCTAGTGATCATTTCTGGCTTAAAGGAGAGGCGTCGGGCGGTGTGGTTTAGTCAGGAGCGTGCGGCGCTCTGCGCAGAGGCGGAGGTGTTTGTGATGGCGTGTGGGAGCTGCGGGTCGCGCGGCGGCAAAAGGGGGTTTCTGCGGGGTTGTGGTGATCATGGCCAGCGTGAGCATGCACGGCGAGGGAGAGGCACGGTCTGTGCAAGGCGGTCAGCTACGGCGAGCTGGCACGCTCTGGACATGGCACAAAGACATAGGGCACAACGGTGCTAGGGTGGTCCAGGGCTCTTCCGCGGTCGAGGCTTGGATAGGGGGTAGCGGTGGAGTGCGGCGTGTATGGTGCGCGTCGTTGGCGAGGGCGGTGATGCTCCTGGCACACTGTCCACTGTTGACCGGCGATGACCAAAAATGGGCACGCTCCACTATGCACCACGGCTAAGAGGGTCTTGGTCTGGGTGCTGGCTAGGCTCAGGGGAGACACGGGAGTGAAGAGGGGACCAAATGGTTGAGGATTACTGTGGAAACAGTGAAGTTAGGAAGTAGATTAATTTGTGTAATTAAGGTGTTTGATGAAATGGCCACAAGAGAATTCGTTTGGAAAATTTGATTCAAATTTGGTGAGTGGTTTGATCTTAAGCTTGAGAGTCTATGTTTGCTCAGAGAGGTCAAGTGGAATTGGTCTGATAGGTTTTTGAAAGTGTGATCTTAACATATGAACTAGATTCACTTTTCAACTGTCCATTTAATTAATTTGGAAAATTGTTTTGTAAGGTGGTAAAGTGGGCCTTGATACACGTTTACTTGGTCTAGCAAGGGGTGAAAAGAAATGGAATTGTTTCTGTTAGAATATCTTTGCTAGGAACACCCAAAGTGGCCTAGTGGTTAACTTTGGTCAAAATCACCATTTGCCTATTTGATTCTTATTTGATTTCTTTTTCTTTTGATTTTGTTTGTAAATGGCCTAGATGATGTAGTATTCACCTTTAAACCATTTCTCATCATTTGTAGCAATCAAACATGGCAAATTCAATCAATCATACACTAATGCAAATCACACATGTATTCATACAGATTTTTGGAATAAAAGTTTTGGTCAACCCTAAATTTGGGTGATTAGAACTTGATAATCTTGATTAGTATTTTTGGGGTGTTACAAACCTTCCCTCCTTAAACAAAATCTCGTCCCGAGATTTAAGAGAAACTCGGAACTAAAGAGATCCGGAAACTCAGTCCTAATGTAATCTTCTCGTTCCTAAGTAGCTTCATCTTCGGTATGGTTGCTCCATTGGATCTTGAGAAACTTGATACTCCGGGTTCTGGTGGTTCTGAAGGCTTATTCCAAAATACAAATTGGTACTTCACGATACGTCAGATCCTTGTTGATATCTATGGCTCAGTGATCGATGTTCTTGAACACTTCGGTCTTCTCCGGAACTTCTAAGCATTTGCAAAGTAACGAGATATGGAACACATCGTGGATGGCTCACATCTCCTCTAGCAGTTCCAGTTGATATGATACTTCTCCTCGGCAATTCAAAATCTTGAAGGGTCCAATATATCTGGGGGCTAACTTTCCTTTCAGTTGAAAGCGCTGCATTCCCTTCAAAGGCGACACTTTGAGATACACAACATCTCTGACATTGAAGGTCAGGTCTCTACGTCGCTTGTCAGCATAACTCTTTTGTCTGGATTGGGCGGTGTTGAGGTGCTCACGGACTTTGTGAACCTTCTCTTCGGCTTCTCGTAGGATGTCGGGTCCAAAAATCTGACTCTCTCCTACTTGTGACCAATTCAAAGGGGTACGGAACTTCCTTCCATACAGAAATTCAAATGGGGCCATTTGCAAACTGGCTTGATAACTGTTGTTGTATGAGAATTCTGCGAAAGGCAGACAATCTTCCCAATTTGATCCATACTCTAGAACACAAGCTCTCAACATATCTTCTAAGATTTGGTTGACTCTTTCAGTCTGTCCATCGGTCTGCGGGTGATAAGCTGTGCTGAAATTCAACTTGGTTCCTAATCCTTCTTAGACTTTCTGCCCAAACATGAGGTAAATTGGGTTCCTCGATCTGACACTATGGTCTTGGGGGTTCCATGCGAACTGACGATTCTAGCAATGTACAGCTCTACTAGCTTCGAACTCTGGTAGGTTGTCTTGACAGGTATAAAATGGGTTACCTTGGACAGTCTAACAACTATGACCTAAATAGAGTCATTTACCCTACTAGAAGTAGGCAAACTAGTGATAAAGTCCATTTCGACTGAATCCCATTTCCATTTTGGAATCTGCAATGGTTGCAACAGTCCTGCGGGTCTCTGATGTTCCGTTTTGACTCTCTGACAGATATCACAATTGGCTATGTAGCTTCCGATTTCTCTCTTCATCTTGTGCCACCAAAATTGCTCCTTCAAATCCTCATACATCTTCATTCCTCCGGCGTGGATAGAATAAAGAGTATCATGAGCTTCCTGCATGATAACTTGCTTCAGCTCTGAATCTGCTGGCACATAGATATGTCCTTTGTACCACAAAACTCCTTCTTTATCCTCGGTGAATCCAGGTACCTTTCCTGTACCGATACGATGTTTGATTCCATTGACACTTTCATTTCCCTTCTGGGCTTCCTTGATCTGACTGATCAAAGTGGGTTGTAGTTCAATGCTAGCTAAAAATCCTTTGCTAACTAGCTCTGTTCTAAACTTCTCCAACTCTTCATGCAGACTTGGCTGGGCTTCCTTAATCATGGTGTTTAATCTACATGGCAATCTACTAAGAGCATCCACTACCACATTGGCTTTGCCAGGGTGATAGTGAATGTCAAGGTCATAATCCTTGATTAAGTCTATCCATCTCCTTTGCCTCATATTCAGCTCCTTCTGGGTGAAAATATACTTCAGGCTCTTGTGATCCGAATAAATCTTACAGCGATTACCCATAAGGTAATGACGCCATGTTTTCAAGGCTAAAGCTACGACTGCTAGTTCAAGATCATGGGTAGGATAGTTTTAGTCATGCTGCTTTAGTTGTCTAGACAGATATGCTATGACTTTGCCTTCCTGCATCAACACACATCCGAGACCAATCTTGGATGCATCACAATACACATCAAAAGGCTTCTTGATATCTGGCATAATCAGAATTGGGGCTGAAATCAATCTCTTCTTGAGCTCTTGAAAACTTGCTTCACATTTCTTGGTCCATTCAAACTTCTTATCTTTCTTCAATAGTTGGGTCATCGGTCTGGCGATGCTCGAAAATCCTTCAACAAACTTGCGGTAATATCCCGCTAATCCTAGAAATGCATGGACTTGGGTTTGAGTGGTTGGGGCTTCCCATTCTTCAACATCTCTGATCTTGGCGGGATCAACAGCGACTCCTCCTGCCGACACAATATTTCCGAGGAATCCTACTTCCTTTAACCAGAATTCATATTTGCTAAAGTTGGCATACAACTGATGCTCTCTAAGGGTTTCAAGGATGGTTCTCAGATGTAGCTCATGGTCTTCTTTTGATTTTGAATAGATTAGAATATCGTCGATAAAACAACGACAAACTAATCCAGGAAGTTCATAAAAATCTTATTCATGAGATTCTGAAATAAGTAGGGGCATTGGTTAATCCAAAATACATGACCGTATACTCATACAATCCATATCTGTTGGTAAAGGTGGTCTTTGGAATATCCATTGCACGAATCTTGAGTTGATGATAACCAGTTCTAAGACCAATCTTAGAGAACACTCTGGCACCAGTCAACTGATCAAACAGATCCTCTATCTTGGGCAATGGGTACTTGTTCTTGATGGTGACATCATTCAGCTTATGGTAATCCATGCACAAACGGTTACCTCCATCTTTCTTATCCACAAACAGAACAGGCGATCTCCATGGCGATGCGCTTGGTTGAATCAGACCTTTCTCTAGCATAGCATCAAGTTGCTTCTTCAGCTCCACTAGTTTAGATGGGTTCACACTATAAGGTCTCTGAGCTATGGCTCCAGTTCTTGGAATTAGTTCAATAAAGAACTCGATATCCCGATCTGGGGGCATGTAACTACCTCGGTGAATTACGCTCTTAGTTACATGCCTGGATGAGCGAAAGTGGTTAAAATAGTACGGTGGAGCCCAGGGCCACTCACGGTAGACCTTTCGGCCGTCCTAACCACTTTCAGAACATCAGGACAAGAACGAGCGGCGTAATCGGCAGGCGAAGGGATCAACTACATACACAAGTGAGTATGTATGCAAGCCACATACAACAGTTCCCAGGGCCACTCCATCTAAAAGAAATAGAAATATTGCAATGCCATATGACAAGATTCAAATATCCTAGATAGAGATAATATTTTAGGATAGCTCCTCATACATCAAACATCAGAGTATCAGGCGGAAGCGGAAAACAAGATCCGAGTACGGATAAGAAGCAAATCGGCATAAGATGCCACATAAATAAACACATCCCGCAAACATATCTCACGGATCCCCGTTCCCGGAATCTCTACACCGAGTGATCGTTGCCAACATCATCTGTCTCCTCCACCCAGTATCCATCTTGCGGGTACACCTGTTCATCTGAATCAAACAATTTATCGTGTGAGACCCTAGGGGTACTCAGCAAGACTTTATGCCACTAAAGGGGACACAACCTGGGGTGACGCAATTGCAGCAAAAGATAATAGCTAACAAGTCTATAGATACTCGCTAACCATCCGCCTAACCAATGATAGACGGATGTCCGTTAATTAAGAACAACAGTTATAACAGTATAATTAACAGATACATCCTCCTCCGCGCTTACCAACGAGGAAGCGGACGAACAACCCCCATCCATTGGCAGTTTTATTAACCATTCCATGAGTATTGCACTATTTACTAGTCAGGTACTTAGTCAAATTAAAAGCGGTACTTTAATTAGACTTGTCTATGATCGAGAAACTATGCTCCAAGTCGTCCATAACCACGGACACGGCTTTCAAAAAGATTTACCCTGCAGGGGTGCACAAAAGGCAACACACACTCGATCAACCTCGGAAAAACCAAATCAAAACCCAACGAGGCATTCACGACAAAGCGATCACAGGATTCAGACATATTTCAGGGGGCCACCCCATTAAGCTACCCGCAACGAAGCTAGCTGACTCCGAGACGGACTCAAGGTTTGTGTGGACGGTGGTAAACGACTGGGAACCCGAAAATGTGACTAGGCTTGTCGATACAGCGGAAACGTGTCACGATCCAAAACAGTGCAGGTGCTCCACGCACAATCGTAAATAAACAGTAAACATGGCATAAGTACAGGATAGTAATAAAACCCCAAACTAATTGTGGCCCCAAGAAATAGAAATGAATCAAGCTCTGGCTCAGGGGGGTCCATAAGGCCTCCCGGATGTCGATAGTGCGAATAGTCAAGGAATAGTAATCAAGTACTCGGGGTCCTACGGGACACAAGTGAGCAGGAAAAACCAAATAGCAGATATTGCTCACCGGTGCCTCTTTCATTAGTTATCCCATTACTACTCAGGTTATGTTGTTTAGGTACCTCGTTATTCATCAGACACTCACATACCCTACACATGCTTTTCTACGACTCGCATGGCTCAAACAACTCCTGTAGTAATGGCTCATGGGATGGAGGAACAAGCTTGGGTAGGGTCTAAAAGTAAAGGCTATGCAGTACTTGGGATTCAATTTAATGCAATCGCGACTCAATGATGCAAGAATACGATAGAGGCAATAGGTACTATATGTATGCAAGCATGTGGTAGTGCTTGCCTGGCAGCTCAGTTGAAGCGAGAGATGGATCTGGGTAGAACTCCTGTGATTCCTGGTAATTCTCCCACTGGGCATCTATTCGAAGAAGAACCAAACAATCAAGGTCCAACATAAATAAAGTGCACAAGCATATGAATTAAAATGCGACAAGCAAACAAGCATGCCATGATGAATGATGCACAATTTACATGACATTAAAGTATCATGGCAAGGGTGAGGTGTGGGTGCAAGAATAAAGCATTTCATTAATTATTTAACCAATTTTTATTGCCATAAACAGTTTTGATTTTTAATAATGACATGACGCATGCTTCAGGTCAGAACAAAGGAATGCATAGATAGAACGGGCTCGTCGCGCTGATCGATTTAGACATATTATTTGTTGAATTCGGAGTTATAGAATTAAAGTTATTAATTTATTAAGAAAAGGGGATTTTATTGTAATTTTATTCATCTCGAAATTTTAAAGTGCTCAAATAATATTTTGAATGGCATATTTGAATTCCTCACATTTTTCTGATTCAAAAACATATATCATTTGTATTATTTTGATTTATAATTTAAAAGTTATTTAAAAACAGATTTAAATTTGAATTACACATTTTTGAATTTGTTTTATTAAAACAGATAAACGGAATCCTTTTTGCACTCAGCCAGACCCAGCCACAGTCACAGACAGGTGGGCCAGGCGCTGACTGGACGAACTGGCGCGGCGAAATCTTTTTACACCGCGGGGGGGCTAGCTGCAGTGACTGACGGGTGGGGCCGATCAAACCACGGGGCCACAGACGGGCGCGCTAGCAGGGGCCTGCCACGTGTGGGATCCGGGGGAGCGCGGGTTGAGAAACTCCAAACTGCGGGGGCTTTCTTGCAAATCTACACCGGGGCTGACTCGTGGGGTCGCTGGGGCTGCGAAGGACCTAGGTGTGATCGACAAAAGTTGCGTGGGGGGGGGGGGGATCGCGAAACGGTGCCCGTGCTCTGACTGATCCTGCCGTCTGTCTTCTGAACCACGGTGACAACCTGACGGCGGCGGCGTCTTTGGACGAGGAGGACGGCGCAACTACGGCGAGATAGTCTTCGCCGCAAAAACGAAAAAGACAGAGGGGATCTCCCGCTATGGATCTTGTTCAGGAAGGATCGTCGGCGGGGGACTGTACCGGGCGGAGGCCTTTGAGGAACAGAGGGGGAAACGCCGGGCTAGGTCTGTTCGTCGGCGGGCACCTCACCGACGGGGGTCAAAATCGGGCGGCGCTCGACACACAGAGGGGAGGAAAGACGGAAGAGGGTCGAGGGGGCGCTCACCTCATCTAATTCCTCGGGGAATCCGAGGATGGGACGGCCGGAGCGGAGGGGACGACAATGACAGGGAAGGATTCAGCTGGGCTGGACGAGGAGATAGCCGGGAGTAGCACTTGGCGGCGTGGGCTCCTTCCTAGCTAGGCGCTTCGACGTAGAGGAAGACGAGGACCCGATCCCGCGGCTCAACTCCTCCTGGGGCTGGTCATGGCGTCCTCGCGGTACGGAGTCGGTGGCGAGGAAGAAGAAGTGGGACATGGAATAGAACTAGGGTTTGAGGAGGACTCGCTTGGGGATAAGGAGGGAGGCTGGTGGGATGCGGTGTGACGAGGAAGACGGAGGTGGACGGGGACCTACCCGGCTGCCGCTTTCCGTCTGCTGCCGAGAGAGAGCGGGCGAGACGGCGTCAGTCGAGGAAGAAGAGGAACAGGGTGGCGTCGTTCTGAACGGCGAAGAGGTACGGGCCAGGTAGAAGGGAAGGGATGGCCCAGTAGGAAAGGAAGGGACGGGCCAGAGTGCTGCTGGGCTGCGACCAGGTAAGGAGGCTGCTGCTGGGCTCTCTCTTTGTTTTGTTTTGTTTTATTTATTTAATTAACTGTTTTGTCTTTGTTTTGTTGCAGTTTTAAACCAGCCCAAAAAAATAACCTTTTTGGAAGTTTTTGCTAATTTTGAGTAAAAGGGAAAAGAGAGGGCTATGGAGTGAGGTGAGGGCTTGGTGGTTGAGCACAAGTTGATGGTGAGGAAACAATACAAGAGAGAGAGGGGGATGGGGTTTATGGGAAAGGTCCCACTTGATCATACATGATGGAAAATGGTTTTGTTGGGAAAAGGGAATGGTGGAGAGAGGTAGAAAGGATCCCACAAAGAAAGATCCAATAAACAAAGAGAAAAACAAAGGAGCTAAAGGTGGTGATGATGGTTGCATGGCCCATGCAAAAATAATTGATTGCCATGTTTTATTCTTGTGAAAACAATAATATTATAACATGGCATGATTCCATGCATTACCAAAATGTGGAATAAAGGCCAAGCAAAATAAAAAGGAATTGAATCCAACCCAACCCACATGAGCTAAATTAGATGCCAAAGAAATAAAAGCCCATGGGTAATTTGGATGGTGGAATTATAAGGTGGTGGGAAAGAAAGGTGGTGGAGTGGAATAAAAGATATGCCCCCAACTCAACTTGGGCATCAAGCATTTATCAAGAACAAAATACAATGTATCAAGAGCCAAATACAATTAATGATGTGTATGTGAGAAGAACCAAATGGAAAAGGTTTTATATGATGCTCAAATGCAAGGTGGCATGATGGCATGAGCCTGACATAATTATGATGCAACAATTATATGTAGGAAGTAGCCATTATATTACTAGACCAAGTAGCATTACAATTGTTAGACAATTGGGGTGCTACAACTCTCCTCCACTAAACAGGAATCTCGCCCCGAGATTCTAGGAAGAAGAAGAAGACTCAAAGAGGGTAGGATACTTGGCACGGAGCTCATCTTCACATTCCCAAGTGGCTTCATCAACAGAATGGTGCGACCACTGCACCTTGCAGAACTTGATGGACTTGTTGCGAGTCCTTCTTTCTGCGACTTCAAGGATTTTTGTGGGGTGTTCTTGGTAAGACAGATCTTCTTGGAGATTGATGAGTTCATGGTCCACGGTCCTGCCGGGATCCTTGAAGCACTTCTTGAGTTGAGAGATATGGAAAACATCATGGACCTTGAGTTTTTCAGGGAGCTCAAGAGCATAAGCAACTTCTCCTCTTCTTCCACGAATTTTGAAAGGACCGATGTATCTAGGAGCCAGCTTTCCTTTGATACCAAAACGGTGCGTGCCTCTCATGGGAGTGACATGAAGGTAAACGAGATCACCAGGGACATACTCCATGTCCGTGTGCTTTCTGTCATAATTGCTCTTCTGGCGACTTTGAGCAATCTTCAGATTTTCAAGAATGATGTGAACCTTCTCCTCCGCTTGAGTTACAATGTCGGGGCCAAACAATATTCTTTCACCTGCGCCCGACCAACCAATCGGAGTTCTGCATTTGCGACCATAGAGAGCCTCAAATGGTGCCATCTTTAGACTTTTCTGGAAGCTGTTGTTGTAAGAGAATTCAGCATACGGAAGACATTCTTACCACTTCATGCCGAAAGAGATAACGCAAGCATGGAGCATATCTTCTAGAATCTGATTGATCCTTTCAACTTGTCCTTGCGACTGAGGGTGGTAAGCTGTGCTGAAGTTTAATTTTGTTCCCAAAGCATTTTGGAAACTTCCCCAGAATTTGGAAGTGAATATGCTTCCACGGTTTGAACTGATCTCAAGAGGAACCCCATACAAAGAGACAATTCTGTTGATATAGAGCTCCGCCAACTTAATTGCAGAAATTGTTTCCTTGACGGGAAAGAAGTGAGCTACTTTTGAGAGCCTGTCAATGACAACAAAGATTGCATTGTTGCCCTTCTGCGACCTTGGAAAACCAGTGATGAAGTCCATCTCTACTTTCTCCCATTTCCATTCCGGAGGTTTCAATGGCTGTAGAAGACTGGAAGGTTTCTGATGGACAGCTTTAACTCTGCGACAAACATCACGCTCCGAGACATACTTGGCACAATATCGTTTCAACCCAGGCCACCAATATTGTATTTTCAAGTCCATGTACATCTTAGTGCTACCAGGGTGGATAGAAAGAACAGAATCATGCGCCTCCTTGAGAACTTTCTCTCTTAAACCCGGGTAGTTCGGAACAAACATCCAGTGTTCAAAGAAAAGAGTGCCTTGGTCGTCGACGTGGAAAGACTCATACTTCGGAAGATGAATGTTGGAGATGATCTTTTTAGTGTAAGGATCACCAAGTTGAATGGAACGAACTTTTTCTTCCAAGAGAGGGGTTGCCAAAAGGTTCAGAAGATACCCTTGATCCACAATTACAAGGTTGAGCTTGCGGAACTCTTCGCACAAGAGAGGTTGTTGTTCTTCCACCATGAGGTTTTTGACATAAGCTTTTCGGCTGAGAGCATCGGCCATGACATTAGCTTTGCCCGGAGTGTAGTTGATGGTCAAATCGAAATCATTGATTGTTTCAATCCACCTCCTCTGACGAAGGTTGAGATCAGGCTGTGTGAAGATATACTTCAGACTCTTGTGATCAGAAAAGATCTCACAACGGTTGCCAAGCAAGTAATGCCTCCATACTTTCAAAGCAAAGACAACTGCTGCGAGTTCGAGGTCATGTGTAGGATAGTTGATCTCATGCGTCTTCAACTGACGAGAGGCATAAGAAACAACTTGTTTTTCTTGCATAAGGACCGCACCCAATCCTTGCAATGAGGCATCACAGAATATCTGGAAAGGCTTTTATGTATCTGGAGGAACCAAGACTGGTGTGGAAGTGAGCTTCTCTTTGAGTGTTTCAAAGCTTGCTTGACATGTAGGAGTCCAAAGGTATTTCTAGCCTTTCTTGAGGAGATCGGTAAGAGGCTTCACAATCTTTGAGAAGTTTTGAACGAAGCGATGGCAGTAACTGGCCAAACCAAGGAAACTCCGGACTTCTTTGACATTTATGGGTGGAAGCCAGTCCATAATTGTCTTAATAGTTTCTAGGTTGACGGCAATGCCCTTGGCAGAGATGACGTGACCAAGGTAGGTGACTTGAGGCAGTCAAAACTCACACTTGGAGAACTTTGCATACAGGAGGTTCTCGCGAAGCTTGTTTAGGACACACCGAAGGTGTTCTTCATGTTCTTCCTTTGACTTAGAATAGACTAGAATGTCATCCAGATAGACCACAATGAACTTATCAAGATACTCCATGAAAACCGAGTTCATAAGCCTCGAGAAGGTGGTAGGTGCGTTGGTGAGACCGAAAGACATGACCGTGTACTCATACAGACCATAGCGAGTGGTGAAAGCTATTTTAGGAACATCTTCCTTGCGAATCTTGATTTGATGATAACCACTTCTCAAATCAAGCTTAGAGAATACCACAGCTCCAGCTAGCTGATCGAAGAGATCATTAATCCGCGGAAGGGGATATTTATTCTTGATTTTTTTAGCATTGAGTGCCCGATAGTCAACACAAAGTCTATCAGTCTTGTCTCGCTTCTTCACAAAGATGGTTGGACTACCCCAAGAAGAAGTACTGTGCTGAATGAAACCCAACTTCTCTTGTTCATCAAGCTGTCGCTTGAGTTCAGCCAACTCAGCAGGACCCATTTTATAAGGCCGCTTGGAGATAGGAGCGGTACTAGGTTCAAGTTTAATAACAAACTCAACCTCATGATCCGGAGGCATACCTGGCAACTCTTCAGGAAAAACATCTAGGAACTCACAGACCACCCGAACACTCTAAATACTTTCCATAGCATCATCATTCAGAGCCGCCAAAGAGTAAAGCTGAATTGCAGGAGTCAGACTTGGAGAATAGACTATATGGCCTTCAGGAATTTTCAGAGAAACCGTACGTTCAGCACAATCAATCATGGCTGCATTTGCTGTGAACCAATCCATGCCCAAGATAACATCAATATCAGAATTGCCCAGAATAATTAAGGAAGCCGGAAACGAAGAGCCACCAATCTCAATTTGATTGCCATGGCTGATATGAGCAGCCCTCATGTTTGACCTAGGAGATTGTACCACAAGACGATGCAATAAAGGAACCATAGCCAGATCATGCTCATGCGCAAACTTGTGAGAAACAAAAGAATGCGAAGCACCAGAATCAAACAAAACTCATGCAGGGACTCAGTTAATAGGAAGCATACCCATCACAACTCTAGGTGCATGCTCGGCTTGAGCGGCGTTGACACAGTTGGCACGAGCAACCGTAGACCCAGGCTTAGTGTTGATGTTGAGAGCCTGAGGTGGAGGTGCATGAACCATAGGAGAACTTGCCGCAGGTCTTGGAGGTGGTGGTGGAAGAGCTTTGTTGTTCATTGGACAATTCTAGTGCTGATGTCCAGTGTTTCCACAAGTATAGCAAGCACCAGGTGGACGTGGAGCAACGTAGCCAGGGACTCCGCCTGGCGCTCCAGGGTAGTTGTGGTTGTAGCCCCTAGGAGCCGCAATGAAGGAGTTTGGTGGCCTTGCCGCATAGCTTGACGGTCTTGGTGGAGCAGGGAGCGACGGTGGGGTGTTAGGAACCCAGACACGACGCTTAGAAGGAGCTGTCATAGCTGAAGAGCTTGCTGCATCGCTGCTGTGTTTCTTTGACTCCTCAAACACTTGCCTACTTGCTTCTTCCTGCAGAGTTGTGTGTTGGAGTTCCAGAAAAGACCCCAACCTTGCATGAGTCATTGCATATTTAATTGAAGCATCGAGCCCTTGCCTAAACCTCTTTTGCTTCTTCTTGTCATCAGAGATCTCATCGCCACCATACCGAGAAAGGTTCATGAAGTTCCTGATATAGGTATTGACATTGTCAGTGCCCTGCTTGAGGTTGAGAAACACTTCCTTCATCCTTTCCATGACAATTTTTGACAGATATTGCTCTTTGAAAGCCACAGTGAATTGCTCCCAAGTAGGCTGAAAACCAGAGAGGTCTGCCTTGAGGTAATTTTCCCACCACAGAGCTGCATCTCCCTTCAGAAGGTGAGTAGCACATTTGACCCATTCCTGATCAGGAACATCCGCAGTCATCAATAACCTTGATATTTCATGCAGCCAGTCATCCGCATCAAGTGGCTGATCAGACACCTCAAATTGGCGTGGGTTCAACTTGAGAAAACTCTTGATGTCTCCATGCTTGGGAGGTGGAGGTAGCGGAACAAACTCATTCCTCCTCACGCTTTCTTCGAAGCGCTGCTGGTTCTGCTGCATTGTTCCCAAGGCATTTGCAATACTTGCCAAAGCAGCCCCCAGTTCAGGTGGTATGTCCTCCTCAGAACGGCGTGGTGGTGCCATCCTGTGATTGATATAAAACACAAGTCAGTACTATGATGGAGAATGATAATAATCCAAAATAGTACCAAAATGGAATTAACCAAGATTAAAGGATACAATTCACTGAGATGATATTAAAATATCAACAAAGTTCAAAGCACCTAGAAGATATTAAGCATATCGCACACGGCTGAACAAGGAGTGTGGTACACAAACTAACAAAGAAAAAATTTCCGCAAATTTCGGCATTACAATACCACTATATGCGCAAAACCACTTAACGAATCAAGATTAGTAACTCTACTAATTCAATATACAAGAGTGAATGATAAAAGTAGTGGTATGGTTGCAACTCCATCCCGCACTCAAATCATTACTCCGCACATGAACAAGTAAAACACCTATCCCAACACCTTCTTCTTAAGATGAACCTAAAGATTGGTAACTACGAAAAAGAACACCCCAACAAGATAACATCGGATAACAAAGAGTAAGATAGATCGCATCGGTATACAACGAATCAGATAGATCACGTCAGTTTACAAAGGCTTGTCGGTATGGAATGTACCAACAGTTGATAACCAAAAGGCAGATAGTGATAACATTTGGATGCAACAGATAGACAAGGAATTCACACACGCACACACACACACATACAACCTATGGTACTACGGAACCCAGAACACGTGAATCCTAGTTTGAATTTTTAGAAGAGGATTGAAAACGTTACACTTCCTTACCAAAAAAAGGGTGGGTGGGTGGGTAAGAAGAAAAATGGAAGCAGTCCTACTCTCACATTTGTTTCTCCCTAGTATACATAGCTACCAAAAATATTTGCTAGACTGACAACGACCATTTTGGCTGAGACCCTGAAGGGCGGGATGGCTCTGATACCAATTGTAACTACCTCGGTAAATTACGCTCTTAGTTACATGCCTGGATGAGCGAAAGTGGTTAAAATAGTAAGGCGGGGCCTAGGGCCACTCACGGTAGATCTTTCGGCCGTCCTAACCACTTTCAGAACATCGGGACAAGAACGAGCGGCGTAATCGGTAGGCAAAGGGATCAAATACATACACAAGTGAGTATGTATGCAAGCCACATACAACAGTTCCCAGAGCCACTCCATCTAAAAGAAATAGAAATATTGCAACGCCATATGGCAAGATTCAAATATCCTAGATAGAGATAATATTTTAGGATAGCTCCTCATACATCAAACATCAGAGTATCAGGCAGAAGCGGAAAACAAGATCCGAGTACGGATAAGAAGCAAATCGGCATAAGATGCCACATAAATAAACACATCCCGCCCACAGATCTCACGGATCCTCGTTCCCGGAATCTCTACACCGAGTGATCGTTGCCAACATCATCTGTCTCCTCCACCCAGTATCCATCTTGCAGGTACACCTATTCATCTGAATCAAACAATTTATCGTGTGAGACCCTAGGGGTACTCAGTAAGACTTTATGCCACTAAAGGGCACACACAACCTGGGGCGACGCAATTGCAGCAAAAGATAATAGCTAACAAGTCTATTGATACTCGCTAACCATCCGCCTAACCAATGATAGACGGATGTTCGTTAATTAAGAACAACAGTTATAACAGTATAATTAACAGATCCATCCTCCTCCTCGCTTACCAACGAGGAAGCGGACGAACAACCCCCATCCATTGGCAGTTTTATTAACCATTCCATGAGTATTGCACTATTTACTAGTCAGGTACTTAGTCAAATTAAAAGCGGTACTTTAATTAGACTTGTCTATGATCTAGAAACTGTGCTCTAAGTCGTCCATAACCCCGGACATGGCTTTCAGAAAGATTTACCCTCTAGGGGTGCACAAATAGCAACACACACTCGATCAACCTCGAAAAAACCAAATCAAAACCCAACGAGGCATTCACGACAAAGCGATCACAGGATTCAGACATATTTCAGGGGGCCACCCCATTAAGCTACCCGCAACGAAGCTAGCTGACTCCGAGACGGACTCAAGGTTTGTGTGGACGGTGGTAAACGACTGGGAACCCGAAAATGTGACTGGGCTTGTCGATACAGCGGAAACGTGTCACGATCCAAAACAGTGCAGGTGCTCCACGCACAATCGTAAATAAACAGTAAACATGGCATAAGTACAGGATAGTAATAAAACCCCAAACTAATTGTGGCCCCAAGAAATAGAAATGAATCAAGCTCTGGCTCAGGGGGGTCCATAAGGCCTCCCGGATGTCGATAGTGCGAATAGTCAAGGAATAGTAATCAAGTACTCGGGGTCCTACGGGACACAAGTGAGCAGGAAAAACCAAATAGCAGATATTGCTCACCGGTGCCTCTTTCATTAGTTATCCCATTACTACTCAGGTTATGTTGTTTAGGTACCTCGTTATTCATCAGACACTCACATACCCTACACATGCTTTTCTACGACTCGCATGGCTCAAACAACTCCTGTAGTAATGGCTCATGGGATGGAGGAACAAGCTTGGGTAGGGTCTAAAAGTAAAGGCTATGCAGTACTTGGGATTCAATTTAATGCAATCGCGACTCAATGATGCAAGAATACGATAGAGGCAATAGGTACTATATGTATGCAAGCATGTGGTAGTGCTTGCCTGGCAGCTCAGTTGAAGCGAGAGATGGATCTGGGTAGAACTCCTGTGATTCCTGGTAATTCTCCCACTGGGCATCTATTCGAAGAAGAACCAAACAATCAAGGTCCAACATAAATAAAGTGCAGAAGCATATGAATTAAAATGCGACAAGCAAACAAGCATGCCATGATGAATGATGCACAATTTACATGGCATTAAAGTATCATGGCAAGGGTGAGGTGTGGGTGCAAGAATAAAGCATTTCATTAATTATTTAACCAAGTTTTATTGCCATAAACAGTTCTGATTTTTAATAATGACATGATGCATGCTTCAGTTCAGAACAAGGAATGTATAGATAGAACGGGCTCGTCGCGCTGATCGATTTAGACATATTATTTGTTGAATTCGGAGTTATAGAATTAAAGTTATTAATTTATTAAGAAAAGGGCATTTTATTGTAATTTTTATTCATCTCGAAATTTTAAAGTGCTCAAATAATATTTTGAATGGCATATTTGAATTCCTCACATTTTTCTGATTCAAAAACATATATCATTTGTATTATTTGGATTTATAATTTAAAAGTTATTTAAAAACAGATTTAAATTTGAATTAAACATTTTTGAATTTGTTTTATTAAAACTGATAAACGGAATCCTTTTTGCACTCAGCCAGACCCAGCCACAGTCACAGATAGGTGGGCCAGGCGCTGACTAGACGAACTGGCGCGGCGAAATCTTTTTACACCTTGGGGGGGCTAGCTGAAGTGACTGACGGGTGGGGCCGATCAAACCGTGGGGCCACACACGGGCGCGCCGGCAGGGGCCTGCCACGTGTTGGATCCGGGGGAGCGCGGGTTGAGAAACTCCAAACTGCGGGGGCTTTCTTGCAAATCTACACCGGGGCTGACTCGTGGGGTCGCTGGGGCTGTGAAGGACCTAGGCGTGGTCGACAAAAGTTGCGGGGGGGGGGGGGGGGGGGGAGGGGGGGGGGGGGGTGTTTCGCGAAACGGCGCCCGTGCTCTGGCTGAACCTACCGTCTGTCTTCTGAACCGCGGTGACAACCTGACAGCGGCGGCGGCTTCAGACGAGGACGACGGCGCAACCACGGCGAGATAGTCTTCGCCGCAAAAACGAAAAAGACAGAGGGGATCTCCCGCTACGGATCTTGTTTAGGAAGGATCGTCGGCGGGGGACTGTACCGGGCGGAGGCCTTTGAGGAAGAGAGGGGGAAACGCCGGCCTAGGTCTGTTCGTCGGCGGGCACCTCACCAGCGGGGGTCAAAATCGGGCGGCGCTCGACACGCAGAGGGGAGGAAAGACGGAAGAGGGTCGAGGGGGGCGCTCACCTCATCTAATTCCCCAGGGAATCCGAGGATGGGACGACCAGAGCGGAGGGGACGACAATGACATGGGAGGATTCAGCTGGGCTGGACGAGGAGCTAGCCGGGAGTAGCACTTGGCGGCGTGGGCTCCTTCCTAGCGAGGCGCTTCGACACAGAGGAAGACGAGGACCCGATCCCGTGGCTCAACTCCTCCTGGGGCTGGTCATGGCGTCCTCGCGGTACGGAGTCGGTGGCCAGGAAGAAGAAGTGGGATGGGGAATAGAACTAGGGTTTGAGGAGGACTCGCTTGGGGATAAGGAGGGAGGCTGGTGGGATGCGGTGTGACGAGGAAGACGGAGGTGGACGGGGACCTGCCCTGCTGCCGCTTTCCGTCTACTGCCGAGAGAGAGCGGGTGAGACGGCGTCAGTCGAGGAAGAAGAGGAACAGGGTGGCGTCGTTCTGAACGGCGAAGAGGTACGGGCCAGGTAGAAGGGAAGGGACGGCCCAGGAGGAAAGGAAGGGACGAGCCGGAGTGCTGCTGGGCTGCGACCAGGTAAGGAGGCTGCTGCTGGGCTCTCTCTTTGTTTTTTTTCTTTTATTTATTTAATTAACTGTTTTGTCTTTGTTTTGTTGCAGTTTTAAACCAGCCCAAAAAAATAACCTTTTTGGAAGTTTTTGCTAATTTTGAGTAAAAGGGAAAAGAGAGGGCTATGGAGTGAGGTGAGGGCTTGGTGGTTGAGCACAAGTTGATGGTGAGGAAACAATACAAGAGAGAGAGAGAGGGGGATGGGGTTTATGGGAAAGGTCCCACTTGATCATGCATGATGGAAAATGGTTTTGTTGGGAAAAGGGAATGGTGGAGAGAGGTAGAAAAGATCCCACAAAGAAAGATCCACTAAACAAAGAGAAAAACAAAGGAGCTAAAGGTGGTGATGATGGTTGCATGGCCCATGCAAAAATAATTGATTGCCATGCTTTATTCTTGTGAAAACAATAATATTATAACATGGCATGATTCCATGCATTACCAAAATATGGAATAAAGGCCAAGCAAAAGAAAAAGGAATTGAATCCAACCCAACCCACATGAGCTAAATTATATGCCAAAGAAATAAAAGCCCATGGGTAATTTGGATTGTGGAATTATAAGGTGGTGGGAAAGAAAGGTGGTGGAGTGGAATAAAAGATATGCCCCCAACTCAACTTGGGCATCAAGCATTTATCAAGAACCAAATACAATGTATCAAGAGCCAAATACAATTAATGATGTGTGATGCTCCAGAATAAAACAACACTCTTGTAAGTACCGAGTTAATAGAAAACATACCCAGCACGACATCAGGCGCTTCCTGAGCTTCTTCAGCATTCATGTGGAATAGACGGCCGTTGCAGTTGAGCGAATTCCCTGGGGCAAATCTCCTTCCAGGCTGAACACGGCGCTGCTGCTGAGCTGGGGCATTCACATTGGGGGTTGATGCAATCTTCTTGGGGAACTCATTGGAGTAGTGACCCTTGACTCCACATTCAAAGCAAGTAATCTGGGACTTGTCTTTGGATGCAACAGGCACAACATTGCTTCCAGTCCTTGGGGGAGTATTGTTTTTGTTGTTGTTGTTGTTGTTGTTGGACTTGGGCAGTGCACGGTTGAAATTGTTGGAGTTGCCGGGGTTGTTGTTGTGGTTTCCTCCGGTCTTCAGGTTTCCTCCGCTACAATTGTGGTAGCTTGGACGGGACATTGGGGGTCTGTTGTTTCTTGGGGCATATCCTGCAGACGGGTTGGGGCGATACTTCTAGGTATTGTGGGACCTAGGCTGGTGCATCATCCTGTCCTTGCGGTTGTCATTGGCTTGGTTGATCTTCCCTTCCATCTGGATGGCAGAGTCTACAAGTTCTTCTAGATCTCAAAACGAATGTTGACTAACACAGTGTGCATTTCATCGTGCAGTCCATTCAGGAACCTTTCCTTCTTCTTGGCTTCAGTGTTGATCTCATCAGGGGCATATCTAGCTAGCGACAGAAATTTGTCACCGAATTCAACTACTGTCATCCTTCCTTGCTTCAGTTCCCTAAATTCATCTCTCATTCTAGTTACCAAACCTTGTGGCACATGGCTGCGACTGAACTTGATCTTGAATGCTTCCCAAGTCATCATCTGACTATCATTCATGGTACGGGTGCTATTCCACCATGCTCATGTATCTCCTAGATAGTGGGTGGCAAACAATACCTTCTCATTGGCTTCAACTCCTGCGACCTCCAGATTGTTCTCCATGGTTTGCAGCCAGTCATCAGCATCTAAGGGATCCTCAGATTTGTTGAAGATAGGGGGATTGGTATTCAGAAAGTTCTTAATCTTGGATCCATGGTGCTCCTGATTTCCATGGCCTTGATTATTGTGGGCCATCTGAGCTATCTGTTGAAGAGAGGCTAGGTTGGCGTGGCATTCGGCTCTACTAGCTTCACGGTCAGAAACTAGCATTTGCAGAATCTGCAACATCGGTCATGCGATGAGCTGCTTCCTCCGGGGTTTCCACGAGTCATCTAAAGATTGAGATAGATAATGAGATAAGAGGGAAATTTCTAAGGTTCATGGTTTTGTTTTCAAAAGCTTTAAGCTTTGAGTTTGACTCAGGTTTTGCAAACTAATAACTTCTTCTCATTCATTCAAAGCACACAATACAAACACACACCACACACAAATAGAAAACAGATGGTTTTAAGAACCATTCTATGAAACTACGATACAATGGGACCAATACAACTCACTCCTACGATAGTTATCAAGTGCATCTACTCATCCTCAATGATGTCGGAATCATCATCATCGATGTAGAAATCCATGGCATCATCCTCCAGGTAGTCATTGTCATCACTGAGGTAAGAGTAAAGATCTCCCAGGATATCTGCACCTTCCTCCTCCTTTGCTTCAAGCTAGACTTCCTGTTCACGGATGGTATTCTCGAGAGCGGCCACCTTCTTGCGAAGACGATCAATGGTGCGATCCTTCTTGTCACGCTCACGACGAATTGATTGTCGCTCCTTGGAGAGAATGGAGAGAGTGTGGTCCTTCTTGACGGCAATGGCAAGGTTATGGTTGGCGTAGGCTCGAGCGTTGTCCAACTCCTTCTGCCTATCATACAACATGAACTCAAGATTTTCCACCTGGCACTTCACTCCGGGTGACTTGGCATCTCCAATGGCATTCCCATAGAATCACGCCTTGTGAAGTGAGCAAAGCGAGTCCCTGGATCAAGTTGATGTTTTGCCCACACAGATGGGCAAGAGCTTCATGCTTAGCCCTAACTAATCCATCTAGCCAGTTGTTCTCTCGCAAGGTGAATTGGATCTTCTCAGAAGTAGGTGCTTCCATTCTGCCTCTGAGATCTGCAACTATCAGCCATTGTAGATCTCCTCCTACGTGATCGTTGAGTTGTGCCCCGAAGAATTCCGGATTCGGGCGCTCAAGATACTCAAACAGTGCATCTAGATCCCTCTCAAAGATCAGCTGGCCTCCGTTGCCCGACTGGTAGAACTTGCAATACTAGACTTCCATCTATAAGAATTTAGGATGAGTAAGTTAGTGAGGTGATCAAGTGTGTCAAATTTTATGTAGGAATGTAAGAATTTTGACGAACATGATTTTTTTGAAAGAATCAAGGATAAGAGTGGGAATGGGTTTTCATAAATACTCACTTCTTTTGTTTTGAAACTAAGTTTTTGTTCAGACATCCATTCTAACTAGGGTCTCCTATCGTCAGGATGGCTCTGATACGAACTTGTCAACACCCGGATTTTTAATACCAGATGCCTGTTATGCCATACATCGCAAACCAAGGATTACCATTTTTGTGAGACATAACAGATTGGATATCACAGAACATCATCCATTACAAACCATAATAAGGTCTTACCCAAATAAGGGATCTCATGATCCAGTTTTAATACAAACAAGCAGCGGAATAATAAGCGTAGTAGTGGGCTCCATCTTCACGGTCACATGCAATGCTGACGATGGGAGATGATCCTAGTTGTCGTAGACCTCCTGCTGTCCATCATCCTGATAGTCCTCCTCATAGTCTGGCCACGGGAATAGCCAGGGACAAAGCCATGAGTACTCTTTAAGTACTCGCAAAATATCACTAACAAGTAAGGTAGTTCTAGTAGGAATCCTAAGCTCTAAGTTTATTTGGAAAAAGCCAGATTTATCTAAGCTAAGTTTAGAAGTAAAGAAAACTAAATTAATATTCTAAATCACTTAAGTGGGAACCTAGTTTTCATATTCACAACCCTGTTGTGGTCAAGTCAAAGTCATAGTTCACTTCACAAGTCATTTTGAAAACATCTGATGACGGAACAATATGGCCACTCCAACTGTCCATGACCACGGACACGGCTATTCGAATAGTTTGACACTCTGTAGAGGTGGTACACTTTCACCACAAAATTCGATACATCCGTCAGGGATAACCCTGAATCATCATACTTAGTATGTGGATAATCAATCATAACCTTTTGATTACACACTCTAGTATAGGCACCTCACCTATGAGCTTGGCCTCCTAGCCATGACCATCTACCATCCTGGGCACTGCATAGGTGGACAATTCACACTCACGAGGTAGCCTCAGCTCAAACCTCTTCCATGAGGGAACCCATACTAATGCATATAAACTTCCGGCTAAGCCTTACCCAATTCAGGTATTGTGGTTGTACGGTAAAATTGGAATGGTATCGCATACGAACCCAACCATCGGTTTTTATAAAAGGGCTAAGGCTCATGCCTCAACATTTTCATCATCAAATCCATTTGTGTTTCTCAACACATGTCAAAACATCTCAATAGAATGACTCATCATTCCAAGGTTTTCATAATCATTTTCACCAAGTATTCTTATATAAAGTGATCAAGTTTTATGCTTAGCACTAGCCACTAAGTTAAGAGTGTTCACTAATGAGGGGTGCTAATCTTCAATCTCATGCCATAGAATGACATCTAGTATAGGCCGAGTTTTATACTCTTTATGCTATCTATACTACTTTTCCAAGTACTCACAAAGCACTAGCTAAAAATAAAGAACTTTGGTAAAGTAAAAAGAATAAAGCTTGCAAGTAAAACTTGGGATGGGTATAAATCAAGGTATATAACTAAAGCATGCCTAATGCATTTTTCTTAAGTTATCAAGTGGGCAAGTGTTAACTTGCATAGTTCTAGCTTGCCAATAATAGCTTGCATAGTTAAGAAACTTGCAAGTGTTATCTTGCCTTGAGTAGAGTAGTGGTTGAAGCTTTCCATCTCTTCTTCTGGGTAGAACTCCTCCTCCTCATAGCTTGGGTCGGTACTATCATCTATAAAGGAATACGGGGTACACAATCACCAAACAATACTTAAGTAATTCTATTCAGCACACTAAGGCTCACACTTGATGATCTAGCATCATCAAAATCATCACATGAAATAAAGAACTAGTTTTATTTATCTTATTTAGTTTATTTTAGAAAAGTAATTTCTACTCATTGAAATTAATTAAGATTTAATATTCTCCAATAAAATATGGGATCATGTGGACACATGTCATCACCACATATTCTAATACATAGGAATGTGATTTAAAGTGTTGATCATATTTTATAATGTTTAAGATTATTATTTAATAGATTTAAAGTGACTAGAAATGCCCTAATAGCATTCTTTTGGTACTAGTACAATTTCACTGCACGTAAACCTAAATATTTTTACATATTCAGATAGATATTGTCAAATGTGATTTTTGAGAGTTGGAATCAGCTCAAAAGCTATTATGGTTGATTTTTGAAAAATGTTTGAAGTTGCAAAAGTCTCTGACTTAGTATTTTTACTAAAGATTATCTCTAACTACAAATGATTTAAATCCAACAGGCTTGGATAGATAATTTAAATATCTTTCTAGCAAAATTTGATTCATGCAATTTGGTTCAGTGAAACTCTCTGAGTTGATTTTTGAATCTATGGACAAAATCTAGTTTAAACGAAAATGGAAAATCAATATTTGAATTCCCTGGGCTGCGCGAGAAAGCTAAACGGGCTGGCCCAACAGCACTGCACAGCGCAACGGGCTGCTGATAGATGGGGTCCACCAGTTAGTGGGACTATCTAAACGAAACGGTATCTACAAATCTGAGTCGTGCGATCTAATTCTAATCTAACGGCTGAGAGTCTTCGTTGACGACAAACTACTCCGGCGAGGAACTAAACCTAACGCGGCGGTGGGGGTCCGGCGAGGCTCACCTCGGCTCCAGCTAGGGTCAGCGATGGGGGCGATCTACATGGTAGACAATGGCGGTTCGAGGCGCGGTCACTGTAGGTCTTGGGGTGGTCGAAATCGACGGCGCCCTTCTCCTCTAGCAGCGGCGAGCTCCGGCCAAATTCTGATGAGAGAGAGCTCGCCTTGCTCCGGGAAGAAGTGGGGGAGGATTAGTGAGGAGTGGTGAGGTTGTTGGTGTGGAGAAATGAGGCAGGGGAGTCCTCCATTTATACTACGGCGAGGGGACCGAACATGTGGGTGCGAGCTTGTCGGTGGCGACGCTACAGGCGGCTAGCGGCATGGCTGAGGCTAGGGGATGGTGCTATCTTCCCTGGCAATCGTTGCTGGCTCAAAGGCGAGGAGTGGGGTGGTGTGGTTTGGTCTGGAGCGTGTGGCCCTCTGCACAGAGGCAAAGGTGTTTGTGACGGCGTGCGGGAGCTGCGGGTCACGCGACGGCGAAAGGGGGTGTCTACGGGGTTGTCGTGATCATGGTGAGCGTGAGCGTGCACGACGAGGGCAAGGCGCGGCCTGGGCGAGACGGTCGGCTACGACGAGCTGGCACGCTCTGGACATGGCACAGAGAAATAGGGTGCGGCGGTGCTAGGGTGGGCCAGGGCTCTTCTCTGGTGGAGGCTTGGACAGGGGGTGGCGATGGAGTGCGCGTCGTTGACAAGGGAGGCGATGCTCCTGGCACGCTGTCCACTATCGGTCGGCGATGACCAAAAATGGGCGGCGCTCCACTGTGCACCACGGCTAAGAGGGGCTTGGTCTAGGTGCTAGCTAGGCTCAGGGGAGACAAGGGAGTGAAGAGGGGACCAAATAGTCGAGGATTACTGTGGAAACAGTGAAGTTAGGCAGTAGATTAATTTGTGTAATTAAGGTGTTTGATGAAATGGCCACAAGGGAGTTAGTTTGAAAATTTTGATTCAAATTTGGTGAGTGGTTTGATCTTAAGCTTTAGAGTCTATGTTTGCTTGGAGAGTTCAAGTGGAATTGGTTTGATAGGTTATTAAAAAAGTGGGATCTTACCATATGAACTAGATTCACTTTTCAACTGTCCATTTAATTAATTTGGAAAATGTTTTTGTAAGGTGGTAAAGTGGGCCTTGATACACTTTTACTTGGTCTAGTAAGGGGTGAAAAGAAATGGAATTGTTTTTGTTAGAATTTCTTTGCTAGGAACACCCAAAGTGGCCTAGTGGTTAAGTTTGGTCAAATGACCATTTACCTATTAGATTCTTATTTGATTTTTTTTCTTCTTTTGATTTTGTTTGTAAATGGCCTAGATGATGTAGTATTCACCTTTAAACCATTTCTCATCATTTGTAGCAATAAAACATGGCAAATTCAATCAATCATACACTAATGAAAATCACACATGTATTCATATAGATTTTTGGATTAAAACTTTTTGTTAACCCTAAATTTGGGTGATTAGAACTTGATAATCTTGATTAGTATTTTTGGGGTGTTACAAGTTCTGGCTAATTATGGGTTGCTCGCCTACACATATATTTATAAGATTATAATTGTTACATTTATCATTTTTCCACCTGGCACAGTCACTATCACCATGAACTCAATATCCCCGCGCCTTCTTTTGCCATCCGCAGGAAACAGCAAACAACCAAGTCATTCTTTACATTTATGCTTTATATTTCTGAAGTTTACATTTTAGTTCTATTTAAATACATCTCATTTAATCAAAACCCCATTCTTATTTCAACACTTGCAGTCAATTCACTCGAAGACCTGTGACAAATTCGGGTGTGACAGAGACTTCACCCATAAACACTTAACTTTGGGCTCCCTGTGGGATTGATATCTATGCTTGGAAACTAGGTACAAACGATCTGTGCACTTGCAGACATCAAGCTATTTTCTGGCGCTATTGCCGGGGAGCAAAGCGCTAAGTGTTTGTCTTTTGACATTTCAGGTGTTGCTACTACAAAATGTTCTCCCTAGGAGACAAAGGGTCTACACGCTCTGGTAGCACCTATCTACCAGATTATATTGAGGGCGTGCCTGCTCAAAGGCGCGAAGAGATTATTGAAAAACTTTTAAGATCAAATAAAGTTAAAGTTGAAAACCTGAGTGATATTATGAAATCATGTCTATTTACAGGATAACTCCTATGCAACCTGAGAAAACTCTTAGGGAATATAGTGCTGCAAGTTCTGAATTTCTTAAAAAACCAATAGAGTTCCCTATTCCTAGAGTTAGAGAATATCAATTTGATGGTGGAGTTATTAAAAAATTAGGAAAAAGCTTTCAATGGAGGGGAAGATGAAGACCCAGGAAGACACATCAGAGAGTTCGAAAATGTGATAACATCGCTTGGACTAAAAGGTTTGCCAAGAGACTTTTCTCGTCTGAAATTATTCTGTTGGTCTCTTAAAGGTAAAGCTCTAGACTGGTTATATTCTCTCCCTCGCCATTACATTAAATGTTGGGAAAACTGCATTGTTAAATACATAAACAGGTTTAATCCTTTTAAAAAGATAACTGAACTAAGAAAGAACATAGGAAACTTTAGTCAGAACGTGGGAGAAAACTACCCACAAGCTTGGGAAAGATTCTTTGGAATGATAAATAATATTCCTAATCATGTCTATTCTGAATCAACTATTTGCCATTTATTTTACCACGGTCTTAATACTCAATATAGAGAATTTCTTAACTTCTCCGCACAAGGATCAATAAATACTTTAACTATTAAAGAATGTTTGGAATTGATATCTACTAGGCCTAACAATGATTCTTTATATACTCCTGATTTTTGTACTAAGCCGAAAAAGGGTTACTTCGGATAACTCCTGATCTTATGCCTGAGGTACGCAAAACAATGAAAGAAAAAGGTATAATGTTTGAGCTTGTTAAGGAAAACAAAGTAGATTTATTACAAGATTTAACTGAAGAAGATGAAACTAGAATTGTTTTTCAAGAATTAAAACATCGACAAGTGAAATCTCATAATAACTTGCATAAGAATTTCCAAAAACATAAAAAGATTTTGGCGGAACTCACAGAAAATTATGATGAGATTGGCCAAGAAATAGAATTATTTCACAAGTATCTTAGTATGATTGAATCCCAGTGTGAACAAATAGCATCTAGTTATCAAATTTTTCTTCGCGATGATAAAGATATTCCTGTTTCTACTAATGTTATCACAAGAAGGGGTGTAGTTGTTACAGGACCCTTAGGACCACTGGAATATGAAGCTGAAAAAGATCAAAAGGAAAAAGCCTTGCTCGAAGCAAGCCAAGAAGATGATACATTGGTGGATCCTCAAGATGAAACTGAAACACAAGATCAAACCAAGGAGGACCAAAATGATGCACTGGATGACCATTATGACTCTGATGCAGAGATGGTTGATCCAAGAGAAGATAAAGAAATAAGTAAGGAAGATGAAGTTGTTGTAGTAGGAAAGAAGAAAAGCAATAAGCAATAACAAAATAAAGCAACGAAAGAGCTTGACCCCCCCCCACAAAAGGTAAAAGAAAAGAGTAATTTAGGTGAGAAAAAGCTTCCTTATCTAGACTGAAAAAAGAAAGTATTAGATCAGGTAATTTATAATTCTTTTACAAAGGCACTTAGTGACCTTCATCTGGAAATTCCATTTGCAGATGCAATCAAAGTTCCTACTTATACTAAGTTCCTCCGTGATATTCTTAGTAGAAAGAAAGAAATACATGAAACTGTTGCCATGGTAACTAGCTATCCTGCTAATGGGAAGCTGTTGTCTAAGGCTAGAGATCCCGGAATACCAACTATTTCATGCTCAATAGGTAAAACTGATATTCACAATGCCTCATGTGATCTAGGAGTAGGAGTTAGTGTAATGCTGATGCTTCCAAAACATATCTACTTTCCCGAACAGTTTTGCTATTGTTTCTTATGTAATTTGTGTGATTTGGATAGAACTAATGCGGACTAACGCTATTTTCAGTTGAATCGCTTTGGTGTCTCGTTTTTGTGCAGGAAATTAACTTTTAGGAAAAATCCTGGAAAATATCGCAAAACTCCTATTTTACCAAAAGACTCATGGAGCCAAAAGATGAGACGGAGAGGTGCCATGAGGGGCCCACACCACCTGGTGGTGCGGGCTAGGCCAGGCCGCGCCAGGGGTGGTGTGGCCCCCTCGGTCTCCGCCTCGACCTCTCCTTTCACCCACATAATCCCTCTGACCTAAAAACAAAAGGGGGGTTTGATGTTTTTCCAGATAGAGTTCCGCTGCACCGCCACCACCAGAAACCGCGATTCAGAACTAGAAACTCCGTTCTGGCACCCTGTCGGGATGGGGAATTGGAGGAGACCATCGCCTCATCATCACCAATTCTTCTCCATTAACCATCCATGATTCCCCCATCCATGAGTGAGTAATCCCCTGCAGTAGGATATGGGGATGGTAGGGATTGGATGATATCATTCATGTAAGTGCATCAGATTGTTAGGGCATGGTGCCTAGTATCTATTGTTAGTGCTTTGTGACATTGTTGCAACTTGTTATGCTTAATGCTTGTCACTAGGGCCCGAGTGCCATTATTTCAGACCTGAACAAGTTATTGATTCATGACGATATTATTGTTTATGATCTTACCTGCAAGTTGTATACACATATTATAGTCCGGAACCCGAGGCCCCAAAGTGACAGAAATCGGAATACCTGGAGGGGATGGATATGATGTGAGGATCACGTGTGTTCACGGAGTATTAATGCTTTGCTCTGGTGCTCTATTATAAGGAGCACCTTAATTGCCAGTAGATTCCCTTGAGGCCCCGCTGCAATGGGCTGGCAGGACAAAAGATGTTGTGGAAGTTCTCATTACGAGCATGTATGACTATATATGGAACACATTCCTACGATTATTTAGTACTTGGATACTTTATCTTATTTATCTGCAAATGCCCTATGTCTTGATTATTACATGAATTTTCTTGTCCATGCAACGCCCGTCCATCCATCCCTATGCCTACCGCACTTTAATCCTACTGTTTACTGCAATTGTTACTACTGTCTTTATTTTACTACTGCTATTACTTTGCTATTGCTACTACAAAACTGTTGCTACTGATAAACTACTGCAAGCAAGATTGTTTCCAGGTGCAGCTGAATTGACAACTCAGTTGTTAAGGCTTATAAATATTCTTTGGTCCCCTTGTGTCGAATCAATAAATTGGGTTTTACTACCCTCGATGACCATTGTGATCCCCTATACTTGTGGGTCATCAAGACTATTTTCTGGCACAGTTGCCAGGGAGCATATCTCTATTTATAAAGTTCACTTGGAATCATTATTGTTCGCTGCTATCCATTAATCATGGGTAAAACTCGTTATGGAAAAGTTCCTATATTACCATCCACTACAAGGAGAGGTACAGTTCTGAACACCTATGTTGCTCTTGATTCACCATCTGTGATGAGTAAGCTCCTTACACAACCACCACATACACATAGTAGACATACTGCTACTTCTGCTGAATCTGAAATTGCTTCTGGTACTTATGATGCTACTTCCACTATGCTTGATGAGAGTGGTTCATTAGGTCCTTTCCTAGATGCTACAATTGCTAGAACTATAGTTGGAAACATTGAAACTCCTAATGAAGATACTGCTACACATGTTAGTTCACTGAGTCTAGAGAGAGCTATGATCTTGATGACGGTTATATTGAAATGACTGATGAATTTATTGAAGTATGTCAAAACACTCATGGTGCAAGTGCTATTAAGAGTCTTCTTGAGAGACGTACTATTAGACCTAAATTATCTCCTAATGCTAAGTTTGCTACAATTTTCCCTTTTTCATTGAAAGGAGAAGCTAAAGCTTGGTTTAATAATTTACCTCCTGGATCTATTGATAGCCCTGATTGCTTGATGGATATTTTCTTTCAAAATAATTTCCCTCCTAGTGCTCGACATGCCATTTTGCAGGAACTTTTTGATTTTAAACAGGAAGAAGAGGAGGAATTGCCTGAATCATGGGCACAGTTTTGTGCTTTAATTCACAGACAGCCTGGGTGTCCAATACCTAAAAATGAGCTTCTTGATATATATTATAATGGACTAACTGATGAATCTAGGACATACCTGGATAGTTTTGCTGACTCTGTTTTCAGGAAGAGAACTCCCATAGAAGCTGAGGAATTAATGGCTAAAATAAGCAAGAATTATGATGACTGGACTTCACCTGAGTCAATTGTGCTTGAGCCAACACCAACACCAAAGAAGAGGGGAGTGATTGAACTAAATAATGAAATGATGAAGGAAGCTAAGAAATGTCTTAAGGAGAAGGGTATTAAATCTGAAGATGTGAAGAATTTACCTCCTATAGAAGAATTATGTAAGCCAATCTCCCACTCATCCACTATTGAGGTACACTCTCTCCAACATTTTGATGAAGGTGATATTCCTTATTCTAAACCTCATGATCAATGATTAGAAGAATTTGATATCTATGTTGTTAAGCAAGATAATTTTAATAAGAGAGTGCATAATCATTTAATGGAAAACTCTAGAGCTATTAATGAGTTGAAAGATATTGTGGAAAGAACCTCCAATGATGTTAAAATTCTTGTTAAACATTTCCAAATGGTTCAAACTCAAATTGATCAGCTTACTAAAGTACAAAAAGATTTGCTAGTTAATGCTTCTGAAAAACATGCTTATGAAATTAGAACTAGGAGTGGTGCTTTCACTTAGGATCCTTTATGTCCTGAGGGACATCCTAAAAGAATTGAGCAGGATTCTCAACAAATTGAAAATAGTGGTACTTCTTCTAAGAGAAAGAAAAAGAAACATAAAACAGTTGTAGAATCTTCTGAACCTGCTAAAGATCCTAATAGTATATCTGTCTCTGATGCTGAAACTGAAAGTGGTAATAATAAAAATGATGCTCCTGATAAAGAAGAAATTGAAGAACCTGAAAGGCACACTAAGAATACTAACTACACTAAGGAATATTTTGTTGCTAAGAAAGATGGTAGTGAAAGAGAACCTTGGGTTCAAAAACCAATACCTTTTCCTGATAAGAAACACATGTCAAAGGAAGAAGAACACTATAACAAGTTTTGTGAGTGGATGAAACCTTTATTTTTGCAAATTCCTTTGACTGATGGTATTTAATTGCCTCCTTATTCAAAGTATATGAATGATATTGTCTCTAATTAAAGGAAGATTCCTAATGAGGAAATTTCTACTTTACTTTCTAGTTATTCCATCAATGGTAAGGTTCCAAAGAAACTTGGAGACCTAGGGATCCCAACTATTCCTTGTTCTATTAAAAATAATTATGTTAGAACTGCTTTGTGTGATATGGGAGCAGGAGTTAGTGTTATGCCTTTTTCTCTCTACAAGAGACTTCAATTAGAAAAAATGATACCAACTGATATATCTTTGCAAATGGCCAATAAATCTACTACTATTCCTGTTGGTATATGTGAAGATGTTCCTGTTCAAATGGCTCATAATTGTTTGATATTAACTGACTTTGTTGTGCTTGAAATTCCTAAAGATGATAATATGTCAATTATTCTTGGGAGACCTTTTCTTAATACTGCAGGAGCTGTCATTAATTGTAATCAAGGAAAGGTAACTTTTAATGTTAATGACAAGGAGTATACTGTCTATTTCCCCAAGAAGATTGATAAGAATTATGGCCTAAATTCAATTGAAAATATTGAGGGCATCCAAGTTGGAGAAATATATTGTCCCATACTACAAGAAAACTATGAAACTATTATGATTGGGACTATTGCTATCAGGGTTGAGGTAACATAATCATTTATTGGAATGCAAAGTTTTACTTCATATAAAATTGTTTTGGTAACAAGACTTGATCAACCTTGTTAACAAAGGGATTTTAATGAACAAAACAATCTTTTCACCATGATTATCCTTGCTCACTTTTATTTTTGTCCATTTTAATTTTTGCTTTCACCTTGTTTACTTTTCTACTTGCTAGTTGCTTGCATATTAGAGTGTCTTAGAACTTCTGAAGTTTTAGTTTTTTTTTGTTTTTGCATCATTCCAAAATCATCTTTCTGCTAGAAAATCATTCATCAATACCTAAAAATTGCTCAAAAATAAAGTTTCTCAAAAAATTCCAGAAAACTCATATTAAATTTTTACGCCAAAAAGGGCACAAAGGTACCTGGATGACCCAGGGGGCCCACCAGGAAGGCACACCACCTGGTGGCGTGGCCACACCAGGGGCACTCCTGGCCATGGTGTGGGCCACCCCTGGCCCTCCACTTTATTCTCCCACCTGCCACTCCTTCCTCTCTCCCGAGAAAACACCATTTCATTGCTCAAACCCGTGTTCTTGTTGTTCTTGCTCGCAATTTTTTGATCTCCTTGCTCAGCCCACCTTTGCGGCTGAGATTTGGTGCATTTGTTCTCCGGTATGTGACTCCTCCGCTTGTCCAAGTAGATTTGTGATTAGTGGATTATATCTTGAGTTATTTCCTATTTTAGGTGACAGGTTATGTGAGCTTGCATGATTATTCTTTGCTTAGAGAAATTGTTTTGATGCATGATTAGCCCTCTTGCAAGTCCCTATAAGTAGTTCCTTTCATTATGTAATCACTTTGCAATCATTTTTTGTGATGGTTGTCTAACATTTCAGAAAAAGGAGAGATGGACAACCATACTTTTGGAGAAGTATTTGAGAAAGAAGCACCCAGGAGGGCAAGGCCTTCAAGATCAGCTTCTCAATTTAGGCCATCGTATAATGAAGATCTTATTGTGCCGCGCTTTAGCAATGAGGGAGATGCTCACCCATCTACGTTCCCTTGTTTTGCCTTTTTGCAAGCTGTAGGGATCCTTGATGATTTCTTACTTCTTGTTCAGAGGGTTGGTCTAACCACTTACATGCAGGATGAGAGTGAGCAATATGCATTGCTCACCAAAACTTTTGTTGAAAGTTTCACTTTAACTAACACCCCTTATAGGTCAACTGTTTCATTCAAAATCTATGATATGCCTATTACCATGTCATTGGAAAGATTTTACAGCATTATAGGCATTGGCATGACTGGGACAGTAAAGAAGATCTAAGGTTGACCCGCTGATTTGCTGGAGCTCTACCGAAGTGTAACAAATGATGATGACCGCACAGCTCGGCGTGGGAAGATAAGAAACATTCAACTCCTAGCTCTTAGATATTTTGCTTATTATCTTTCCACTAGCATTCTTGGTAGGGAGAACACTAGTAATATTTCTAATTATCATTTAGCTTTTCTTGCTGCTGCACTTAATAATGAAACCAATTATAATATTGGTTCTCTCATTGCTCGCCGCATAGCTTCTAGAGAACCCATTTATGGGGGCATGATTGCTGCATGCATGGTTGTTGCCTTGGGGCTTTCTGTTGATCCAAATGATACCGTGCTGACCCCACAAAGGCTTGATCTTGTTGCTATGAAAACACATCACTTTGTTACTACTAACTCTAGTACAGAGAGTTTAGTTTACAGGATGTTGTTCAGTGATGGAGATGAGAGGGAAATTCCCTTGCGACAGTATACTTTGTTCAGTTTTTGCAGGATGCCATGGTCGTGCTCCAAGGAGGAGGTGGATGAGCAGCTCCAATTGCTCTGTTTGCACGGGAAGCACCAGGGGATGCGCCCTCTTATGACTACTCTGCATACTACACCGGGGCGTCCTCGAGTTCGTATCAGGACGAAGGCACTTCTTCGTCATATTACGGAGGCACTCCTTCTTGGCCAACTTGGGATTGATCTCCACTTAGGCCAAAAGCCTAAGCTTGGGGGAGGTATACCGACATCAAACTCATCTACATATCTTGTTCTGTCCATACTTTGTATATCCATGTTTCGCTTTCTTCTTAGTGTTTGTTCTCGCTTTATTTCTGCTTTCCAAAACACAAAACGACCAAAAATATTTTTGTTATTTCTCTTTGTTTGCTTCTTTATCTTTTAGCCTTGGTTTGCTTCATCCTTTTTAGCTTTGATTTGATCATTAAAAAAACCCAAAAATATTTTTCTTTTTTTGCTCTTTCCTTCGGTTCTTGTCTTTAAAAATCGAAAACCCAAAAATATTTGTTGTTCTTCTCTGGTTTTGTAAAGTTCATTGCAGGGCTCAGCGGTCCTAAGTGACTCCTTGGAGTTTGGTATTATCTTATTATTCAAGTCACACAAGTTAAAGGCAATGATGATTTTTGACAACTCGAGGTGTGGTAAGAGGCTGGTATGAACTCTCTTTGTTTTCATTTTTGTACATATACTCATCATTGTGGGCATGCTTAGTCTGTTCATTTAGGGTGTATGTTATTTAATGGATGCTTAGTAGTTCTTACTCTCTTATGATCAGTTCCAATCCACTAATAGTTTGTAACATGTCATATAAATGTTTGCTTGCATTGTTCTATTCATAACTTGGTATGACATTGTGGTATCCTCCTCTGAATGTTTTATTTGAATCGACTTGGCACATGCTCACGCATGCATATGTCTAAACAAAAAGTCAGTTAAGCCTCTCTGATTTATTTTTCCTTAGAGTTCTTGTGTCACTTTTATGCCACTATTAATTTTGTCTTGTCGCAAGCATGATTATGACAGTTACTGCTCTATCGATTGTCTCTCCCTTTCTATTGATAGCTTTCATTTGCGCTGAGTATAAGCTTTACTCGTGCATCCAAATCCCCAAAACCAAAATTGTCAAAAAGATTCCACCATATCTACCTATTAGCATCATTGCTATTCCTTGCATATTTATTATGCTTTGTTTTCTTCCAAATAAAAATGTTTGCTTGTTATATGAAAATTAGTTAGTAAATCTCTCATGAACTTGATGGCACACTTTATTTTCTTGCACTTAATAAACCTGAACCATTGTGCCCATCTATGTTTCTTATATGCTTGCACTTTATAAGTTGAGAATTAGCAGAACCATGTTACCATGGGGAACACTTTCAACATTGCACTTATTATTTAGTTCATATCATGTTGCTAAAATTGTTGCTAAAAGTAGCCTCAGCTCAACCTCTTCCACAAGGTAACCCATACTAAGGCATATATACTTCCAGTTAAGCCCTACCCAATTCAGGTATTGTGGTTGTACGGTAAAATTGGAATGGTATCGCATCCAAACCCAACCATCAGTTTTTAGAAAGGGCTAAGGCTCACGCCTCAACATTTTCATCATCAAATCCTTTTGTGTTTCTCTACGCATGTCAAAACATCTCAATAGAATGAATCCTCATTCCAAGGTTTTCATAATCATCTTTACCAAGTATTCCCATTTAAAGTGATCAACTTTTATGCTTAGCACTAGCCACTAAAGTTGAGGGTATTCACTAATGAGGGGTGCTAATCAAGTGTAACTATCCAACTCTAATCTCATGCCTTGGAATGACATCTAAGTGTAATGACTTAGGCCTAGTTTTATACTCTTTATGGTATCTGTACTATTGTTCCAATACTCACAAAGCACTAACTAAAAGTAAAGAACTTTGGTAAATTAAAATAATAAAGTTTGTAAGTAAAACTTGGGATTCGTATAATCAAAGTTGCATAACCAAGCATGCCTTATGCATCCTACATAAGTTATGAAGTTGGAAAGTGTAGTTCTAGCTTGTAATTAGTGATGGCTTGCCTTGAGTAGTGCAGTGGTTGAAGTTTTCTTCTTCTTCATACTACTCCTCCTCCTTGTATCCCGGGTCAGTACTAACGTCTATAAATGAATACGAGGTACATAATTACCAAATAATACTTAACTACTTCTATTTAGCACACAAAGGCTCACACTTGATGATCTAGCATCATCACAAACATCACATGAAATAAAGACTTAGTCTTATTTATTTTATTTTAGAAAAGTAATTTCTACTCATTGAAAATACTTAAGATTTAATATTCTCCAATTAAAATATGGGATCATGTGGACACATGTCATCACCACATATTCTAATACATGGGAATGTGATTTAAAATGGTTGTCATATTTTATAAAGTTTAAGATTATCGTTTAATAGAATTAATGTGACTAGAAATGCCTATATAACATTCTTTTGGTACTAGTCCAATGTCACTGTGTGTAAACTTATATATTTTTATATATTCAGATAGATCTTGTCAAATGTGATTTTTGAGTGTTGGAATCAACTCAAAAGAATTTATGATTTTGAATTTTGAAAAAATGTTTGAAGTTGAAAAAGTCTATGTCTTGTTATTTTTACTATAGGTGATCTCTATCTCCAAATGGTTTGAATCCAACGGGCTTGGATAGATAATTTAATTTCCTTTCTAAAAAAATTGGAATCATGCAATTTGGTTCAGTGAATCTCTTTGAATTGATTTTTGAATCTACTGACAGAAACTGGTTTTAACTAAAATGGAAAATAGCTATTTGAATTTACAGGCCTGCGCAGGAAAGTAAACGGGCCAGCCCAATCTTCACAGCACGGCGCAGAGGGCTACTGACAAAGGGGTCCCACTAGTCAGGGACTCTATCTAACAGACATGATATCTTTCAATCTAGGCCCTATGATTAGAAAGCGGTCTAACGGCTGAGGTTCATTGTCGACGACAAACAACTCCAGCGGGTCTGAACCCTAACGCGGCGGTGGGGGTTGTGTGAGGCTCACCTGGGCTCCACTTAGGGTCGGCGATGGGGGCGAACGACATGGTAGATGACGACGGTTTTAATGGTGGTCGCGGCAGCTCCTGGGGCGGCTCCAATCGACGGCTCCTCTTCTCCTCTGCAGCGGTGGACTCCGGCCAAATTCCGGTGATGCGGTGCTCGCCTTGCTCCAGTGAGAGGTGTGGGAGGTGTTGTGAGGAGTGGGGAGTGTGATGGCGGGGTGAATTTAGGCGGAGGGGGTCTTTATTTATACACCGATGAAGGGACAGAGCGGGATGGGCTGCCTTCTCCGGCGATGGCGGTACAACGAGCTATCGACGTGGCTGAGGGTAGGGCAACGCGGTGCTCCCTGGCGGTCATCACGGTCTTAAAGGCCTAGCACGGGGCGGTCGAGGATGGTCGGGCGCGTGTGGTGCTCTATGCGGAACCGACAGTGTTCGAGACGGCGCACGGGGGCTACAGGTCGTGCGGCGGCGAACGGGGGTGTCTGGGAGATAGCTGTGATCATGGCGAGTGTGTGCACGCGCGGAGAGGGCGAGGCGCAGCGTGGGCGAGCTGGTCGGCTGTGATGCTCTAGCGCCTCTCGGCACGGCGTAGACACAATGGGCGCGGCGGTGCTGGGGTGGTCCATGGCCTGGCTATGGTCGAGGGCTAAACAGGGAGTGGCGGTGGACAGTGGCCTGCCTCTTGGACATCTTGGACGAGGGTGGCATGGTCTGCTGCGAGCGGTCCATGGTCGGCTGGCGTGGCAAGCTTCGGGCGGCGCTGCACTGGCGCAACTACAAAGAGGGGGTGCGTGTCTGGCCCTACTGTGTTTTGGGGGAGGCAGGGGAGTGAAGAGGGGAAAATTTGGTCGAGTGATCACAACTCAAAAGAGTGAAGTTAGGCAGTGGTTTAATTAGTGTCTACAAGGTGTTCGACCAAATGGCCGCAAGAATTTAAATTTGAAATTTTTGAATGAAATTTGGTGAGTGTTTTGATCTTATGCTTGAGTGTCTATGGTTGCTTGGAAAAGGCAAGGTGAATTGATTGGAGTGGTTTTTGCAAAATGGTGATCTTAGTACCTACACTTGATTCAATTTTGAATTGTCCTTTAAATAGATTTGAAAATAGTTTCTATGAGTTTGTAAAGTGGGCTTGGGTTCACTTTTACTTGGTCTAGCAAGGGGTGAAAAGAAGTGGAAATGTTTCTGTTAGAAATTCTTTGCTAGGAACACACAAAGTGGCCTAGTGGTTAATTTTGGTCAAAATGGCCATTTTCTTATTTGATTCATATTTGATTTTTTTTTTTTGATTTTGTTTTTAAATGGCCTAGATGATGTAGTATTCATCTTTAAACCATTTCTTATCATTTGTAACTATCAAACATGGCAATTTCACTCAATCATACACTAATGCAAAACACACATGCATTCATATTCAAATAGTAATAAAAGTTTTTTGTTAACCCTAAATTTGGGTGATTAGAACTTGATTAGCATTTTTGGGGTGTTACATTGTGCTAAAGGAAGGATAATCTTTAATGTTTATGATGCTTAAATCATTCGGTATTTTCCAAAGAAGCTAGAAGCAGGAGAAAGATATATCCCACCAGCAAAACGAGTTCATGTGGTAAGTGCCTTTGATGAGGGGCAATCCAAGGTAAGAATTCGAGAACAAAAAAAAGGTTGAGTTACTCAACCATTCCTAATAAAATGCTTAATGGGAGTCAACCCATCTCATCAATAAAGTAAATTAGAGAATCAGAAGTTCGCCGCATTCATACCACTTTTTCACAGACATTCTTGCGGAAGCACGCCCATGAAGATGCAGCTATCAAAAAGTAGTAGAAACATCGATTGAATGAGAATAGAATAATAATAAGAAAAAAGTTTGAGTTTTCCATTTACAGAAGCTAATTTTTTTATCTAAATATGCTAATGTTGGTTGACAGTTTCTACTATCAATTTTCTATCAAAAATAAGGTATTTTGCTAAGTTTTGGGATAAGAAGGTATCCTCGAAGAAATAGAAATATTTCGATGACTACTGATGGTTTAACGACCAATTATATGGCAGGAATAACAATTTCGGCCGTATAGCTCCGGTCGTATAGATATCTTTGGCATCAACAAATTTTCTTCGAAGATACAGAGAATTTAATGACCAACTATATGGTGGGAATAAAAATTCCAGCCGTATAGCTCCGGTCGTATAGATATCGATGCCTTCGTTCAAAATTCTCTGAAAGGTACTGAGAGTTTAACGACCAACTATACGGTGGGAAAAAAATTCCGGCTGTATAGTTCCAGTCGTATAGATATCGATGCCTTCGTAGAAATTCATCCCAAAGGTTCTGAGAGTTTAACGACCAACTATACGATGGGAATAAAAATTCCGGCCGTATATGTCTGGCCGTATAGGTATCAATGCTAGTTTTAGTAATTTATCTCGAGAGGCAGACGGTTTAACGACCAACTATACAGCGGGATCATTCTGATCCGGCTGTATAGTTGCGTCCGTATAGCTATTATCTGCATAAAGAAACCCTAGTTGGTGGTGCCGCCGCAATTTAAACGGGCGGAATAACATCACCCGCCCGTATAGTTCCGGCCGTATAGTTTGGTGCGACCACAAAATCGCACCAGGACGGCTAGGTCTTCCACCTCTCCTCATTATTTCTCTCATATTCTCTCTCCAAACCTCTCAAAATCCACCTAGAACTCTTGATTCTTCGCAGATTTTGTTCGTTGGAGTTGGGGAATCAACAGATCAGTATATTTCTCTCCCTATCCATGCTTTATTTTCAGATTTCCATGGTTGAAACTCTCACATTGATCTAGTGCACGAACTCAAGCTTATTTTGTTTTTCCTATTAATTTCTCATGTTAGGATTGAATTTTTCCACGTAGGATCGTTCATATATCATGTAGAAACTATATGCCTAAAGTTTATGGTGAAATTTTTCAGTGCATCATGATGAACAAAATCGGTAACCTCTTTCGTTCGAGCAAGCGCCGACAGGGTGAGGGCTCGAGCTTGGGGTCCCGAGCCTTGCACAACCCAAGTTGGACATTGTCTCATCAAGGAGGGTGCTACCCACACGTTAGGCCGACCACAACTTTATCACCGCGGCAGGGTTGAAGGAGGACTTCGACCTCATGTGCAATAGGGCTGGGTTGGCGGTACTTTTCTTCACAAGTCACGATACCTACACCGAGATTACCCATGATTTCCTTGCATCCTTCTACGACAACCACATGGAGAAATGTAATATGTGCACGATAAGCTTCACCATGAACCGACAACACTATGAAATAAATTTCGAACAATTTTGGAATGCTTTTAGCTTCCCTCATGTTGGGGAGCCTTGATACGTTGCAAACATATCTATAATCTTTGATGTTCCACTTTGGAGTACTTTTTATACACTTTATTGGACTAACCTATTAACAAGATGCCACAGTGCCAGCTGCCTATTTTCTGCTATTTTTGGTTCCAGGAAAGTCAGAAAATGAATATTCTCGGAATTGGATGGGACAAAAGCCAAAGTCAATATTTCACCGAGGGAGACACGGAGCCAGAATATGAGACGGAGAGGGGCCAGGGGCCGCCCACACCACCTGGCCGCGTGGCCCGGCCTGGCCCGCGCCAGGGGGTGGTGTGGCCGCCTAGGGCACCCCCTCGACCTCCCCTTTCGCCTATAATATGCCTCCAATACAGAAACCCTAAGTACCTTATCAAAATTCCACGAAAGAGTCTGTAGCCACCGTCATCTCCATCCCTAGATCAGGAGGGATCTGAAGTTCTTCCCGACACCCTGCCTGAGGGGAGAATTCACCCTGGAGGCCTTCTTCATCACCATGCAAGCCTCCGGGGTGATGCGTGAGTAGTTCATCCTTGGACTACGGGTCCATGTAGTAGCTAGATGGTTGGTTCTTCTCCTTTGTGCTACCATGTTTAGATCTTGTGAGCTCCGTTCATGATCAAGATCATCTATTTGTAATCATACATGTTGTGCTTGCGGGGATCCGATGGATATTGAGATGCTATTTCAGATTGATTATTGATTCTATCATGTCTTTGTTATTTGTGATCTTGCATGATCTCCGTTGTTAGTAGATATGTTGGCCGAGTAGATGCTAGCAACTCCAAGAGGGAGTATTTATGCTCGATAGTGAGTTTATGCCTCTAGTAATCTGGGGAAGTGACAGAAATCTCTAAGGTACTAGATGTGTTGTTTCTACTAGGGAGAAAACAACAATCCTTTGTTCATAGAACAATCGTATTGTTTACTTTACACGCAATGCGTAATGCAATTATTTGTTGCTTGCAACTTAATACTGGAGGGGGTTCGGATTGATAACTTGAAGGTGGATTATTAGTCATAGATGCAGTTGGATTACAGTCTATGTATAATGTTGTAATGCCCAATCAAATCTCATAAGAATCAAGATTATTAGTATATGCATGTATGCTTTCTCGATGTTTGTGAATTGCCCTGCTGTAATTTGTTCACCCAACATGTCATCTATCTTAAGGAGAACCACCACTAGTGAACTATGGACACCGGTCCTTTCTTTTACCATCAATCTACAACTGTTTACTGTTTTCTGTTTACTTTTTGCAAGCTTTTACTTTCTTCTACACAATACGTTAAATCCTTTGTTTTTAGCAAAATCAATGAGATTGACAACCTCACTGTAAGTTGGGGCAAAGTTCCATGGTTGTGTTGTGCAGGATTCAAAGTTGGAAACAACACCTTGGAGGTGTTTCCTTGCTCCTACTGGTTCGATAACCTTGGTTTCATCACTGAGGGAAAACTTGCTGCTGTGCTCATCATACCTTCCTCTTGAGGTTCCCCAACGAGCTCGATATATTTTGGGCCATCAAGCAACTTTTTCTGGCGCCATTGTCTGGGAGTCAAGGACATCTTCACAAGGGGAGTCCCTCATAACCAATCTCTTTACTTTGTTTTTTTTGCTTAGTTTATTTCTGCTTTGTTTGCTTGTTTATTTATCAAAAACACAAAAAAATTAGTTGCACTAAGTTTGCTTTCTTTATTAAAAACACACAAAAATTAAGTCTTTCTATAGTTGCTACCTCTTTCTTAGCTCACCATGTTGATCCCTAAGTTCACCCTGAAAAACCTTACAAAAGGTAGTGGCTCTATAATTAGAAAAGATAATATTGAAGAATTCTTTAATCATGTTAGTAAGCATGAGAATATTGAGGATAGATCCCTTGCAGAATTTGCTCCAAATTAAGAAATTGCCGCGGCCTCTTTACTTCACATGTTGGAAGCTAGGTTTGTTAACCTTAACCCCTTAATGCAAGTAATGTTTCTTAAACTTAAAGAAATTGAGGACCCTGAAAAAAGGGATTTTATTATGGAAATCTTGCTTAAAGAATTCTATGATGTTGCTAAGGAAGCTAGAAAAGTATTTGATCGTTTTAATATGCTAGGCTCATGTGTAGATGTTATTGGTACACGAGAAAAGATGAACAAAACCGAACCTAATGGGGAGGAAATTAAGATGCCAATACCTTTCAAACTTGTAGCAATGCATGAAGCCATAGAAAAGAATCTTTATTGGATTGTTCCTGAAAACCCGTTTGATGAAAGTAGTAAACCCAAGAGCATTGAGAGAGGATCCTCTAGAACTTATTTGGATGAGATACCTTGCCTTGTTGAAGATATTTATAGTATTAATCTTAATGCTTCTTCATTTGAGAACACTTGATACTTTTCTTGCTTCTTATGCCTAACTTAAAGGCGTTAAAGAAAAGTACTTATTGGGAGATAACCTAAAAGTTTTAGATGAGTCTTAGAATTTATTACTTTAGTAATAAATGCTCCTTATCATTTTTATTTTCTTTTTGTGCCAAGTGTAACCTTTCATGAGAGAGAAGTAATGCTTGGGAAAGTTGCTGTCCAAAAAACAGATTTTTGTGCTTCACTGTAAAAATTCGTGTAAAATCTCTATACATTGTTTTGAGGAGTACATTTTTGTTCTTCTGCCTCAGGTTGTTATCTAACTTTCGTTAGTTCAACACTTTTCTATTTGAGTAACAGAAGGTCTTCGAAACAATTGGCTTTTACCTGCTGGTCTGTTTTGACAGATTTCTGCCATTATTTGCATTTGCTTCTTGTTGATTCCTTTTTGGGTTCTCTTTGGGGAATTGAGCTTTTCAAGGGAAGTGCTACAGTATATTGTGTTTTAATGGAAGTTTTATTGGTGTTGAAACTGAACCCAAAGACTTATTATCTTGAGTGCACTAATGTTGCTAATAAAGATTGTGTGAAGTTTTGTATGAAGGAAAAATTTCAGGTGTATGGATAGAATGATGTAATGAGATAAAGAATGGACTAAAGCTCAAGCTTGGGGATGCCACTCCATGTCACCCCAAGAATTATCCAAGAAGTACAAGCGTCAAAGCTTGGGGATGCCCAAGGCATCCCCTTCTTCATCAATAAAAAAATCTCAGGTTCTTCCAAACACTTCATTTTTATTGTTTCGTGCATAGTTGTGTTGTTCTTGGAGCGTATTCGTTTTTGTTTTTGTTTGCTTGGTTTTCTTAGTTTACTTGAATAAATTGGTTGGACCCCCTCTTTCATACATTAGTTTTCAAATAGTTTGGTTTGGATTGAAAAATAGTAGGAAAGTTCATGCTTAAGTGGTAAAGAGGGCTTGTTTTGACTGTGGCCTATGCTTTGTCATGTCATGCTTGATATTATTTTGGCCTTATTCTTAGTGATCTTTGTTGTATCAAGACATGTTATAAACAATTGAGATTGCTTAATGCTCCTTGAAAGAATCATGCGTTGTTTTAGCATATTAAAGCATAGTATTGTGGTATTCTCCTTTGATGCTTTATTTGGGTTAACTTGGCGCATGCTCACACGATGTTAAGACTATACCAAGTCACCATAGCCTTTATTATCCTTTAGTTTTCGACTTGTAATATCACTTTATGCTTTAATTAATGATGTTTTGTCTCTTTGCATGATTATGGCCATTATTGCTCTCTTAGTTGGTCGCTCCCAGTCATTTGCTAGCCTCGATAACCAAGTATGAGTTCCACTCATGCATCCAACTCCAAATAAAACCAAGTTATTCCAAAGAGTCCACCATACCTACCTATTAGCATTTTCTATTCCAAGTATATTCATGTTTTTATCTACCTTCCGAATTGAACTTGTTATGAGAAAACTAGTGATTAAAGATCTCATGAACTTGATGGCACACTTTACTTTTCTTGCCCTAATAAACTCGAACCATTTTGTCGTCGATGTTGTATATGCTTGCACTTATATTTTGGGGATTAGCAGAACCATGCTGTCATGGGGAACGCTTTCAACATTGCACTTGTACTTTGTACCTAGTTGATATCATGCTCTTTTGTCTATGGATGTCGTCGGTGTGAAATGAAAGGGGAGCTTGTAAGTCCATGGAGTTATGTATGTGTGTTAGAAAAACACCTGGGCCACCGGTCTAATCCATGTCTAATCATGGTGGAAACCTGCAGCGTAACCATAATGAGCAATCTATGAAGCATTCTTCTTATAAAAAAGAGATAGAGATTGAGAAAAAGAGAAAAGGAAAAAAAAGATATGAGAAAAGAGGAAATAGAGAAAAAAGCACCATTTTCCCATGGTAAATAAGAAGATTTCTAAGATGCTCGTTGTATGCTTGCCTTGTCATTTTGATATGGGGATTCTTCCGTATCATCGGGCAAGGCGTAATCTGTTGGCGGCTCTCTATGATACACATGTACTTACGATGAAAAGAACTTACCGGTAACTAAACTTGAGTAGCATGAGGAGCGGCCCCCGTATTCAAGGGACATGAGATTTCCAACTTATACTTTGTCAAGCATATACTTCATAGTTTGTTCACTTTAACCTTAATCACTTCAAGATGCTTATGATAGGGGCAATGATAGCTGAATGCTAATAATTACCATAATTTTTGGAATCTCTTTATGAGACTTGAATCCCTACTACCTTCTATGAAGGCCTTTCTTCCACTTTTATATTGAGTCTCCACCTTCTATCTTTATGCACCTATTGAGAGAGCATAGTGGCCATTCTTAGTTTAATGTGCATTGTCCCAAGACTTGTTGATTGATGCATAACTTTGATATTTCTTGTTCTTAAATATTTGTATCTAGTCACCCTTATAAACTTTGAAGGTGTCCTATGCAATTATGATTTGGTACATTATCAGGGACAAGCTTAATGCTACTATGCTATGTTTTCTTTATGTGAAACAAACAAACGTCTTGCAAAGCATTGTTATTCATGAATCTTTTGTTTGTGCCTTTTCATGTTACAACATAGTTGCTATGTCTTATTGTTAGAACTTTATCTCTCATGCTATGTTGAAGTACTATGATCCCAGCTATCAATGTTTTACAAATACTTTGATCAAGTTTATGATGGTGCATGTCACCCCAAAAATTATTCTTTCTTTTTATCACTTACCTACTCGAGGATGAGCAGGATTTAAGCTTGGGGATGTTGATACGTTGCAAACGTATCTATAATTTTTGATGTTCCATGCCTGGTTTATATCTACTTTCTTATGTTTTGTCCACACTTTGGAGTACTTTTTAAACACTTTCTTGGACTAACCTATTACCAAGATGCCACAGTGCCAGCTGCCTGTTTTCTGCTGTTTTTGGTTCCAGGAAAGTCAGGAAACAAATATTCTCAGAATTGGACGGGGCAAAACCCAAAGTCAATATTTCACCGAGGGGGACACAGAGCCAGAATACGAGACGGAGAGGGGCTAGGTCTGCCAACACCACCTGGCCGTGCGGCTAGGCCTGGCCCACGCCAGGGGTGGTGCGGCCACCTAGGGCACCCCCTCGACCTCCCCTTTCGCCTATAATATGCCTCCAATACAGAAACCCTAAGTACCTTATCAAAATTCCACGAAAGAGTCTGTAGCCACCGTCATCTCCATCCCTAGATCAGGAGGGATCTGAAGTTCTTCCCGACACCCTGCCTGAGGGGAGAATTCACCCTGGAGGCCTTCTTCATCACCATGCAAGCCTCCGGGGTGATGCGTGAGTAGTTCATCCTTGGACTACGGGTCCATGTAGTAGCTAGATGGTTGGTTCTTCTCCTTTGTGCTACCATGTTTAGATCTTGTGAGCTCCGTTCATGATCAAGATCATCTATTTGTAATCATACATGTTGTGCTTGCGGTGATCCGATGGATATTGAGATGCTATTTCAGATTGATTATTGATTCTATCATGTCTTTGTTATTTGTGATCTTGCATGATCTCCGTTGTTAGTAGATATGTTGGCCGAGTAGATGCTAGCAACTCCAAGAGGGAGTATTTATGCTCGATAGTGAGTTTATGCCTCTAGTAATCTGGGGAAGTGACAGAAATCTCTAAGGTACTAGATGTGTTGTTTCTACTAGGGAGAAAACAGCAATCCTTTGTTCATAGAACAATCGTATTGTTTACTTTACACGCAATGCGTAATGCAATTATTTGTTGCTTGCAACTTAATACTGGAGGGGGTTCGGATTGATAACTTGAAGGTGGATTATTAGTCATAGATGCAGTTGGATTACAGTCTATGTATAATGTTGTAATGCCCAATCAAATCTCATAGGAATCAAGATGATTAGTATATGCATGTATGCTTTCTCGATGTTTGTCAATTGCCTCGCTGTAATTTGTTCACCCAACATGTCATCTATTTTAAGGAGAACCAGCACTAGTGAACTATGGACCCCGGTCCTTTCTTTTACCATTAATCAACAACTGTTTACTGTTTTCTATTTACTTTCTACAAGCTTTTACTTTCTTCCACACAATACGTTTAATCCTTTATTGACAACCTCATTGTAAGTTGGGGGCAAAGTTCTGTGTTTGTGTTGTGTAGGATTCCAAGTTGGAAACAACACCTTGGAGGTGTTTCCTTGCTCCTACTGGTTCGATAACCTTGGTTTCATAACTGAGGGAAAACTTGCTGATGTGATCATCATACCTTCCTCTTGGGGTTCCCCAACGAGCTCGATATTTTTTGGGCCATCAAGCCTACTGTTACTAACCTCTATAGCGTCACAAGTGGAGAGACTTGGGAGGTTATTTCTGTTAATGGTGGCAAGCAATTTTATCAGAAGAAGATGTTACTATGCTTTGTTCCTCACCAACACACTACTGGGAAGAGGTGACACCGGTTCCATGGCCAATGCGGACATGGCAATGATCACCAAGGCTCTCTTACCCACTTCACCGCAAAGCTCCAATCCTGCAGCTCTACTCATCCAGCAACTTCGCCACCAAAGCAACAAGACAAAAAGTGATATTCGCATTGGTGGATTGGTAACCCACCTTGCCCATGCATTAAATATTATACTACCTGTTATGGAACCTATTGACGACTCCAAGCTCATGGACGTCAAATATTTGACAGCTTGTGGTTTCCTTGGTGTTTACCATGCTAACCGGAGGCTCCGAGCATATCAGTTCAGTTATCTTGCTGATGCACAGGGTGAGCAGGTTCAGTTGCCCTGCCCCAAGCCTTATCGATTGTGGAGAAGAACACTTGGATCCTCACCAAGGACCAAGTGACGGAGATCATGCCCGAGCTCTAGCCCGATGAAGAGTAAGATGAAGAAGGAGGGCAGAAAGATGATGAGGAGCAGGAGCAGGAGTAGGAGGAAGAGCAGGGACACAACCCTTCTTGGGAAGGACCGCAGCAGCAAGGGGGATCCTAGGACGCGTGGCCCAACCAGCCACAACAGGGGTACAACTAAGTCCCCTATCAGGAATTCTAGCAGCTCAACCAGCACGTTGGGGAGATCGACCACACTCTTCAAGGATTTAATGAAGATGTGAGTGCTTTGACCCACAACTTCAGTCACTTCATGACTCACTTCCCCGACTACTACCAGCAGTATCCGCACCAGCCGCCAAATGACGGCAACAACTGAGCTTGGAAATAGCCTAAGCTTGGGGAAGATTTGAAAACCTCCAAACTTTGCATTCATATTTTTATTTCTTCTTTTGATTTATTTTATTTCTTCGAGTTGCATGTTTATTTTCAGTTTGCATTCCTTAAACTAAAAATACAAAAAAATTAGTTGTAATTTTATTTGGAAGTTTGTTTCTTTGTTTCTCTCGTAGATTGCTCAATTTCAGGTGACTTGGCAATATGGAAACACAGAGGGGGCTCGACTCAAGTACGGGAACAAAGCAAGAAATAAGAGGTATCACATTCCTTTCATCATCCTTCCTGCAACCTTAAACCGATCCTACAATTATTTACTTGCTTGCACTGGAGTCACTCCCCGCTTAGCTTGTTATCCTAGAAATTCTATTCCTTTGCTAGTGTCTTCTTTTTAGCCTTGAAACAATGAGCAATGAACTAGGTTAAAAATACTTCCTATATTTTTACAACAAGAAAAAGCATTTAAAAGAGGACTTGAGTACATGTTTATCCCAAAGAATTTAATTTTAGAACTACTCCATCCCATTTGAGCTTAATATAAATAGACTCGATAGTACCCTTGATTGAAATTGTTTGATAAAATGGATGCTTCGAAGTAGTAGAGATTATGCCACTACCTTTTCTAATAATTACCGTAAGATATTGCTTTACATGTGTCATTACAACTCTATCGTGCTCCATGGGGAACTATTAACTCTGCTGGCCAACAAACGATCTAAATGTGGGAAACCATTTGATTTCGGTTATTGAGTTATGTAAATGTCTGTAGCAGCAATGCTATGGCGGGTAAAATCTTTAGTCTCCTCATGGTTTCACGTTCCAAGTGAAGTTGTAGTATTCCTCTGACCCATTATTGCTCAACAATTTATCGGCATGGTCACGAGTGCACAACACATCCCCAATTAACATGTTAAAAATAGTGGCATGATTTCTCTATGAAAGAGCTGAAGTTTTTGAAAGACAAAAGAGAAAAAGGTGGTTTGAGAGTCTTGAAATTTTGACATGGGAGTAGATGAGTTGTTCTTAAATTAAATGTTTTGATGCCAACTTGAGTACTCTTAATTGATTAAAAAACAAGAACAAAAAGTTTTCATCTCTCAACAAAGAGAGGCACCAAAAGAATTTGTCTCACTTTCCTAGCTAAACTTTCGACACTTGCTTGGGCATATGATTCATTTGCTAACAAGACATACGTGGTTAGGAAGTGGACTCAATGCAATATTGAGAATACTTGTATGATCATATTTAAGATTGCAGGGATTGTGAAGAAAATAATTTGACACCAATTCAAACTAGTGAGTTCCTTTATTTTTAGCCTCAAAAATCCGCTATTCTTCCTTATTTCCTTGTCACTCGAGGGCGAGCAACATCTAAGATTGGGGGAGTTGATAGCTGTGATATTAGACACATTTTTTATGGCTTTTACTGATGGTTTTCTCCCGAATTTGATCGTTTTCTAGCTTTACCTAACACTAATACTGCGGTAGCAAAGAAAACTTGGTTTTTAATGTGTGTTTCATGTTCTGAATATCAACAGAAAGTTTTAACCAGAGAAACACAATATTCTAGAGAAAACAAGCAAGTCTCTCTTTGGAAGCGCTCGAGGGGTGATGACCCACAGGTATAGGAGGTGCATCACGGTATTTTTGATAAGTAAGAGTGTTGAACCCATTGAGGAGCAGAAGGTGCTGGCGAATGCCTAGGAGCGGGAATTCTCTGTAAATACTTAGCAAACAGATTTTTTAGGGGTTTTTGATAATAAAGGTAAATAAAGTATGAGTAAATAAAAGACAATGAGAATAAATGCAGCACGTGGCCCAATCCTTTCTTTAGCAAAGGTGTAACATCCCAAAACTTAATCCAAAGTTAATCTAGATCAAATCTACCCGATTTAGGGTTAACAAAAACTTTTCCATTTAAAAATCTTTAAGCATTCATATGTGTGTGCATTTAAAATAGGAGTTGTTTTGAATTGCCATGTTTGAGTGATCTATTGATTATAAAATGATTCTAAGGTGAATTATACATCATCTGGATCATTCCCAAACAAATCCCAAAGAAAAAGAAATAAAAAAGAATAAAAAAAGGAAATGGTCATTTGTGCCATTTTAACTAACTAGGACACTTTGGGTGTTCCTAGGACTCAAATGCCAACAGAGACAATTGTGGTTCTTTGCACCCCATGCTGGTACAAGTAGTGATGTGCCAAGTCCCACTTTGTGATCTCCCAAAAACATTCAAACTCTAATTTTAAATGACATTTGAAAATTGAATCTAGTGTATGTATCAAGATCACACTAATTCAAAAACCACTCAAATGAACTCCATTTCAAAATCCCAAGCAAACCTAGATGCTCAAGCATAAGTTACACCACTCTACCAAAAATCTTTCAAAAATTCAAAACTTTCTCTCATGCGACCATTTGATCAAACAAGTGGCAGGCAGAGAATTTTTGGCCTAACTATTATTGTTTTGGAGCAAATCTTGTCGAGCCAATTGGTGTGCATTGATCACCTTGGTCTCTCCCAGGCCCAACCATACCAAAAACACCCCTATCCCTAGCCCCTGGCGCTAGTGCCATGCTGCCCCGACGCCATGATCACCGGCCAAGCGTGCACAAGCCACAGGCGACCACCAGCCCCTCTCCGCCGCTCCAGGGAGTGAGGCGTGACCTCACCGCCGTCCACGGTCCACCCCACGGCCGCAGATAGCCACTAGAACACCCCACAGCCTCGCCACCGTTTCTCCCTACGTGCAGCCAGAGCACGCCAGAGCGCTCTCGCCGCCAGCACACCACCGACCGCGCCTCAACACCAAATCATGCACGCCGTTGCGCCTTGAACCTAGCAACCCGCTAGACACGGCCGTGCACCGCCACGCGACCCACAATCGCCATGATCACCGTCGAGCACCACCTCTGTCTCCCAGAGCGCGTGAAGCCCCCCGACCGTTAGGCACCGCCCCTAGCCAAGCCATTGCGGCCGTAGCTGATCGCCAGCAGACTGCCCATCGTCCGCCTACCTCACCCTCGCCGGTAGCCCCATATATCACCGTCACCGACGAGCCGCGCCCATGCCTCACTGCCTCACCGTCAAGCCTATATAAGGAGTCCTCTCCCACACCATATCTTCACACCATTCCACTCCCCTCTCTACACTGATCGTTTTCCCTCTCTCGCCGGAGCCGCTCGAGCAGCACATCGCCGGAATTCCGCCGGAGGTAGCCGCTGTAGAGAAGGAGAAGTGGTCGTCGATTTCATCCACCTCAGCCCCTTCCGCGACTTTGCCTGAGCTCGCCATCGCCGTCCAGTTTGTTTGCCTGCCTCGCTGCACTAGCTGGAGCCCTGGTACGTCCCCAGTAGACCCCACCGGCAGTTTAGGGTTCGGTCTCGCTGACGACGAGTCCGTCATCGACGACGACCGTTGACCGTCGATCTGTGTTCTAATCATGCGGTCCTGATCGCCCCGTACCGCTTTGGGTTTTATGTTCCACTAACAGGTGGACCCCCCTGGTCAGTCGCCCTCTGCGCCATAGACCGTTACTGGGCCGGCCCATTTAGTTTCCCGCGCTGACCCCGTTATTTCAAATTAGGTTTTTCTATTTAGACATAAAATCAATTATGTCCCTTAGTTCAAAAATCAATTCAAAGAGTTTTACAAATCCAAATGGAGTGATTCCAATTTTTTTAGAAAGGTAATGAAAATCTATATCCAAGCCCGTTGGATTTAAATCATTTAGAGTTAGAGATCGCTCCTAGTAAAAATAACAAGACAGAAGCATTTGCACATTCAAACATTTTTCTAAAATGAACCATAATAGCTTTTGAGTTGATTCCAACTCTCAAAAATCACTTTTAACCATACCTATCTGAATATGTAATAATATTAAGGTTTGCATGCAGTGACTTTGGACTAGCACCAAAATAATGATATATAGGCATTTCTAGTCACTTTAAATCATTAAATATTCAACTTAAACTTATTAAAATGTGATCCAACATTTAAATCCCCATTCCCATATGTTAGAATATGTGGTGATGACATGTGTCCACATGATCCCATATTTTAATTGGAGAATATTAAATCTTAGATAATTTCAATGAGTAGAAATTACTTTTCTCAAATAAAAAGAAGGAAGCTAGTTAATTAAACCTTGTGATGCTTGTGATGATAATAGATCATCAAATGTGTGCCTTAGTGTGCTAAGTAGACTAGTTAAGCTTTGTTTGGTGATTGTGTATCCCATATGTATTTATAGACGATAGTACCGACCAAGCTTTCAAGGAGGAGGAGTTCTACCAAGAGGAGGAGGAAGAAAACTTCAACCACTACACTACACAAGGCAAGCCATCATTAACAATCCAAGCTAGACCTTGCAAACTAGATGACCTAAGTAAATGCATTAGGTATGCTTTGGTTATGCCCTATTACTTACACCTACTCCAAATTCTATTTACCAGCTTTACTTTCTTTACTTTACCAAAATCCTTTACTTGTTTGAAGGTAGTATAAAAATTATAAAACTTGACCTATCTAGATAAACTTAGATGTAATTCTATGGCATGAGATTGATCTTAGCACCCCCCCCCCATTAGTGAACACTCTTAACTTAGTAGTTTATAGCTAAACTAAAACTTGAGTCACTTTAGATGGGACTACTTGGTGAAAATGACTTGTGAAAACCTTGGAATGATGAGTCATTCTATTGAGATGTTTTGACATGTGTTGAGAAACACAAATGGTTTATGATGATGAAAATGTTGAGGCATGAGCCTTAGCCATTTTACAAAACTGATGGTTGGGTTTGGATGCGAAACCATTCCAATTTTATTGTACAACCACAGTACCTGAATTGGGTAAGGCTTAGCCGGAAGTTTATATGCATTAGTATTAGTTCCCTCGCGGGAGAAGTTTGAGCTGAGGCTACCTCTCAATGTTGTCCACCTATGCAGTGCCCAAGATGATACATGGTCATGGTTGGGAGGCCATGCTCATAGGAGAGGTTCTTATACTAGGGTGTGTAAAGTAATGGTTATGTTTGATTATCTGCATTCTAAGTATGATGATTCAGGGTTATCCCTGACAGATGTATCGAATCTTGTGGTGAAAGTGTACCACCTCTGCAGAGTGTCAAACTATTCGAATATCCGTGTCCGCAGTTATGGACAGTTGGAGTGGCCATACTGTTCCATTGTCAGATGTTTTCAAAATGACTTATGAAATGAATGTGAATCTTGACTTGACCACAACAAGGCCGTGACTATGACACTAGCTTCCCAACTTAAGTGATTCTAGATCTTTATTTTATCTTTCTTTGTTTCTGAACTCAGCTTAGGTTTCAAACTTAACTTTACAAATGAACTTAGGTTTAGCATTCCTACTAGAACTATCTTACTTGTTAGTGATAGTTTGCGAGTACTTAAAGAGTACTCATGGCTTTTGTCCCTAGCTATTCCTATGGCTAGACTATGAAGGAGACTACCAAGATGAAGGACAACATGACGGCTATGATAACTAGGACTATCTTCCATCGTCAGCATTGCGTGTGACCCTCAAGATAGACCCCACCTCTACGCTTATTATTTTATTCCGCTGCTTGCTGTATTAAGACTGGATCATGAGATCCTTTATTCGTGTAAGACCTTATTATGGTTTGTAATGGATGATGTAATGTGATATCCAATCTGTTATGTCTCGCAAAAATGGTAATCCTGGGATTGCGATGTATGGCATAACAGGCATCTGGGATTAAAAACCCGAGTGTTGAAAAAAGGACAAGCCGGTTGTATTACTTAAGATGACCAAACGTTCTCGAGGACACATGGGAATATCGTCAAGTGCTTTCGCTTCATGTAGTTGATTAATCTTCTTTAGTTTGCTAAGTGTTGTGTGGGTGAACCTGTGCTACTGTATCGACCTTCCTAGGACTAATACATACTTGTGACTATACCCCTTGCAAGAATCCGCAAGTACAAGAAAATAATTAAGGTTGAAACCTAACCACAGCTTTAAACTCTAAGACCCTGACGTCCCTTGTGTAATGGTTTTCTAACGGGGGTTCGGGTTTATGTCACTCTGGCAACCCCTACGATTAGTAGCCAAATGCACAATGCATTCCCTAGGCCCATACAGGTGAAGTGTCATGTAGTAGATGTTCACATGACACCACTAGAAGAAGTACACCACAACTTAAATATCAAACTATTGAATCTTTCTCAACACAATTCCACTACTAACAACATGACTTCTCCCATGTCCTCCAGAACAAAACGGACTACTCAGAAAACATCATATGGATCACGATCAGAGATGATATAATGATATGTAACAATCTGAACATAAACAATAATTCAATGGTTCACTCAATAGCATCAACTACAAGGAGCAATCAACACCGGGGAAGTTTCCCCTAAGAACTATGCAAGATTCAACCCAATTGTTACAGCAGTATGAGGTGGTGATGATGGTGCTGGTGGAGATGATGGTGGTGATGATGATGATAATCTTGATGAAGTCTAGCTTGATGGTGGTGTTGATGGCGACGATCTCCCCTCTCCGAGAAGGAATTCCCCTGGCAGAATTCTGTCTGCCGGAGAGATCTTTCTCTCTCGGTGTTTTCAGCCCCGTAGAGGCGGCGAAATATTTCCGTGGTTGCTCCCCGGGTCTTAGGGTTTCGGGAGGATACTATACGCTAGAGGGGAGAGCCTGGAGTGGACCAGGGCGGCCACACCACTTGGTGGCGCGGCCTAGGGTGGCCCACGCTAGGGGGTGGTGTGGGCCCCCTGTGGCCCATCTCCACTTCCCCTTCTGGCTTTCTTCGTCTTCTAGAAAAATACGATTTTCCATGTATTTTCCCAGATTTTCTGATCTTCGCGAATTTTGCCTCCAAATAGCACCTTTTCCATCAAAATCCTGACTGCAGCGGTCCATGCTCCAAAAGTCATCAACCATGCAAAAACAGATGAAATAACATAAGTATCATCTCTTAATATGAAATATATCAATGAATAAAAGTAAATTATGATATAGAATAGTGATGCAAAATGGACGTATCAACTCCCCCCAAGCTTAGACTTCGTTTGTCCCCAAGCGAAACCGAATTCAATAAACATGACCTCAGGTTTATGGAGTGAAGAGTCGATAAAAGAATACGGACAAGAAGTATCACATTCATCAATACATAAATCATAATAGAAGACAACTCACTATTATATAACTTAACTTGCAATAAGTAAAGGAAACACAATAAGGATGCATAAAGTAAATTATAATTGGTAATGGCAAACTTAGCTCTTGGTCGAAGAATAGTTGAAAAAATTTAGGAGTTCACAAGTAACCGGTTTTCTATGATAGCTTTCAAAGTAGTAATCACCAAGATAAGAGCAATGTGCAAAACAAGGAACATAAGAAACATGATTGAATAAGTCATCATATGAACGAATGAAACACAACAACTCAAAATGCTTGCTGAGGTAGAAGAGAATGGGTTTACTGACTCAACTAAAAAGTAAAAGAAAAGCCTTTCGCAGAGGGAAGTAGGGATTTCAAGTTTCATAAAGAGCTTCCAAAAATGATGGTACTTACTAGCTTTCAGCTCTCATTACCCCTATCATAAGCATCTTTAGGTGATTAAGGTTAAAGTGACACAACTAAGAGGATATGCTTGACAAGTTATAAGTTGAAATCTCATGCCCCTTACTTACGAGTACCGAACCTCATGCTACTCAACTTCAGTCACAAGTAAGCTCTTGTCATTGTAAATACATATGTATCATAGAGAACCGCCAACAGGGTACCCCTTGCACATGATAAAGGAGCTATCCCATAATCAAAATGACAAGGCAAGTAGACAATGCGCATCTCAGCGATCCTTTTATTGCTATTTGCATAGGTTTTCATTGAGGATGCTTCATAGAGTCCTCATTATGGTTATGCTGCAAGTTTCCACCATGATTAGGCATGGCTTAGGCTAGCGGCCCAGACGTTTCTCTAACACACATAAAAACTCCATGATCTTACAAGTTCCACTTTTATTTCACACCACCGAGATCCATAGGCAAAAGAATCATGATATCAACGGAATATAATGTGCAATGTTGAAAGCGTTCCCCATGATACATGGTGCTGCTAACTTCAACTTATAAAGCGCAAGCATATACGCAACAAAGATGGACACAATGGTTCAAGTTTATTAAATGCAAGAAAGTAAGGTGGGCCATCAAGTTCGTGAGAGATTTAATCACTATTTTTCACATAACAAGTTTAATTTGGAAGGTAGATAAAAACATGAATTTACTCGGAATAGCAATAGTGCTAGTAGGTAGGTATGGTGGACACAAATGGCATATGTTTTAGTTTAAGGATTGGATGCACGAGAAGCGTTCCCTCTTAGTACAGGTTTTTTGGCTAGCAAGGTTGGGTAGCAAGCATAAGAGTTGAAGGAAACAAACAAACATACAAGTGATAAAAACAAACATGCAATCTTCCTTGGAAGCACAAAAGATCTTAACTAGAGAATACTAGACTTATGAGCAAATCAAGAAAGAAAGATGATGAAATTATATTTCTTTAGAGTACTTTTATCTTTTTCATTCAATTCTCAAAATAGTGTTGCTATTGACCGAGCTAGGTTTGCCAAAACCGACTAAATTAACTCAATGATCCCAAAGTGATACCAATACTAATGACAAGATCAATCATATAACCATGAATTGAAAACTAAAATAAGATATGCAAGAGAGTGAATGATAGAACTTCTCATTAATATTCCATAACGGCAACTCACACCAAGGGATACATAGATATCGAACAAGAGGGGGGACACTTCCATAATGCAAACCATCCTACATGATAACTTCTGTATTCATGATATGACTCTACTAAAAAAGGTAAAAAGATAGAAGATAGTGATGTGATACCGCGACACTCCCGCAAACTTGGAACAAACCAAGGGGATGACAAAACTTGATGACGAATTACTCCTTCGATGGTGGTGGTATTCTCTTGTCATTGTTCGACTTCCAAGGTAAGGGTTCCCCATCAACAAAACACATCGTGGTCTCCAACATCCTGAAACCTGTAGCAGCACTTATGTGTTTAAACCTAACCTCGTACTCGCAGTTTTGATTTTGAACGTCGTAGAGCTGTGCTTGCAGTTGGTTGGTTGTCGGATGGAGTGAGAGAATTTCATCCTTGAGCTCAGCAGTCTCCTTTTGGTGCTCGGCGATGAGTTCGGAACAAATCTTGTGGATTTAAGAAAGAGCTGGAATTATTTCAATAGACACCGAAACTATTTCGGGTGAAATTGGTTCTGCATGTAATATTGAAATGTTGCAGGGGGTTTTATGTGAATGTTTGTTAATTAAATTAATTAACAAAATTCTGAATAAAATAAATAAAAGAGTTTTATTAAATGAGAGAGCATTAAATTTGGAGAAATTTAATGCATTTAAAGTGGAGACTTTAAAAGAGAATGTGAAGGGGAATTTTAATGTGGAGGGGGTTACCACCACATGAATGGGGAGGTGAAGGGACACCCTCCCCTCCTATAAAAGGCCCCCTCTCACTCGTTCTTCCACACACCTCCTCGTGAAGGGTCTCTCTCCCCCTCTAGTATTATTCCCCCATGGTCTTGGATTAGCGAGATACATGTTCCCGGTGGCTTTATCTGGAAAGGAGTTGCTGCTTCCGCTGCTTTGCTGGAGCGAGAGACGGAGGTTGTCAGGGTACCGGACGTGTGTGCGATCACGGATGCACCGCTGCTTTGCGGTGCTGGACTTGGTGGTGCTGGAGCTGGATCTGATGGACGTGCTGGAGCCAGACCTGCTAGACTTCATCACGATCTTGAGATCGTCAAGCGTATGACTACATCATCCACAAGTTCCTACTCGTTAACAAAACTCGTTGTCTTCGAGGGTAAGTTCTCCATGGATGTATATCCACCCGTTGCTTTGTACCTAGTAGATAGATCTTGGCGTATAGTTCTCATCGTAGGATTTTTTTGTTTTCTATGCTACGAACCCAACAGTGGTATCAGAGCCTGATCTATGCGTAGGTGCTTTGCACGGGTAGTACAGATATGTTTATATGTGGGCGATGATGATCATGTTATTGCTTCTTTCATGTATTTTGGATATTGGTGGCATAGTGGGATGAAGCGGCCTTGACCAACCTTACATGTCATCGTACATGAGACCAGTTCCACGACTGACATGCAACTTATTTTGCATAAGTGGCTGGCGGGTGTCTGTCTCTCCTACTATAGTCAATATCTGATTTATAACGAGTTGCTAATAACTTGGTTATCCTCGTTGTGGTTCCATGTTCGTAGGTAAGACCGGTTCTATCTCCGAAAGCCCTAAGCCACGTAAAATTTGCAATTGATAAATTAGAGGCGTCTAGTTTAGATCGTTGCTGGGCTAGTGTCATGATATGGTAATGTTGTAAGTAGATGTATAATAGATACTTTTACAACACACTTAATGTGTAAGTTCCATAGACCTTGGCCTTACACACAAAGGAATGATAAAGATCATACCACGATGCATATGATAGTGATCAAATGCAAGAACCATATCATTTCACTTTACACATATAATGTTCGCATCTTATATTGCTTGTTTGGCATTTTAGTAGCATTATAAGATGATCCCTCCTTAAGTATGCACCGTTGTATGGATCGAGTTTCGAGACATCACGTGATGATCGGGTGTACTCGACTCTACGCTTTCATATAACGGGTGTAAGACAGTTTTACACAAGCGAGTACTAAGGTTCTTACTTGTCTAGCCTAGCATATATAGACATGGCCTCGGAACACGGACCGAAAGGTTAAGCATGAATCATATAGTTGATATGATGCCCATATTGATGCTCGCCTTTGAAGCTTCACTGACTCACGTGATGATCGGACTTGGTGTAGTGGATTTGGTTCATGTAATCACCAAAAAGGCACGAGGGATGTCGTTTTTGTGTGGGACTTCATTTCTAATTTGGATTAGTCGAACTCAATTTGTCATAAACTAAATCGAAGTGAATTTGCATAATTTGTTGTAGTCATTGGCGTCTGTTCACTACCTTACGCTTACTTTTAATTGAGATAATAGAACTATAGAGTTCTGGATATTTACTTTACAAACTGGTATCGTATTGTTTTGAATGTCAATTTATAGTTTATAAGTCCTATTGCAAACTTTCAGCAAACTCTGTTTACTCCATTAAGTTTAATAAGTAGTATTAAATCAAGAGTAAGAATTCCAATGTTAGTATCTAAAGTATCATGTTTGCCTCCATGATTATTAATATTCAAAAGTTGTTTTAATATCAAGATTATATAGGAGTTGAAAATTGTTTCAGAAACCATCATGTGTGAAAGATATTGTGATATTTGAAACAATATTTTTGGTTGCATTATGATAGAGTATAATTTAGCAAAATACATGTTCTCATATTATGAGAATTTGTAAAGGATGGAGATGCTAGGCATCCGGATCTCCCAAAAAGGTTTTTGGGAACTAACATTATACTCGAGATTCTTCCTTATAGGCTATAGTAGCTTGATCATGAAAGTTTTCATGATAAAGATGAATATAAGATGTAGGTAAAATGTTTACAACACAAATAGATTACTAAAGAATGGATTTTTGAAAGAACACCAAACATTTGATGATGGTGATCCACTTCAAAGTGCAAGGCCAAAGGTATTAGTATTTGACTATACACACTTTGTACTATGTGTCATGTGAATGACACCACTATTGATGTTGATAGAGTCTTTTAAAAGAAAAGGAATTGCTGAAAGAGAATCTATAAAATATTTGACAGAAAATAAAAGGTTGGAGATGTCCAACTTAGGTATATAGAAGATATACATGTTATGGATGTATTCTTTACTTGTTAAACAATGTGGTTCTTAGGTATTGGATACCGGTATTGGATACCAAATAGGTTGGTATGAAGTGTCATACAGGACAACGCAATTCATGAACTGCAATGGCCTAAGTAACTATTGCTGAAATGTCGCAAGACAAATGATTGAAAGATCACTTATGAAGTGACATCGCTATTTAAATTATATTGGAAAGAAAACATGAAGAAATTCCATGTTGATGGATTTTTGGAGTCTTTGATTTTGATCAATTGACGCTTGTGAAACTTTCCTCGAGATAATTGAAACTCCATCCATAGACCAAAGAGGAACGGATGACTAACTTATTGGATATTATACATATTGATGTATATAGTCCATTATATGTAGCCATATGCGATGGATCTTTTTGCTTCATATGCTTTCTCCAGAAATTTGAGTGAATATATCTATATATTTACTTAATAAGGAAGAAGTAAGAAACTTTTGAAAATTACTCAAAAACTTTCAAGATGAAGTGGAAAATCATTCTAACAAGAAAATAAAGAGTTTATGATTCGATCATAAAGGAAGATATTTGAGTTACATGTTTAGCAAAACACCTAAGATTTGAGAAATTGTTCTATGATTTATGTTTCCCGATAAACCATAGGAGTATGGCATATTCGAGAGATGAAATCAAACCATGTTTGACATGGTAAGATCAAAGGTGTCATTTATAAAACTTCCATTATGTTTTAAGGATTAAAGCTTTAGAGACTACCGCTTTTACACTGAAAAGAGCACCATCGTGATCCGTTGAAATGACAGCATATAAGTTATGGTTTGGGATAAAACCCGAATTGTCTTTTCTTAAATTTTGGTATGCTATGCATAAGTAAAATGTTTACAACCAAAGTCGGATAAGCACGTCTTTGTAGGTTATCCCAAAGAATTTGTTGGGAATTTCTCCATAACACCGAGGACAAAAGAGTTTGTCGCTTGGAATGTCAAGTTTCTTGAGAAGGAACTTTTCGCGAAAAGTTTAGTGGGAGGATAATAGAACTTTGATAAGGTTGTTGAACCTTATCTATATGTGCTAAGTAGCACAACGCCGGAAAGTGTCCTGGTGGCGACCACAATACTCATGGCTCCCGTGATTACAAAGGTTGTGATGTCAGAGATTAGAGTTCCTATTGAACCGTGTGGGTCGGTAAGAATCAAATAGTGTGATTTGATAAGCAAGTCGTTATTGTTTTGACAATGATGAACCGACTACATGCAAAGAAGCGATGATGGGCCCTGACTCCATAAAATGACTAAAAGTCATAGAATCCGTGATAGTATCCATACACGAGAAATCAAGTTTCTGAACTTCGAAGACCCTCCGGAAAGGCGTGAAGCCTATCAGTCATGTTTGGATATATAAAGAAATAGACATGGATGTTTAACATCTATGAAATAGTCGACATGTTGGAAACAAGTTTACGACAATGTTCAAGGAGTTGACTATGACAAGATTTTATCTTTCATAGCGATATTTAGTCTTGGCGGATTAATGTAGCAACCACTACATATAATTTGATGTATGGTAGTTGAACAAACGAAACAATGTTCTTCTAATAGAATGGTTACCTAGGACGTGTACAAGACACGGTCCGAAGGGTTTTGTTAATTCAAAGGGTGCTAAAAAGGGCATGCAAACTTCAATAGTTGAAGTGAGCATAGCGGAGTTGGAATCTTCACCATGATGAAAATGTTAAAAGAGTTTAAATTCATCGGAGATGATGAAGATGCTTGCATTTGCAAGAAATTAAGTGGGAGCGCTGAGACAAATTTCCAATACATTATGAAGAGTACATATTTTTGATTGGAAATGATGTATATTTTATTGGCACAAGTTAAGAATTTCATTAAAATAGGATTTCGATGAAAGACTTGGGCAAAACCGGAATATTTGGCATCAATATCTATATGGATAGATTGAGGCGCTAATATGGTTATGCTAGACATACATATATGAGATATTGAAAGGGTTCAATATGGAAACAACAAGAAAGGTTCTTGCTGCATGGAAAGGATTGTATCAAGATTCAAGTGTTTCAACACTTGGTGAGTAAACTCACATGAAGATTTTGATCAATTATACCGTGATATGTATATATCCAGATATGTCCTGTGCTCTAAATGTTATGAGCACATACCAGAATGATTCATAAGATGATCATTGGACGATAGTAAAGATATTCTTATGAGCTTTGGAAGAACTAAGAATATATCACGTATAAGTGACAAATAGTTAAAGGTAGTTCATTGTAAAGTGTTACATTGACACTAGTTTTGTCACAAGATACAAATTAAATTAATCTCAATTTAGACTATGGGTGGCACAATGTAATGGAAAGGATGTTCCATGATGGATTTAGATAAGTTCCAAAGTTGAAACATTGTGACGAATACTACAACAAAAGGCTAAGTATATGACTGCTATAGTAGCAGCAAAGGAGGGCATTTGTGTTAAGAAGTTTGCTATCAAACTAGGTGTGGTTCAAAGTGGGCTAATACTATGAAGATATATTGTATGACAATAATATCAACATATTTTAACCCGAATGAACTAAAGGTCTCACCAAAGGACCAAATTTATACAATGCCATGTCATTTGAGAATGAGTGATGCGTAGAGACACAAAGACATGCAAATACACACGGACCTAAAACTGCCAGATCCGTAGATTATGTTAACCACTAGCAAACGCATATATTCAACACCTACGTGTTGTATATACAAGTTTACAAACTAGATTATTGACTCTAGTGCAAGTGGGAGACTGAAGGGAATATGCCCCAGAGACAATAATAAAGTGGTTATTATCTTATTCCATGTTTATGATAAATGTTTATTTTGCATGCTATAATTTTATTAATTGGAAACGTTAATACATGTGTGTTTAATAAACAAAATACAAAGTTCCTAGTAATGCCTCTCATATAAACTAGCTTGTTGATTAACAAGATGATCAAGATTTCCTGATCATGGACATTGGATGTTGTTGATAACGAGGTCACAACATTGGTGGAATGATGTGATGAACATTCATCCGAAGTATAGAATTACGATCAGAGTCATTATGTTTATATTGCTATAACATTATACGAAGTAATCTTAGTCCTTAGACCATGAGATCATGTTAATTGCTAACACCAGAAGAGTATCTTGATAACATCAAACGTCACACCGTAACAGGGTGACTATAAAGGTGGGTTCAGTGCTACAAAGGTGTTATGTTGAGGCTCATGGATCAAGAGTGGGATTTGTCTATCTTGATGACGGATAGATATACTCTGGACCCTCTCGGTGATATCACATTAAGATAGCTTGCAAGCAAGTGATGTGATCACTAGAATGTTATATCACGGGAATGAGAAAAGAGTGCATGTCGGTTACGAGATCAAACTAGGTATTTGCATACCGATGATCGAATCTCAGACATGTATTATATCATGAGACAAAGGGATTTAGTTACTAGCATTAAAGGTTCTCACGATCACAGAAGTCATCGTTGAATGTGTAGGAGTTAGTATGGATCTCCAGGTCCCGCTTCTGATTATTGATCTGAGAGGGGTCTCGATCATGTCTGCATTATTCGTGAACCGTAGGGTGACACACTTAAGGGATACCGACACCATTTGGAGCAAATATGTTTCAGATAAATATTTAAGAAAGCGTTGGAATTATTTCAATAGACACCGAAACTATTTCGGGTGAAATTGGTTCTGCATGTAATATTGAAATGTTGCAGGGGGTTTTATGTGAATGTTTGTTAATTAAATTAATTAACAAAATTCTGAATAAAATTAATAAAAGAGTTTTATTAAATGAGAGAGCATTAAATTTGGAGAAATTTAATGCATTTAAAGTGGAGACTTTAAAAGAGAATGTGAAGGGGCATTTTTATGTGGAGGGGGTTACCACCACATGAATGGGGGAGGTGAAGGGACACCCTCCCCTCCTCCTATAAAAGGCCCCCCTCTCACTCCTTCCACACACCTCCTCGTGAAGGATCTCTCTCCCTCTCTAGTATTATTCCCCCATGGTCTTGGATTAGCGAGATACATGTTCCCGGTGGGTTTATCTAGAAAGGAGTTGCTCCTTCCGCTGCTTTGCTGGAGCGAGGGACGGAGGTTGTCGGTGTACCGGACGTGTGTGCGATCACGGATGCACCGCTGCTTTGCGATGCGGGACTTGGTGGTGCTGGAGCTGCATCTGATGGATGTGCTGGAGCCGGACCTGCTGGACTTCATCACGATCTTGAGATCGGCAAGCGTACGACTACATCATCCACGAGTTCCTACTCATTAACAAAACTCGTTGTCTTCGAGGGTAAGTTCTCCATGGATGTATATCCACCCGTTGCTCTGTACCTAGTAGATAGATCTTGGTGTATAGTTCTCATCGTAGGAATTTTTTTGTTTTCTATGCTGCGAACACAACAGTGGTGTGAGCCACCCTGGCTCCATGTCCGTCCCTCTTTCGCTTTGTAGCTTTCCTTGTTGGATAAAAACTCCCAAAATATAATTGGACAGAATTTTTGCGGAACTTTTCTTACCAGAACTGTTACCTATTCAAAAACGGACTCTGCAGGTCTCTGAATTTGGTCTTTGATAAATTTTTCCGGAGTTATAACTTGAAAAGCATCAACATCTTCATTGTAAGAATCTCCAGCAATATAGTGCTTGAGTCGCTGCCCATTCACCACTTGTGTAGTGTTATCTTTTAAAGAAGAAATTTTTATTGCTCCTGAACGGTACACTTCTTCAATAACAAAAGGTCCTTCCCATTTTGATAGTAGTTTCCATGCAAAAAAAATTTGAGACGAGACCTATACAATAGAACTTTCTCACCAACATGGAATTCTCTCTTAAGTATTCACTTGTCATGCCATCTTTTAACTTTTTCCTTAAAGAGTCTAGCATTCTCATATGCTTCACTCCTCCATTCATCCAACAAACTTAAGTCAAATAATCTTTTTTCACCAGCAAGCATACAATCTCTATAAAGTTCTTTAACTTCCCAATAAGCTTTGTGTTCTAATTCTAAGGGTAGGTGACAAGCTTTCCCATAAACCATTTATAAGGAGACATCCCCATAGGGTTTTTATAGGCAGTCCTATAAGACCATAAATCATCGTTCAATTTTTTAGCCCAATTTTTTCTAGATCTATTAACAGTCTTTTGCAAGATGGATTTAATTTCTCTATTTGATAACTCTACTTGTCCACTAGTTTGGGGATGATAAGCTGAAGCAATTCTATGATTAACATCATATTTAGCAAGGGTCTTTCTAAAACCACCATGAATAAAATGAGAACCTCCATCAGTCATAAGATACCTAGGCACTCCAAACCTAGGAAAGATAACATCCTTAAGCATTTTTGAGAGGTCTCCGCATCAGCACTCTTCGTAGGTATGGCTTCTACCCACTTAGTGACATAATCAATGGCAAAAAGAATATGAATATAACCTTTTGAGGGAGGAAAAGGACCCATAAAGTCAAATCCCCAACAATCAAAGGGTTCAATAACTAGAGAGTAGTTCATAGGCATTTCATTGCGTCTAGAAATATTACCAACACGCTGACACTCATCACAAGATAAAACAAATTTTCTTGCATCTTTAAAAAGGGCAGGCCAGTAGAAACCTAATTGTAGCACCTTTTGCGCAGTTCTATCTCCTTCATGATGTCCTCCATAGGCACTACCATGACATTTCCGTAATATCTCCTTTTTCTCATATTCTGGAACACATCTTCGCATAATACCATCCACTCTTTCTTTATATAAATGTGGGTCATCCCAAAAATAATGCCTCAAATCATAAAATAACTTTCTTCTTTGATGAGCTGTGAAAGTTGGAGGCAAATACTTGGAGACAATAAAGTTAGCATAATCAGCATACCAAGGGATCCCTCGCGGGCTTACCCCTACTACAGCCAACTATTCATTTGGGAAACTATCATTAACAGGCATAGGATCAAAAGAGATGTTCTCCAATGGAGATAAATTATCAGCTAAAGGATTTTCAGCACCTTTCCTATGTACAATATGTAGGTCAAACTCCTATAAGAGTAGCACCCATCTAATAAGTCTAAGCTTAGCATCTTTCTTCATCATAAGGTACTTAATAGCAGCATGATCAGTATGAATGGTAACTTTACAATATAAGGTCTAAACTTATCACATGCAAAGACGACGGCTAGGAATTCTTTTTCAGTAGTAGCCTAATTCCTTTGAGCAGCGTCAAGAGTCTCACTAGCATAATGGATAATGTTTAACTTTTTATCAATTTTTTGCCCAAGGACAGCACCTATAGCAAAATCACTAGCATCACACATTATTTCAAAGGGTAAGCTCCAATCAGGTGGTTGAACGATAGGAGCTATAGTTAAAGCCTTCTTTAGGGTTTGAAAAGATTCCTTACAATCATCATCAAAGACAAAGGGTACATCTTTTTGAAGAATATTAGTGAGGGGTTTTGATATCTTAGAGAAATATTTAATAAACCTTCTATAGAAACCAGCATGACCAAGGATACTACGAATACCTTTGATGTCTCTTGGATAGGGCATTTTCTCAATTGCCTCAACTTTATCTCTATCAACTTCTATGCCTCTTTCAGAAACCTTATGTCCAAGTACAATCCCTTCATTCACCATGAAGTGGCATTTCTCCCAATTAAGAACAAGATTAGTTTCTTCACATCTCTACAAAACTTTATCGAGGTTGTGCAGACAATTGTCAAAATAAGTTCCATAGACGGAGAAGGCATCCATGAACACTTCCACAATTTCCTCACAAAAACCATGAAAGATAGCAGACATGCATCTTTGAAAAGTAGCAGAAGCATTATATAAACCAAAAGACATACGTCTATAAGCATAGGTTCCGTAAGGGCATGTAAAAGTAGTTTTTTCTTGATCTTGTTGTTTAACAACAATTTGAGAGAAACCAGAATATCCAGCAAGAAAACAAAAATGGGTCTTTTTAGACAACCTTTCTAACATTTGATCAATAAAAGGAAGTGGGTAATGATCTTTCTTAGTAACTTTGTTAACTTTCCTGAAATCAATGCACATTCTATAGCCTACTACTATTCTTTGGGGAATAAGCTCATCATTATCATTAGGGACGACGGTAATTCCCCCTTTTTTAGGCACACAATGAAAAGGACTAACCCATTCACTATCAGCAATAGGGTAAATAATACCAGCATCAAGGAGTTTCAATACCTCATTTCTTACCACTTCCTTCAACTTAGGATTTAAACGCTGTTGGTGCTCTACCACTGGCTATGCATCTGGTTCTATATTGATAGCATGCTGACATATAGTAGGAGGAATCCCTTTTAAATCATCCAGAGTTAGCCCATAGCCCCTCGATGTTTCTTTAGTACCTCCAATAACCTTTCTTCTTCCTTCCCTAAAAGTTTAGAGCTAATAATAATAGGATATATCTTATTATCATCAATGTAAGCATATTAAGATCGTCAGGTAAAGGTTTTAGATCGAAGACCGGATCCTTTTTAGGTGGAAACATGGTACCCAAGTCTTCTACAGGCAAGTTATGCTTAAGAATCTTAGGTTGACGACGGAGAATCTCGTCAATCTCATTTCTTTTTTCCATGAAGATTTCACTTTCATGATCTTCCATAAATTGCTGCAAAGCATTGTTAGGAGCAAGAGAAATAGAAGCAAGTTGTTCAACTCTAAAATCCTCATTATGGGTTTCATTTTCATAAGGTTCTTTAGTAAATTTTGAAAAATTAAACTCATAAGATTCCCCATCAAATTTAGTCAAGATTTTCTCCCTTTTGCAGTCTATAATAGCTCCACAAGTACTCAAGAAAGGTCTACCAAAAATGATGGGATAAGTTTTACTAGTAGCTGAACCAAGTACTAGAAAATCAACAGGATATTCAATCTTACCACAAAGAACTTCTACATCCCGTACAATACCAATTGGAGAGACGGTCTCTCTATTAGCAAGGTGAATAACCACATCAATCTCTTCCAGTTCGTAGGGACTGATTTCATGCATAATTTCTTTGTAAAGCTCATAAGGAATAGCACTTGAACTTGCACCAATATCACATAAACCATAATAGCAATGATCACCAATTCTAACAAAAAGCAAAGGGACACTAGCCTTTTTAGTTCTATTAGGATGTGAGACAATATTAGAAGCATCCTCACAAAACACTATGTGTCCATATTCTACACTTTTAGTGACAAGGTCTTTCACAATTGCTACAATAGGTTCAATGTTTATTTATTCATCAGGTTTTACAGTTCTCTTTGCACTTTTATTGATTACACTAGTTATCATAGGATGATCCTTTACCTTATCCGGGAAGGGTATTTTCTCAATATAAGGTTCAGGTAGGATGTGATCAATAGTGCAAAATTCAGTACTCCCAACAGGAACACAGTCAACAATATCTTTATATGGTGCATGATACTTGTTCCATCCCTTTTTCGGAATTTCAATATAAGAAGCAAAAGCCTTAAAACAATTTGTAATAACTTGAGAATCAAGACCATAAGCATTACTAATATTTTGAAAGTCATCAGTTCAAATAAAAGATTCAATGCATTCATAATCATAATTTATACCTAACTTTCTTCCTTTGTCATTCTCCCATGCTTCAGCATTGTCTTGAATACGGTCCAGAAGATCCCATTTAGCTTTTTCTTCCATGCGAGTGAATGATCCAGCACAAGAGGCATCCAATAAATCCTTATCATGAAGAGAAAGCCTTGCATAAAAGTTATTGATAATAATATTGTTGGGGATCTCATGAATGGGACATTTGAGCATTAGTAACTTCAGTCTCCCCAAGCTTGAGTTGTACTCTCTCCATCAAGAGGACAAAAGTTGTATAGTTGATTCCGATCTTTATGAATCTCACTAGGAGGATAAAACTTTGAATAAAAGAGAGGTACTATTTCCTCCCATTCAAGAGCTTGACCATTCTTCGGCAACTTATACCAGTCCTCAGCTCTTCCTTTCAGTGATAATGAGAATAACTTCTTCTTGACTTGATCTATTGTAATACCTGCACACCTGAACAACCCGCATAATTCGTGTATAAAGAGCAAATGATCACCGGGATGGACAGTTCCATCTCCAACATAATAGTTATCCATAACACGATCAATAATTCTTGTAGGTATTTTAAAAGTATCATTCTCAGCAGGTGGTGGTTCATCTACTACCTTAGCAGTGGTAGTAGCGTTGTGAAATAAGAAACTCAGTGAATTATCCATATTGAAAATTAAGCACCTAACAGATGTAAACAATACTCACAGTAGAAGTTTCCTGTACCAGTTCCACTCTCCAATAGCGCTTCACTCCCCGGCAACGACACCAAAAAATAGTCTTGATGATCCACAAGTATAGGGGGTGTATCGCAGTATTTTTGATAAGTAAGAGTGTCAAACCCAACGAGGAGCAGAAGGTGCTGGTGAATGGCTAGGAGCAGGAATTCTCTATAAATACTTACCAAACGGATTTTTAGGGGTTTTTTGATAATGCAGGTAAATAAAGTACGAGTAAATAAAATACAATAAGAATAAATGCAGCAAGTGGCCCAATCCTTTCTTTAGAAAAGGACAAGCCGGTTGTATTACTTAAGATGACCAAACGTTCTCGAGGACACATGGGAATATCGTCAAGTGCTTTCGCTTCATGTAGTTCATTAATCTTCTTTAGTTTGCTAAAGTGTTGTGTGGGTGAACCTATGCTAATGTACCGACCTTCCTAGGACTAATACATACTTGTGATTATACCCCTTGCAAGCATCCGCAAGTACAAGAAAGTAATTAACGTTGAAACAAAACCATAGCTTTAAACTCTAAGACCTTGAAGTCCCTTGTGCAATGGATTCCTAATGGGGTTCATGTTTCTGTCACTCTGGCAACCCCTACGATTTGTAGCCAAATACACAATGCATTCCCCTAGGCCCATATAGGTGAAGTGTCATGTAGTCGATGTTCACATGACACCACTAGAAGAAGTACACCAGAACTTAAATATCAAACTATTGAATCTTTCTCAACACAATTCCACTACTAACAACATGACTTCTCCCATGTCCTCAAGAACAAAACGAACTACTCACAAAACATCATATGGATCATCATCAGAGATGATATAATGATATGTAACAATCTGAACATAAACAACAATTCCATGGTTCACTCAATAGCATCAACTACAAAGGAGTAATCAACATGGAGAAAGTTTCCCCTAAGAACTATGCAAGATTCAACCCAATTGTTATAGCGGTATGAGGTGGTGATGATGGTGCTGGTGGAGATGATGGTGGTGATGATGATCCCGATGAAGTCCAGCTTGATGGTGGTGTTGATGGCGACGATCTCCCCTCTCTGGGAAGGAATTCCCCCGGCAGAATTCTGTCTCCCGGAGAGATCTTTCTCTCTCGGTGTTTTCCGCACCACAAAGGCAGCGGAATCTTTCTATGGTCGCTCCCCGAGTCTTAGGGTTTCTAGAGGATAATATACGCCAGAGGGGAGAGGCTGGAGTGGACCAGGGTGGCCACACCACCTGGTGGTGCGGCCTGGGGTGGCCCGCGCCAGGGGGTGGTGTGGGCCCCCTATGGCCCATCTCCACTTCCCCTTATGGCTTTCTTCGTCTTATGGAAAAATAGGATTTTCCATGTATTTTCCCGGATTTTCTGATCTTCAAGAATTTTGCCTCGAAACAGCACCTTTTCCATCAGAATCCTGACTGCAGCGGTCCATGCTCCAAAAGTCATCAACCATGCAAAAACAGATGAAATAACATAAGTATCATATCTTAATATGAAATATAACAATGAATAACAGTAAATTATGATATAGAATAGTGATGCAAAATGGACGTATCAAGGGGAATTCACAGAAGCTTTTATGAGCAACTATACGGCAGGAATATTTTTCCCACCGTATAGTTGCCGTCGCCTCTATCTTGTCAAAAGGGACGACTTCCGTGAAGGGACCAAGGACGAAAACACAACGCAGCAGCCGCCATACCATCCAGAAGGGACAAAGAAGAGATCCGGAGAAGAAGGGGAAGCCATTCTTCATCTCGCTCCACGATCTTTGACCTCCTAGCCAATACACCCCCATAGCCACCACTTGTACTTGAGAGAGAGAAGGATCTCCACCTTGCAAGACTAGGGTTTGAGATTCTTTCTTCCCATCTCGAATTTTGTTGGATATTTTTCTATTCTTATTATGGATCTCCATGGTAATACAAAGAAGAATTCCCTTTATTTGATTATATTGTTGATCCGTTCTTCTCTCATGTGTGAGTAATTACCTTGGGCGTGGGAGATGTAGGGGATTGGTGAGATGTGATGTGCCTTCATATATTTTCCATTAGTTTGTGATTGACTCTAATTACTATATTATGTGTGCTTGACTATCTGTGGGATGCCTAATGCTTGTTCTCCAATTAAGAGCCCAGACAACATGATGCTTCGTTCTACATAGATAAGATCTTGTTCGCTAGTGGACCGGTGACCCCCGGGTGACACGGGGATATCAATGGAAAGCTAGTAGACTTAAGGATAACGAGGAACCACTGTGCTTATTGCATTAGTCCGATCCAAGGAGCTGAATCGCTAAGCGACCTGAAGGATCTTAATCGCCTAGTGTCTGACCATGGTTTTGGTAACAGGCTAGTAGGATTATTGAAGTTGGGATGAAATCTAACAAGAGGAGTTTCGGCTAATTATGGGTTGCTCGCCTACACATATATTTATAAGATTATAATTGTTACATTTATCATTCGTCCACCTGGCATAGCCACTATCACCATGAACCGAATCTCCCCGCGCCTTCTTTTACCATCTGCAGGAAACAACAAACAACCAAGTCGTTCTTTACTTTTATGCTTTACATTTCTGAACTTTACATTGTAGTTCTATTTAAATACATCTCATTTAATCAAAACCCCATTCTTATTTCAACACTTGTAGTCAATTCACTCGAAGACCTGTGACAACTTCAGGTGTGATAGAGACTTCACCCATAAACACTTACCTTTGGGCTCCCTGTGGGATCGATATCTATACTTCGAAACTAGCTACAAATGATCTGTGCATTGTAGACATCAGATGTGTTAACAAAATTTTGAGAGATTATTATTGTCTCCCCCATTTTCATTGAATGGAATGTAATGCATAAACTTGCATATACGAAGTTTATACACCTTTGAACTCTTTGAAATCTCACTTAATACTTGATAATGTTGTGCTAAGAAAATCTTGAGAGATTATTATTTTCATAGAGTGGAATGTAATGCATAAATTTTATACACCTTTGAACTCTTTGAAATCGCACTTAATACGTGATAATGTAGTGCTAAGAAAATCTTGAGAGATTATCATTTTCATATAGTGGATTGTAATGCATAAACTGACATATACGAAAATTATACACCTTTGGACTCTTTGTAATCGAACTTAGGTCATGATAATGTTGTGCTAATAAAATCCTGATCATTTATCATTTCCATGGAGTGAAATATAATGCATAAACTTGTGTATACGAAATTTTTAAACCTTTGAACACTATGAAATCGCACTTAATAACGAGATAATGATGTGCTAGAAATTTTTTGAGAGATTAGCATTTTCTCCCCCCCATTTTCATAGAGTGGAATGTAATGCATAAACTTGCATATACGGAAATTATAGACATTTGAACTCTTTGAAATCACACTTAATACGTGATAATATTGTGGTAAGAAAATCTTGAGAGATTATCATTTGCATAGAGTGGAATGTAATGCACAAATATACACCTTCGAACGCGTTCCCTTCAAATTATATTCAAGTTCATTTGTTTATGGAGTTAAAGTACTAGTGGCAAACTCGTTATTTTGCATGGATAGAGGGGTGCCCCCGACAGATATAGGGTTTATCCTATCCACTAGATCACAGATGATCAACGGTTGGTGGGCACGATAAGCGTGACAACTGTCTCAACCAATCAGAGCGTAGCAGCGAAGATGAGCACATGTGCGAGAGATTGATAGTAAGAGAAAGGGAAAAACTGAGTAGAACTTAAGAACTAAGGGCAAGACTGACAAAGGGATTCAAATAGAAAATAGAAAAAGATTTAAAAATGGAAAATGCGTCTTTTATACAATAAAATACATCTTGGCATATATCAAACTATTTGCAATTCAAATATACACCAGTTTGACAATTATTGCCTCATTCAGACAAACTATGTTTTGGGGAGGGATGTTCTGGGAAGAGGCTTGAGTAGAAAGCCATAAACCTTCATAGATAGTAGGTGATTTGAGAAGTGGTGATTTAGGTTAAAACTTGGTTTATATACATTTCTTATGTTTGCAGGTCACATAATAAGACTCCCTGGGTAGATGCCACTATGTTTTGCTCTTTTTGAATTTGTTGTGTATAAAATGACTCAATTAGCTAGCTAAAACCTATTCATTCACTCTCTGTTGACCAGCCACCGGAGGGTAAAACTGAGTATATTGCACACAATAGTGTTAGTACTGGAGGAAAAAACCGAGTACAACAAAACTACCAATGTTACACTCGAGGGCAAAACTGAGCACGACTAAGTCGCTAGGGTTAGACACGAAGGGAAAACGTGACTCACGGTACGCATGTGCGGTGCGGGGGGCGACATCGGACACGTGTGGTCGTGCACGGTGCAGTAGCATATGCAGATAGGCGATGCACGGTGGTACAATGAAACGTCGCTTCCCTTCTCCTTTAATAGAGGCCTCCTCACTCTCACTCATCACTCACTCGCTCACTCATCCGTCTCCATTGTCCCATCACCTTCTGCAAACCCCCAAGAAAACCCCATCCACGCCGACAATGGAGAAGAATGGTGTGGTGGCCATCAGCGCCTCTAAGGCCACCGGCAAGGAGGCCCCATCCCCGTACAGGCCCCTGTCCAGGCATCGAAGGCAGTCGGCATTCCCGTCCACGCATCCGTCGTAGCCGCCGGCGAGGAGGCCCCCGTCGGTCTTGGGCAGATCCCGCTCGGCTGGGACCCCTACGAGGAGTTTGATTACATAAGGCCGGAGAATCCCTACGACACCAGCATCGCTGACCCATGGTTGGAGGTAACCAGGGTTTTCTCCCCTTCCCTTGTTCTTCCTCGGTTCCCATTGTTGGATGCTAGATCGTATGTTATTAGGGCTCGATTGTTCATATTTTCACAATAGCTAATCCTCTTGTGTTAGATCTCGTATTTCGATGAATCTCCCTGTACGTATTTGAACCCCCCCGTTCATAGTTGGGATCAGTATTCGATATGGTTTGAGATTTGGGGAATAATCAGGAGATCTCAATCGGTTAATTTATGCAAATAATCAATCCCAATAATCAAAGTATCTCAATCATGTCCTTATTGCACTCTAATATTTTTTCCAACAGGAGGATAGCAGCGATGTCCGTAGCAACGACGAGTCCAAGGAAACCATGACTAGGTATGTGCTGAGGAGGCTGAAGCCAGCCAGTACAACAACTTCTTTGTCGGTGACGTGTACAGGTGCCCCTTCTGCCCCACTAGGAGACTTTGCGCCATGGACTTCAACTCCCTCGTGAAGCATGCCGAGGACGTGAGGACCTGCGGCGAGTCCGTGAACATCCACTGCTTCATAGCCAAGCACCAGGCGCTCGGTCGTCATCTCACAACCTCCAGAAGGTGGCTATCGAGGAGGGTCGCATGCCCTCGATGTAGGGTTCGCAGCATGGAAAACAAAAAAATCTATCGCGGGAACACACTAAAGCCAAGATCTAATCTACGAGATCGGTGCAATAAGTTTGTTTAGTACTGACCCTCATAGATCCAAAGCGTTTAACGAGATTGGATTCCCGTGGTTGACGTAGTTGTTCACTTGCCAATCTCAAGATCGAGAAGACGATCCTTCTGGCACCATGTTCCGGTAGCGCTTCCGCAGTCGGTCACACATACGGTACTCAATGAAGACCTTCCTCTCCCTTGTTCCAATAGGCAGCAGAGGTTGTAGATCTCCTCGCGATTCCAGCAGCACGACGACGTGGTGATGGAGGTGGAGGAGTAGATCCTGCAGGACTTCGCCTAAGCCAGAGCAGGTGTGTTGGAGTAGAAGGGATCCTCGGCAGCTAGGGTTTAGGCACCGAGGGAGGAGGTGGTGTCAGCGGCGGCTAGGGCGGTAGTGACGCTTGGGCGCGGCGGCGGCTTGAGGCAGTGGCAACGATAGGCGGCGGGGGCGTCTAGGTCAAGGGGTAAGGTGTGGGAGGTGTCCAACCTCTCCTCTTATAGGCGGTGGAGACGGTTTGGGGAGAGGGGAGGCTGAGTCCTCCCCCAACTCCCCTTGGTGGACGGCGGGTGGATGAGGGAGAGGCAAACCTCTCCCCTCTAGGTTTCTTCTCCTCCCACTACTCGGACTTCGACTTTCCAAAAATACGGTTTAACTTTTCAAACACTTGTTTGATCTTTATCAAACATTCTTTCTTTCGACCAACCAAGTGACCTATGGTATGAACCATTCATCCCATTAGGGTTTAGTACATTCCATGTACCCCTTCCCTCCAAAGCGGTGGACCTTCTAGAACATTCTAGAACCTTTCAGTCAAAACATTGAAAACATTTCCGAACCCCGGAAATTGACTTTCCTTATATGAATCTTATTCTCCGGACCATTCTGGATCTCCTCATGATGTATTGGATACAGTTTGAGACTCCCAACAACATTCGATTCTCCAACACATATTACATATCTACTAAACAACATTGAATCCTTAAGTGTGTCTCCCTATGGTTCGTGAACTATGCAGACATGATCGAGACTCCTCTCTAATCAATAACCAATAGAGGAATCTGGAAATTCATATGGCTCCCACATATTTCTATGATGAATTTGTGATCGAAATGAACCAATAACATTCGAAACCAATTCCTCTTTCTCTTACGCTACTTTACTTATCCGAGTTTTGATCATCGGTATCTCTATACCTAGTTCAACCTCATTACCGATAAGTACTCTTTACTCGTTCCTACGGAATGGCGTCCCTTGTGACCAAGTCACATTCTTGCAAGCTAATTGGATGGAATTATGCCGAGAGGGTCTAGAGTATATCTCTCCGTCATATGGATGGACAAGTCCCACTCTTGATCCATGCGCTTCAACACATGCTTTCAGAATACCTAATGCCATCTTTATAACCACCCAGTTACGGAAGTGGTGTTTGATGTCATCAAAGTATCCCTCCGATGATGGCAATTAACATGGTCTCATGGTCGAAGGATTAGGTTACAATGTATGTGAAAGCTTATAGCAAACAAACTTCTAAATGACTTGATCTTTATGCTATGCTTAATTATAGGAGTGTGTCCATCACATCATTCTCCTAATGATATGATCTTGTTATTAATAACATCCAATGCTCGTGATCAGGAAACCATGAACATCTATTAATCAACAAGCTAGTATAACAAGAGGCTTTACTAGGGACTCATTTATGTTTACAAAACACACATGTATTAATGTTTCCGGTTAATACAATTATAGCATGAGCTGTAAACATTTATCATTAACACAAAGATATAATAGTAACCATTTTATTATTGCCTCTAGGGCATATCTCCAACACCCAATCAAGCCCAAGGCGCCCAAGGTCAAGGGACTGGGCAGCAAGAAGTGGAGGAGGCACCAGAGGGAGGAGGCGGAGGCCCTCCTGATAGAGGCCCTGAGGGGCCACTAATCTGTTGCTGCTGTAAAGTAGCTTATTTTGTCTTGTCTGTGTTGAACTTGTCCGTTGCTGCTGCTGAGCAGCCTAATTGTCGAACCTCATTAAGTACCACACTATATAACCTATATTAGATGCTTTATCTACATTTTCTCTGTTTACTAAATTTATTTATCGTGCTGGTTAGATTTGCTGCTCTAGATTTGCTACCAGATTGGGGAAAAAGAGGGCAAAGGGAACAATGAATAAAGAGAGAAGCTTCTTTAGATTCGCTACCTTTTTGGGCAAAAAACACAACTGTTAGCGAGAGATAGGGGAAAAGGCGCTCTTAAAAAGGCCAATTATAAAAATAACAAAAAAGAAAACTTCCAATTTAGGTGACAGGGCGCACGTAATCACCAAACGCGCCCCACATTGTCCCACACCACGTCTCCCATAATCAGCGAGAGATGGATGGCTAGTCTGCTGTGTATCCTGGCCCCACCTGTCAGCATGTAACGATCGAGGCGACGTAATGTAACGCTTAACGCACTACCTACCCCAACGCGGTCCCACCGGTCAGCATATAACGGTCACGCCTTTGACCTGATGGCATCCCCCCGTCCGAGTGCATGTGAGGGTCTCGGAATGGAGGGAGGGCAAAAGTGAGTAAAAACTAAGCGGCTAGGGAAAACTAAGTATAACTAACGAACCTGGGGCACGAAAATAGAAATCCCAACAAAAAATCCAACATAGTCGAAAAACATATGGACCTATGAGTATTACATCTTTGTATCCTCACATGGTAACTTCCATCCAGCGCGCCTATACAATATCCAAGAAAACTAACAACTTCAGTTATTCCAACAACTAAACAAGGTAGTCAACCTTTGCAAAACAGGTTAGGAATGGGTGCGACTATCCCAGCCCGGATCCAACCAGGTTCTATTGATCATGTCCCCTTCCCAATAGTTGTACCTTGTCTTGGGGCGTCTTTCTTTGGCTTTACTATCAAGCCCGCCAGAAAAATCAAAGTCTTTCTCTTCCCGTCCCGGGTCATAGTGAGGCGAAGGTGCGTCCACAGAAGAGGAAATCGCAATGCATCTTGCTCAGCAGGCGTAGCTTGGAGTGGGAGTGTTGCGGGAGTAAGGTCAGGAAAGTGGCCCAAGAGAGGAAGCCAAACAAACCAACCAGGGCCTTTTGAGCGCTGCTAAGCTAAAAAATGCAGAAAATCCTCGGACCACGCCTGACGCGATAAAAATCTGAATGTCTTGTCCATGATATGAAGGTAAGACCCCAGGATTCGTCCTGTGTGGCCTGATAACCGCACATGAATATGCTCTGCCAGTAAATTATCTGTATCAATGAGACGATGAAAAATCCCGACGGACGTGTTTGGTACCCGAAATAATAGTACTAGAATTTAGTATTTGATAAGACCTCAATGGCTCGAACTGGATTACACCAGCAAATACCGAGTTCAGGCCCGGGGACTTGAATTTGATGTACATTCACGGTGTTTTTTCCTAGGAGCAATTAAGTTATTCCAAATCCGTCAGATGCATCAGACCCATTCTAGCATATCCCTACGACAGTTAAATAAAAATACATTATAAAGAAAACTTTGGCTCACATTTCCTTTGAGGCTCAACCAGAATCTATGATTCGAATGGAGTCTCGGGGGCTACTGATATGGGTATAACTACCCGGGTTATTATGATTCGTTACCTTGGTTATATGAAGCCTCACAGCCAATCAGGCCCAATAAGGAACCAAGGAAGGCCCAAGAAGCACTTGACGGAAGGCATGTCTTGCTAGATAAGGAAAGAGTACAAACTGATGTTGTATTAGTATTGTAATTATAACTTGTAACCTATCCATATACGGTCTCAGGACCCAACCTATTATATAAAGGCTAGGAGGAGCCAACAGAGAGGTACAGAAAAAGTCCTTGAGCAATCTGTAATCTCTTGGTTCCTAAGCAATAAGACGACTTCGACTCCCTTGTTTGTCTGATCAGCCAACGAAATCCCCAGTGTTCTCTTTTCCACAAAACCCTAAGTCCATCACCATGGGCATTGCCAAGGTTACCCCTGGTCAGTGCTGGTTCATCTAGATGATGTATTAGATATAGAGAATCTAGTATAACAGGAGAACATGATGAGATGAGATTAGTGGTGTAGTGAAGTAAACATGCTAAGGCTTGTATGTGTGGCCACGGTGGGATGTGGTTTTTGTAGTCCCATGCTCGCCACTACTAGGAACCGAGTTCTTACCTATTGAACTAAGATGAGCGTACAGCCACACGGGGCCTGGAAAACCCCATGAGTAACTAACTTGCCTAGTAGATTCCATGAGTCACATATTTCGGGCGTTCCATTCAACATATGCATAGAAAATGTTTTGAAAGATTTGGCGGGTGAAGGTGCATCATAATAGGTAGGTAAGCGTGGCCGGCATTGCTTGGCGTGGATAGAGCTCCTAATAAACTAATTTCGCCTCACATCTCTAGGGACCGGCTTTGGGACTTGACCTATTACAGTGGAACCATCCTTAGGGTGTGACTCATGGTCTTGGTGAAAGCAAGGTAAAGGTCCTGTCCAACCGCCCTATGTCGGCCTTCCAAGGAAGAGGGATTATCTAGTGGCATTAAGAGAAGGTTGGTATGTGTGGGAAAAGTTGTACACTACTGCAGGATTTTAATCTTTTCGAAAAGCCGTGTCCACAATTATGGATTACTTGGGAACGGACGGGAAGATCATAGAGAACATGAACCTACTCGTAAAACTTGAAGAGTTCGACGTGTGCTTAAGGATGCTTTCTCATGGGTATGAGGGGGTGATCCTAGTTGTTAGGTGATGAGGATTACTTTGGTGGATATCAAAGATGATGATCAATACTTTGGAGATGTCGCTCTCTTATACCCCTTTAAAATATTCTGATTGGACGAGCTTCTTCTCCCTCTTTTTTATAAACAAAGATGGCTTTATGAAAAACAAACCCACCAGCCATAAGTCTTGTGGAGACGAGTTTTCTACTACATCGACACCGATGAGTAGCTTGGGGTTCCTGGACTGCAGCCTAGAATCTATGGGCTGGGACGTCATCATTATGCTTCAGGCCTCTTAGGCCATTTGTTAAGTTTTCTATACTTAATATAATAATTTTCCTTCCATTGTTTGATGTTTGTGGTTAGTGACCGCTTCTTGTAATATTTTGTGTCACAGGGTTACTGTTGGAGAATATCATTTTGCGGCCCGAAAGTTGGGGTGTCCAGGCAACGCGGTACCCAAGTTCCCTAAAATCATCCGCGATGACTACAGTTGGTGTGCCAAATACTCAGAGGGTCTTTTTCGGCACGAATTCAACTTTACATTTCAATACAAAAAATTAGGCTAACGGCCGTCAAGTTGGGGCCCCCTGTCAGTTCTCGCCGTTATGTCGCTCCTTTCGCTCCCGTCGCTTAGGTGTCAATTAGGCTTGCAGCGTTGGCGCCTGCATCCATTACGCGTCTTCTTCTTCCCAAGAGCGGCAATCTGTGGGGCGTCGCAGCCATGGCGCAGAGCTGGGACATGGACGAACCTGCTCGGCCCAGCTCTCCTCCTTGTAGGCTTGGAGCGTTGGCGCCTGCATCCATTAGGCATCTTCTTCCCTGGAGCGGCAATCTGTGGTCGCGGCCATGGCGCAGAGCTGGGACGTGATGAAGCTGCTCGGCCCCGCTCTCCTCCCCATCTCGAGTTGGAGCTCCCCCTCACCGTGGACGCACCCATGGCACGGTCGGGGACGAGAATTGGTTCCCGGTGAGATCTATCACCTTGTCAACCATGCTCGATTCTGTTTTCCTCCTCTAGAATCCGAGATCGTCGTCGTCGTGGTTGCACCCGCACCAATTCTGCCACCTCTGCCGAGGTCTCTGTGGTAGCTCAAGTTTTGGGGCTCTCCAAGTTCTGCCATGTTGGGCCTGTAAGTGTTGTTGTATGTTAAACTAGCAAATCTCTTTTGTTCAAATCTCTTGGGCTGTACCAACTTTATTGTGTTTAATTATGAAAGACAAAATATAAATGATTTCTCTCAATTTCTCGCATAGAAAAATGCACAGCTAATTTCATATTCTCGCAGGAACAGGCCCCACTTGTTGAACCGGCGGCACTGCCACGATCTCCACGTAACCACGGTGAGTTCTCGAACCGAAAGTTGTAGTTACCACGTTTCTTCTGTAGTCATTCCTCTTCCTTAGTCATTCCTCTGCAGTTTGTGGGGCTAGACTTGGAGTACACCCGTGCAAATAAGCAAAAAAATCCTCCACAAGAGATCGTTGTCGTGCAAATCGCCATACATGAGGAGGTCCTCATTTACCACTTCTTTAGGTATGTGAAATTTAAATTTGAGATCACCACTACTGCATCCCTTGTTCCCTTACATCCCTAGAACCATCTAAGTGCAGGAGTAAACCAACTGAGATGCATTGTCCGGCTCTGGCCGAGTTCTTGTGTAGCAAACGGATAACTTTCACTAGCGTGGATATCACAAATGACACAATTACGCTTTCTCGTGTGTTGATAAAAATCCTAGAGGGGCACCACATCGACATCCAAAATCTGTACAACATCAAATCATACCCAGCGAAGGATGGCATGGGTGATCTGGCAGCGGAAATCATCGATAAATCCTATGAAAAACTGAAGAAATTGAAGCGACTCGATCACGACTACTGGGAGTGGAAGCTGATGAGCCAGGTGCGCCTCGAGTATGCAGCCAGAGACGCCTACATGGCGTACGAGTTGTACAGTAAGCTCATTACCATGAAAGATGGGATGGTTAAGGCGGGGGTTTTCACGAGAGAGCTATGCCTTGGTTGGAAGCTAGCCCAGAAGAAGAAGCTCGAGGAGGACAGAAAGCGGTTTCAGGACGAGCAGGGATCTTGGGACGGTGGCGACATCAAGCGGTTGAAGCGGAAGCAAGTCAAGGACGACAACAAGTGGTGGTGATACATTATGTGTTTGAACTAGATTTTAGTTTGTAGTTTATTATGTGTGTGATACATTTAGTTACTTCAATACAAAATTTCGACCAATTTAAGTTTTTGATGTATTTCTTGACAATTATAATATAATCGAGCACTCGAAATATTTTGTAGTGTGCATGAGCATGATCAGTAAATATAATTGAACACTAGAAACTATAAGGCACTCTATATAAAGGAGTAGATTAATATAGAAGGTTCACCAGAGACACCACGGATATACTCCCTCTGTCCCTTTTTAGTCTGCGTTTTAGTTTTTCACTGATTTTCCAATTTACTCTGCGTTGTAGAGTACTTTGCCTCCTTCTTCCTATTTTGCCCTCCCGCAGCAACAATCGTCTCCTCCGTCTCTAATTAATCCAATGCCTCCTCTCCTTATTTATTCCCTCTCTCACCTCGTCAACCCACTAGAATAGCAAGAAGCCGAGTTAATTCGTGATAGAGACGAGGGGATGAGGGATGCCAGCCAGTAACTGCCGCGACTGCTAATTAATGCTCGCATGGATTCTCTAGCTAGTGGGGCTATCACGTGGGACAGCAATAGGGGCATTTTAGGCCATCTAGTACTCAAATTAGCTCAACTAAGCCTCTCCTTAGTATCTGTGATACTCCCAAAACGCAGACTAAAAAGAGACAAAGGGAGTATTGTCTTACATGCCACACACAGGTAATAATTAACTAGAACAAAATAAAAGCAGGGGCTGCAGCAGGAGGCCAGGATACTTAGACGCCTAGCAGGGCAGGGGTTTATCAGAAGGAGGCAGCGACAGCCTAGTCGATGGGATACATGCCAGTCCTGACATACTCCCGGAGGAATTTGCCGTAGGCTGTGTGCCACACTAAGGTAATCGGCCTATGCCTTCTGCCTCCGCCTCTGCCAACGCCCTCCACGTGCTAGATCATGTTGTTGAGGTCCATGTTGATTGCTCTGCCACAGAATGGGCAAAACAGTATCACCCTATGGTGGAAACGGATTAGCCCACACTATAACTGCCTTAGCACGTAGCGTCTCTTGTTGTCCCTGGATACCTTGCTATCGTCCACTTGATCATCATCCTCCTGTTGATTTTTAAGAACATAACTTAGAACTCATACATATGATTGAATTGTATTACAACTCAAGAATTGACAACATGTATATGTAAGACAATATATCTGTGGATATCAAAGATAAAGCATCAATAGTTTGATCGGTTCATATATCATTTCATCTCAACACAATGACAAATAATTGCATCAGAGTGAATGTAGGATAAATCTAGGGGCCTCATATGTTTCTTCAGGGATGGAGTCAGTGAACCAAGTAACAATTGCACAACCTGTAATGTTGTTGTACATCGCCCCAGGTTCACTAACTCAACCCTGAAAAAATCTGAAACCAATGTGTCTGCCTCTCTTTTGGGACAAATTTGAATCATTGGCCACAATAAGAAATTGAAATGTAATCGTACAAAACATTATTCAGGGATATACATAGTCAGGTACAAAAACAAGCCTAAATATTGTAATTATAAATAAAAAAGGAAACAATTAATCTTCAGGTGCATGTTAAAAATACTTTTGATCAAAACCATTCATATACATATGCATCATACCAATCATTAAAAGATCAGAAACAATTCAAGGATCATATATGTAGTTCCATATGAGAATAAATCTAGGGCCTCATAATTTCTTTCAGAGATGGCGTTGGCGAACCAAAGTACCAACACCACAACCTATATTGTTTGTGTGCATTGCTGCCTCAGGTTCACCAACCCATCCCTAAAACACGACATTGTCATATGTGTCTCCCCTTGAACTCTTTTGGGGCAAATTTCAATCATCAGCCTCGGTGACAAGCTAAAATGTAATTCTTATACACTTAATGCATGGAATAGGTAATTCGAATATCATAGTTCTATGAATGTAGAATAAAGATTAAGGCCTCATAAGTTTCTACAGGGACGGCGTAAGTGAACCAAGTAACAATTGCACAACCTATATTGTTCTTGTACATCGCCCCAGGTTCACTAACTCGTCCCTAAAAAAATCTGACACCAATGTGTCTGCCTCTCTTTTGGGGAAAATTTGAATCATTGGCCACAATAAGAAATGGAAATGTAATCATACAAAACATTATATAGGGACATACATAGTCAGGTACAAAAACAAGCCTAAATATTGTAATTATAAATAAAAAACCAAACAATTAATCTTCAGGTACATCTTAAAAATACTTATGATCAAAACCATTCATATACATATGCATCATACCAATCATTAAAAGATAAGAAACAATTCAAGGATCATATATGTAGTTCCATATGAGAATAAATCAAGGGCCTCATAATTTGTTTCAGAGATGGAGTTGGAGAACCAAAGTACCAACAACATAACCTATATTGTTTGTGTGCATTGTTGCCTCAGGATCACCAACCCATCCCTAAAACAGGACACCATCATACGTGTCTCCCCTTGAACTCTTTTGGGGCAAATTTCAATCATCGGCCTCGGTGACAAACTAAAATGTAATTCTTATACACTATGAATGCATGGAATAGATAATTCAAATATCATAGTTCTATGAATGTAGAATAAACATTGCAGCCTCATAAGTTTATTCAGGGATGGCGTGAGCGAACCAAGTAACAATGGCACAGCTTATATTGTTCTTGTATATGGTCCCAGGTTCGCTCACTCATCGCTGAAAAATCTGACACCAATGTGGCTGCCTCTCTTTGCGGCAAATTTGAATCATTGGCCACAATAAGAAATAGAAATGTAATCGTACAAAACATTATTCAAGGATATACATAGTCAGGTACAAAAACAAGCCTAAATATTGTAATTATAAATAAAAAACCAAACAATTAATCTTCACGTACATGTTAAAAATACTTATGATCAAAACCATTCCTATACATATGCATCATACCAATCCTTAAAAGATCAGAAACAATTCAAGGATCATATATGTAGTTCCATATGAGAATAAATCAAGGGCCTCATAATTTGTTTCAGAGATGAAGTTGGAGAACCAAAATACCAACATCACAACCTATATTGTTTGTGTGCATTGCTGCCTCAGGTTCACCAACCCATCCCTAAAATATGACACCATCATACTTGTCTCCCCTTGAACTCTTTTGGGGCAAATTTCAATCATTGGCCTCGGTGACAAACTAAAATGTAATTCTTATACACTATGAATGTATGGAATAGATAATTCAAATATCATAGTTCTATGAATGTCGAATAAAGATTGCAGCATCATAAGTTTCTACAGAGATGGCGTAAGCGAACCAAGTAACAATTCCACAGCTTATATTGATCTTGTACATGGCCCCAGGTTCGCTCACTCATCCCTGAAAAAATTTGACACCAATGTGTCTGCCTCTCTTTGGGGCAAATTTTAATCACTGGCCACAATAAGAAATTGAAATGTAATCGTACAAAACAATATTCAGGGATATACAAATGCATCACACAACGCATTCATAGATCAGAAACAATACAGAGATTATATATTCAGGTTACATATGAGAGAAAAATTAGGGCCTCATTTTTTTCAGGGATGGAGTCGGAGAACCAAAATACCAACAACACAACCTATATTGTTTATGTGCATTGCTGCCTCAGGTTCACTAACCATCCCTAAGAAAACGACACCATCAGATGCCATTGCACTATTTTGGGGCAAAATTGAATCATTGGGCTTAGTAAGGAATAGAAATGTAATGTTATAGGCCTACTGTGTATAGAAATCAACACTCAACTAGCAAACTCAACTAGATGGCAGATGAGCAGATTGGGGTTTTGTGACTAGACGAATTGGGGTTTTTTGACTAGATGGCAGATGCATCAATCAACCAATCGAATCATATATATACTACCCTACTTCAAGAGCAAAATAATATGTACACGATTGAGAAAATCCTATGTATGAACAATGAAAACTGCGGCTACGACTAGAGAAGCTAGCAATGTAGTACCTCGGACTCCTCATCAGGGACCTCCTCCTCAAACTCATCATTCTCCACGATTGCATCGAAGATTTCTTGAACTGCGATGGGGTTGTCGATGTAGATCATCGGATTGCCTCCGCCTGCCACTTGCCCCCCATCCAGATCTGCCGCTGGCACCACGACGTTGTCGGCCACCTGCTGCTCGGCGACGACAGCTACTACCTGCTGCTCGGCGACGACGGCTACCACCTGCTGCTCGGCGACGACGGCTACCACCTTCTACTCGGCGGCGATGGCTACCACCTGCTGCTCAGCGGCGATGGCTACTGGCTAGACGAATGAGTTCGCACCCTCCACGGCATGGCGACGAGCGACGTTCGTTCCCGGAGAAGACGCCTCCGTTTTCTTGGCGATGACCAAGCCATCTGATGTTGTGCCTTCAACTAGCTTCACCTCCAGATTGTCTCCATGCGTACGCTTCATGGCGCACCAAGGGAAGGAGGTAGTGCAAACGAGGGAGCTTCGGCGCGCACGGCAGGTGTAGATTGGGGTCTTGGGACTAGACAGACTGGGGGAAATGATACGAACTCATGGAAGAAGAAGGTCGAGGGGGGTTATAAACACCAGACTGTTCGTAGTCCTCGAGTGGACACGTGTGGTGGGCGGGGGGCAGTGGGCTACCATGATATCCACCCTTTTTTCGGTTCCCTTTTTTTGAAATAGCCACGATCTCCACTTTAGAGCTGCATTGAAAACACGCTCATGGCAGACCTCGATTCCACTGCATGCAAGTGGCGCGGAACTAATTTCTAGCAACGTTATATCTACTCGTGGGGGGCCCTTGACTGATGGAAGTTACTAGCGGTAGGGCCCAGTTGGAAGTGAGATTGAGAGCGCTGCGTAAAAATGGGATATGTCTTATTAAAATCAAGTGGCAATAAATTGCAGCGTCCCGTCAACAACCGTGCACTCGATGACCCCATTGCCCTGTGCATGACTTGTAGTATCAGTAGTAGGCTTTTCAGACTTGATTAAACTTGACATGACCGCTCGACGACTTTTTCCATGGACGGCATCGTGTCCCTTCCTGTAGAAGTCTCGCGGAGGGAGACGTCCGTGCTATCTCATGCTGTACTGTGAAGGACACGACGTCTGCAACGATCATCGTTGGATCGCATAGAATCAACGGTTTTTGCGCAGGATCCGCGTGACAATTGTGACAACCAATCAGGGAAGTAGCAGATAGGGTGAGCACAGGTTTGGGCTTCTACGAAAGATAGAGAGAGGGGGGCAAAACTAAGTAGTACCACATAAAACCAAGGGCAACATTGAGTAGTATAAAAATGGAAAGTGTCTTGTACAATGAAATACATCGTGGAATACATCAAATTATGCCAAGATAGATCCACTAGAGTTCATTGGATGTGTGTTCTTCTCATAAACCACACATGGATCCACCTGTGTGATTGCATGTCTAATCTGTAAACAAACCACATAAGGGTCCACCAGTGTCATTGGATGTGTGTTCTTCTCATGAACCACATAAGGATCTACCACTGTCATTAGATGTGTGTTTTTCTCATGAACCACACATGGATCCACCGGTGTCATAGCATGTCTATTCCTCTAAAAAAACCACATAAGGATCCACCAGTGTCATTGCATGTCTATTCTTTTCATGAACCACACCCAGTGTCATTGCATGTGTGTTCTTTTCATGAACCACACCCACTGCCATTGCATGTGTGTTCCACCAGACAGACCACATAAGGATCCACCGGTGTCACTACATGTCTGTTCTTTTCATGAACCACATAAGGATCCAACAGTGTCATTGGATGTGTGTTCTTCTCATGAACCACACATGGATCCATCGGTGTCATTGCATGTCTGTTCGTCTAAACAAACCACATAAGGATCCACCAGTGTCATTGCATGTCTATTCTTTTCATGAACCACACCTGGTGTCATTGCATGTGTGTTCTTCTAAACAAACCACATAAGGATCCACCAGTGTCATTGCATGTCTGTTCTTTTCATGAACCACACCCAGTGTCATTGCATGTGTGTTCTTTTCATTAACCACAGCTAGAGTCATTGCATGTCTGTTACTTCCCTAAACCACACATGGATCCACCGGTGTCATTGCATGTCTGTTCTTTTCATGAACCACACCAAGTGTCATTAAATGTCAGTTCTTTTCATGAACCACATAAGGATCCACCAGTTTCATTGCATGTCTGTTCTTCTCACAAACCACATAAGGATCCATCAGTGTCATTGCATGTATGTTCTTTTCATGAACCACACCCAGTGTCTTTGCGTGTGTGTTCCTCTAGAAAAACCACATAAGGATCCACCGGTGTCACTGCATGTCTATTATTTTCGTGAACCACAGCTAGAGTCCACCAGTGTCATTGGATGTGTGTTCTTCTCATGAACCACACCCAGTGTCATTGCATGTCAGTTCTTTTCATGAACCACACCCAGTGTCATTGCATGTCAGTTCTTTTCATGAACCACATAAGGATCCACTAGTGTCATTGGATGTGTGTTCTTCTCAAGAACCACACATGGATCCACCGGTGTCATAGCATGTCTGTTCCTCTAAACAAACCACATAAGGATCCACCAGTGTCATTGCATGTCTGTTCTTTTCATGAACCAGACCCCGTGTCATTGCATGTGTGTTCTTTTCATGAACCACACCCAGTGTCATAGCATGTGTGTTTTTCTAAAAAAAATCACATAAGGATCCACCAGTATCATTGCATGTCTGTTCTTTCGATGAACCACACCTAGTTTCATTGCATGTGTGTTCTTTTCATGAACCATAGCTAGAGTCATTGCATGTCTGTTCTTTTCATGAACCACAACCCAGTGTCCTTGCATGTCTGTTCTTTTCATGAACCACACCCAGTGTCATTGCCTGTCAGTTCTTTTCATGAACCACATAAGGATCCACCAGTGTCATTGGATGTGTGTTCTTCTCATGAACCAAACATGGATCCACCGGTGTCATAGCATGTCTGTTCCTCTAAACAAACCACATAAGGATCCACAAGTGTCATTGCATGTCTGTTCTTTTCATGAACCACACCCAGTGTCATTGCATGTGTGTTCTTCTAAACAAATCACATAAGGATCCACTAGTGTCATTGCAGGTCTGTTCTTTTCATGAACCACACCTAGTGTCATTGCATGTGTGTTCTTTTCAATCAACCACAGCTAGAGTCATTGCATGTCTGTT